>VWYP01003531.1:145694-242084 GCA_013400435.1 Pycnonotus jocosus
AGCAGTGGTGTAATATTTACAAAAAATCCTTAACAACAGCATCATCAGCACTGCAGAAACAGAGCCTGCTGCTCACACCAGAAAGTTAAAGCTGCCAATCATGTGTTTCGTGTAAAAGCGAAAAGAAACCTCAAACCCTGCATGTGAAAACCGCATCTGCATTATTAGGGGAAGGCAGCATGGAGCAGAGTGCTTCGCAGAAAAGGAGCCGTTTCTGAGGGCCTCTTGATAAGAGAGAGAGAGATGTAGGGTACTGATGAGGGCTGTAAGAGTTTCACAGGAACGGTGCAGGCTGAATCAGCTCACACCAACCACACACGCCTCTGGCTCTCTGTGATCGTGAAAAAGGCATCAGAGGAACACAAATGAAGAAAATAACGACCAAAACAACAATACCATATAAGCTTTGTAAGGTCCAAGTCGTGCACAGAGCAACAGTCCCATGATGGGAAAACATTAATGCTTTTTATATTGGTAATCATCTGTAACATGAGCAATTAAGTACAGTACTAATGGACTATAGCCAAGAGCCTGGTACTAATATTAAAAACTGACAGAGATGAATAGGTTTGGAAGGAAAACTAGGCTGACAAAGACATTTTTATGAAGTGCTTGGGCCTATTTGGAATAACCCAATCAGAGGCAGGTCCAGACCAGCCATGCCTACAGTGACAATGACGCATTCATTGGCATTATATGATGCCTGCTACGCTTTAAATAAAAACATCCATTCCTTCTACTCAGAAACCTGCACTTTCATTATTATACTCATTAATAAAACAGAAGTTGTCTAACTAATATACAAATAACACTTACTGAAACACTGGCAGCCTTGCCTTATTTTAAAATGAAAACAGTTACTGGAAACACGAACTGTATTAATGATAAATGAATCACTTGAAAACGGACACAAAACCTTTCTTTCCCTTTTACCAGAGGAACAAAGAAAACACTGCCCCAGTTGAAGCACTCTACCTACCCTATAGCACAGCAGCAGCTACCACCACAAGCCCTGCTCCAAACAGCGGGGTGCAGAGTGATGCATCCCCCAAAGCCTTGAAATCTGGCTTTGTTCCAGCTTTTGCCATCCACTGCACCATGAATCTGCAGCCACATGGCAGCTTTGCAGAGGTTATAAGCACCTTTAGAGAAAGCAGTGTTTCTTCACTGGATTCAGGAGACAGAAAGACAATTTTGCCCTCTCCAATGCTTGTATTTTGCGTTTGGGTTTTTTGGTTGGTTGTTTTAATGGGGTGGTTTTCCTTTTCTGGCCTTTGAAATTGTGTGTAAAACTCCACCTTGCAAAGGGGAACAGGAGAGGAGGGCAGGAAGGAGGAATAGCAATGCCTGAATTGGAACATATGTACAATTCCACTCCTCAGCATCCTAAGGATGTCACTGAAAGGTGGCTGCCACCTGAACAGCCTTGATATGCTGAAACTGATGCAAACAGCCTATAGCTTCTCTTGGGAGAGACCTGGTTAACAAAATATGGATGCCCTTGAGATCCAGTTGTAGAGAAGAATAGCAAGGCTAAGTCAAACAGCAGCAGGGTCAGTGAAGTCAGGGAACTGCCTGTTCTGCCTCCAGTAAGCAAGGGAAGGCCAGTGGGATTCAGAAAAGAAAAATCAGGAGATTTACTCAGCATTTGCTTTCCAGTTTAATTCAATTTCCACTTTAGCTGTACAGCTGTACAGTTTCAAGTTTGAAAATCTGTGTCCTGAATCATGAATGTGTGTATTCCTGCACTGCAGTTCTAGTTTTAGATTAAATGTCATCTGAGCACTTTGCCTATAAATGAGCATTACATTTACAGGTGCTGTAGTTAGAATTACCAGCTGAAACAAACCATGACAATTTCATTTACTTTTTTTCAAGTCTGAGGCTTAATACAGCTTTCTGTGGTGGAAAAAAAAGGCATCTAACACTAGAAAAGTAGAGACTGGACGAGTTACTGAGGTTTTTCGTATATGTGTTTTGGCTTTTCAGACCAGATTTCATGAAAAACATTTTAGATAAGCTCAAGGCTAACCTAAAAGTCCTGCAAGAATTTTTCTCCAAATGCCATCTTTTCACAGCCTGCCAGCGATGTGGAAAATTAGGTGCTGCTTCATTTCAGACCTAACCCAGAACTACATGATAGCCTGGCATCCATGAACTCAGATTTGAGTTCTTCAGTGTATTAAGACCAACCTAACCATAAACAAGAAGAGTCTTTCCTCAGACCAGGTCAAGTCAAGCAGAACTGCTTTTGGGTAGCCTGGAAAAGGCTTTTCAATCTGAAAGGCATCAGGAGTGCTCAGGTTTTTCAGTGAGCACAATGGGTTTTGTGGCACTTCAGAGCATACCCGAGTAACTGCTGAGTCAGTCTCTATGCATGGGAGTGCAATGCAAGCCTTTTGCATGTAAAAAACCCCCCCCCCAAACCACTAGCATTGAACATTGTCTGGAAAGCAGAAAGAGAGACAGGGGTTCATGGAGTTATTTGTGAATGGCTCATTTATTTTTCCACAACTACAAGAGATGTGCTCTCTCAGCGACTCTAGGGTTTCAGCAATGCTCCCTCTGCAGCCCAAACCCACAGAGACCTAATGCTTATGTGTGCCTGGGTCTCTTCTGTCAAATAACATCCCCCACAGAACATCTGGCAAGGGAAAAGCCAGGCTGCCAGTTGGAAACCCATCAGCTGGCTTGGGTGCAAAGGAAGCTCTGAGACTCTCAGGGCTGTAATGATGGGGGTGGAAGAGCTGAATACCCACAATCTGATGAGTCAATAAAACAATCTATAACATTTGTCTGCAACATGAAGGCGGGGAAAAGCCCCATCTGACATGCACAGTGACTGACTCACTTCGCTCTGCTGCTTGGCTCCATCTCCAGAAAGCTTCTAGCATTTATAATGGCATTCATTACATGCAACTCCTTTGTGCACCCAAGCCCTTCTGCTGGAGATGCCCCTTGGAAATGAGCATGATCAAATCCCCCACTCTCTGTGAGGATGGCAGTATCTCTCTGATTCTTCAAGAGGCCAACACATAAGGCACCAAGATGAGGAGAGAAATTGCCCACTGAACACAGCACTGCCGTGCCACCTTCTGCACAGGCAAGTACAATCTCTTCCTGAGCCCAGCAAAGTGACTTGTTTATGCCCAGGAACAAGAGACTGAATTTTACTTATCTGAGCCAAAAATTGTTGAGCTTTTATTCACATTTGCTTGTCTAAGGCAAAAAAAACCCCCCACAAAATCCCCCAAAAAACCAAAACAGAAGAAAAAGAAACAACAACAACAAAAAAATATGAAAGAAAAAAGAAAAGGAAAGAAAAAGCCCCAAGAGTTGTTTCTAAAAACCAAATCAAAACAACATTCCAGCTCCAGTATTTTATTCAATGTGTGCTGGCTTCACAAGCCCTGGAAGTTATTATCTACATGGGAAGAATAAGAATTCAACAGTTCTGACCAGCAACAATGGCTGCAGAGAAAGAGTGTTTGGCAGCAGCTCGCAGGCAGGGAGGAGGGAAGGAATGCCATGAGGAAGAGGAATGCAACGCTCAGCATGACCTAAAACATTAACAGCACCCTGCATTATGGGCCACCCCATTATTTTGATCAAAACCACAATTTGGTTAATTGGTATTCCTAAAAAATGACAGAAGACAAGTGTTTGCATCAATTAGCTGCTGTTTCTTGTTTTTGCTTGAGTATGTTTTCCTCAATTTTTCAGCTTCTTTAACTGGAAAGCTGTTGCAAAAATTAGGATCTATACCTAAGAAAAATCAGATGCTTTGTTTATTTATTTAGTCACTGGAGACAGGCACTCTGGTTTAAATTACAATGGATTATCTGACTGAACTGTTGGGGAAATATTTACTAAATCTTTAAGAAGACTCACTCTCTTTTTCTCTAATTCTTTATAAAATGCTTTGAAGGCTTTCCAAATTAATTTTTTTGTTATTAAACAAGCATTTCAGATTTGTTATCTTACCTTTCATAATGTCTGCGAGTACATGTAGCAGCACTTGTGCTTCCAGGGTTACCACCTAATTCATCATAAATATGTTTCCATTGTCGACGGGCTGTTATCTGTAGAAATGGCAATGGAAAATTTAATCTTGCATCTTTACAGATTCTACAGCATTTGAGTTCACAACAACAAATGCACGTATGACACTTTCAGAACAGCATGTACTACAAGCACTATAAAAGCCCCTACAGAATATACAGGGTACACAGAGCTTTGGGTGTCTTTTTTTTTTTTTTTGTCAGTTAACACTATGTCTATTTTCTTTCTCTCTAAAATGGAGTGATCTGACTGATTCATTATCAAGTCACAAGCAATAGAGAGTCACAAAAGAGAATCTCAATCAATACAGGGTCATTAACCATCAGAAGTTATGCAGACAAATCCCAGGGTGAATTATGAAAATGAAGCTCAAACCATACTCAGCACAAATAATGATTACATCGTTATTTTAACTGAATTAGAGGAAATAAATCTGCTGCAAAACCCAAATCCACCACAGAATTCTGTAAATCCACAAAACCATAGTCCATTACTATATATGTTACAAGCTGTTTATTTTTATCCATTTATATCTGTAAAATACATAGATCAAATACTAATGAAATCTTAATGTACTCCAATGTTAATATTTGAGCTGTGTACTTTATTGGACTGTGCTGATGAAAATAAACATCTTGTAACATATTGAGTTGCATACCACGGTTCTGGGTGGTTTTTGCACAGAAATTAGGATTATACAGAATAACAGATGGAAGACCTGGCAAAAGGATTGTTTCTGAATATTACTTCATTATTTTATATATTCCGCTATATTTAAACAGGAAGGGAAACAGGAATAGGACAAGCACAACAGATCACTCTTGTTTGCCTGCAGCTCATAAAGAAGGCCAGTAGAAAACTGTGGGGGCAGTTTGGGGAGAATTTTGTCATTTGCTGTGGAATGCCATGGATTTTAATATATTCAGCCCTGGAGGCTTCTTCAGAGTTACCCACAGAGCAGTCAATGGCATTCACTGAGGAGCTAAAGGCAGCAATCAGAAGAGAACAAATATTACAACTTGCAATGCGAGGCCTGTAATTTTAATCTAAACAGGAGGAGATAGCTACCATCATTAAATATTACAGGGTAAGAGGTGTTTCTGTTTCATTCAATATAAAGGGAAAATCCTTGCTTTGCAGAAATTATTCTCCAAAGCCAAAAGCATGACTGGAGTCTTATCATTTGATAATGTTATAATTTCTTCAAATTTATTGTTTGCAGAGTTCTCCAGAAAACAGCAGTAGCTTTAACTCACTATTAGCACCTGAGCATAGTTTGCACCTATAGATAGTTTGAGGTAAAAAAAAAAAAAAAAATCTTAAATCTCATATAAAGCTAAATGAAATGACTTCATTCACTGATTTTATTTTCTGTCTTTTATAATAAACCTGAAGACTACCAGCACAAGGATTCAAGCAATTCATGGATAAATTCTGCACAAGCAGATTATTTAAATACACATCAAACACTCATTTGACAATAAGGTTCATCCTAAGTCTGTTTTGTTTCAGTTCCTATGCTGTCTCTTCCCCACGCTACCCACACTTATTATTATTACTACTGAAGTGCTTGAAGAACCAGAGTCCTAATGAGCCATGAAGAACATCACATCCTGAGAATATGAATGGACGCTCCTTATGCAACCCAAAAAGTCAATTGAGAGTTGGACCAAGTATCCTGCTGTGATCCAGGGATGCCTGGATGGGAACCTACCTCTGGTCCTGCCTCCCACATTCCACTGGTCCTCAGGACAGACAGAGGACAGAGGCATGGTCAGAGAACCCGTGTGTTCTTGGAGCTCCCAAACAATCCTAGATCCCTTGTGGACTGCTGCAATTGAACCTCTGGCAGGCTCGTGGATGGGGGAATGAAGGTGCATGAAGCTGCTCTGGGGTCTGTGCTCTGGCTCTCTGACAAGCACAACCTGCCTGGGCTTGCAAGGCTGTCCAGGACCTAAAGCCTTGGCTAAGAACAGTGATGCTGTGCAGAAACTTTAAATGAAAGCCAAGGATTAGTTAGCAGGAGGACTACTGTAAGTCCTCCTCATAAACATCCTGATGTGACTGAGAAGCATGGTTTCCATTTTCAAAAGGAAAACTTTAGAGCCTTAGTTTCATTTACCATGAGCTGACTCAAGAGTTGATAGCCAAGCTGGAACACTAATGAACTAAGGGGAAAAGTGAATCCCTTTGAAGTCCATGGATCACTTTTCGTGTCTCTTTCTTCTAAGCTCCTTAGAATAATAGTATTTTCACAAACATTTGCCCAGCTTTATCCAATTCTACATCTGCAATGCACCAGAGCTCCTTGGCAATTAACTGAGTTGTGCCCTCCCACAGAGGGAGTTTAAATTTGACATTCCCTGAAACAATTGTTATTCTAACAAAGCCTGGGGTTGAGTTTTCCCCTGCTCTGGAAAGTTTATTTTTTATGCTTAATAAACTTCAAAGGACTAAAGGAACTGATTAATTACATCCTTAAACAATCTGAACAAAATGCTTTGCTGAGGAAACTGCACTCTTGTCTTGCAGGGCAGGACTGTTCAAGCTGGATGACCCTGCTGACCATACCCAAACTGAGGACTGCCTTCCTTTCTCATACAAGTTCTTCCCAGCCACCTCAGTGACCAAACTTCCCAAGGAGTTAGGAATGGGTAATGCCTGTCCCTGGATGTAAGAGCAGATCTGATCTGGTTCCTAGAAGCACAGTATTATGCAGAGACTGGCAGTCAAGAAAAACAAGTAAAAATCTTATCTATTAAAGCAGAAGACTGATTACAAACATGCTTTTAATGATGTCTTCTGCTTTGAGAAATCTTAAGGTTTTCTGCACTGCAATCCTAGCTCCCACTCCCCTCCTTGTGAAAGGCTTCTTGCTTATTTCCTGCTGCAAACATAATGGGAGATCTTCTGGTCATGGCACATGATGTTCACAGCTCTCTTCAGAGCTCTGGGTGTTAGTTCTGTATGAAACAAACTCAGTTAGCTTTGCATTCCACTGATATACCAGTTTCTTCGGGCCTGCCCAGACATAGGACTGATGTATGTGTCAATCACTAATTTTTAAAAACTAAAGCACTTTACTTTTGCTTCCAGGAGGCAGCAGCTAAATGGGATCCCACTGACCTTTGGCAAAATCTAAGTTGCTACATACTGAAGGTTAAGTTCCATCTAATTTTCTTTTTATCCTTTATCTTTCTAAGACATCTCCAGGCAGAGTCCATTCAGCAGCACGGCCTTCTGCAAACATACCAAGGCACTCCTTTTATGTTGGCTCAAAAGGAAAAATGCTACTTCATATTTTGCCAAGGACAACTCCTTAGGTAAGTCCTGGAAGTTTCCCACCTATGAACTTCTGTACCTTTTACTCACTTGACTTAGGATGACAGAGAAAATTCCAGGCAATGGCTGTTAAATGCCACTGCAGCTGAGTCCCCTGCAACATGGCATCGTTCCATATTTCATCTGACGATTTGGGGACATTTTAAATCATTCATACTCTGAAGGTCTGCTATAGAGAGTGCCTCCCAATGCACTCTCCTATTATTAGTAACAAAGATGCTCATCTCACATATCTTTGTTTAAGAGAAATATGATTCCACCAACTACAAAGAGACAGCTTCATCTGTTAAAGCCTTAAACCAGTTTGTATGGATTGCTGTTTTTATTAAGCCTGTATTATGTTCAACAACAAGTACAAGGGAGTGTGGTATTACACAGTTATAGATGACAACTAAGATTTAGCAATCAAATGGAGGAGAAACGACTCTCTTAAGTACTCTAAATGGAGAGCACTTAAATATGACACACAATCATGACTTGACACTATTAGATATCCTGTATGTATATCCCATATGCAAAGGTAATGCTCTCTGTCAAGCCTCGCTGGATCCATTCCCCCAGGGGGAAAGTTAGATGGCTAAGAAAGCTGTTCTCTGCATCTCAAATCCAATCCCTGTCTGTTCTCAGTCACTTTTAGATCCTTAACTGATAGGACTGGACCCAAAAATATTGCAAAAATCTTCTGTGAATCTGTGCAGAAGCTGAAAAACATGATCCATGCTTGTTTCTCAATGATGTTTTTTAGACTGCGTCAAAACATCTATATATGAACAAAGTGGTCAAGGCAGTGAATAAAATTAAAAATAGGCAGACTGTAATTGTTCTGCCAAATAAAAGGATGTAAAGTTTGCAACTGCTTTAACTGGGAAGGTTTCTGTGCTTGTAAAAAATTGTCATCTGACCACTTTAAGTTTCCATATGTCATTTTAAGCAATCTTTTATCTGTTTCCTGTTCATAAAATGGCTGTCACATGTTGAAGTTAAATATCTACTTTAAAATATTATTTTCTTTACAACACCTACGGGAGAAAAGACTTATTTCTATCTCAATGCACAAGCCAGAAACTTGTGAAATTTTAAAACCAATTAAAGATGCTGAAGCCCTTGTAATGGTTTGCTCAGGTGGAAGGGGCCATAGAGATAAATGCAGATTAAACAGCGCAGGTTTGAGAAAGCTGCTGCACTCCATGACTTCTCCTCATCAATAGATGGTGGCACTGTGTATGTGAGTGGTGGATTCTGTTCAACACTGACTTAAAAGCACTCACTTGAAATTTCTGCATCAAAGTAGACCTGCCTAAGATCCCAGCACTGATAACTGAGGTCCATGTCACCCCTACCATCCACTGACTTGTGAAAAATGAAACAAATAAAAGACAAAAGCTTCTCCGCAGTGTTTGCCATTATAAAATATATACAAACTAATGTGGTTGGCAAACTCAATGCATAGCAACTGGCCATAAAATAATAAAACCCAGGGTGTGCACAGGTCAAAGTATTGCAACAGCTATTGATAACTCTGGGAATCTAAAGCCAAGGCAGATCCATATTGAGGATGAGACTGTTAACAGAAGAGAATGAGGTCAGGAAACCTCATGCTCCATATACAACTTGAATTGCATCACAACAGTCCTCCTAACTTCAGCTTGCCTGCAAACAGCAAAGACAACACTCACATCATAGCAACAGGATCAGGCCCATCATTTCAGACACAGCCACTCTCCAGTGAAAGCTGGGCTCATGGCTATGTCAGAGACTGTGAGCTGTGCTTGCCTTGGCATTTACTGAACAGGAAGGAATTGCCTAGTTTACTCTCTATGAAGAATAAGCACTGTTGGTACATTTTCATTCAAGGTGACAAATGCCCCTAAACAACAGAGAACATCTGTCACCGAGAAAAGGACAGGAGCTTTGAGACAAGTGTGGACTGAAGCTACTCTGGCTGACATCCTCATGTATGTGATCCTTCCCCTCTGATCCTGTCAGGTTTCTCAAACCTGGCTCTGTGGCCTTGTGGTCATGAATTCACAATGCTATTCTTGCTCTGCCTCAGGTACAGAGGCTCACCTGCTCCAGCTTGTCTAAATCCATCCCTCTCCCTCTGGCAGTAAAACTCAGGTCTCTCCAGCAAGCCACCACTTTGGTGTCCCTGCTTCTGCACTCGGTCCCCTCAAGCAACCCTGAAACATTGCTGTGAAAATTGCTCACGTTCCTGAGCGCTCTGAACATGCCACTCTCCCTTCAATCTCCCTCCTGGCTTCCCTGGTGCTCTGGATCAAGTTCAAGATTTTAGCCCTCATTTTCGTTGCACTTTACAACTCAAGCAATTACTGTTTGCTCATAATTGCTGTAACGATCTATCTATGGTAGCTATTCATTCATACATACCCATGAGCACACCTACACACACCCCTGTACAGAAGCATGGTATGTGCTGATTAATGGAAGATAGAGCAACAATAAAAGCCAAATCAGGCATATATATTTTAAAAGAATGCTAGATTTCACGTTTCACAAAACCCCAGGTACACCCATGCTAACCAGCCCAGGCTGCTGATGTACAGAGCAATGTGCTTTATTGTATGGGAGGAAAGCAGTGAGTTTTGCATTTTGGTTCAAATGACTTTCAGTTTCTTGATAGTGCATTTCTTCTTGTCATTTCTCTACAGCACAGATATGGCCCAGATTACTTCGTAAACAAAGCAAAAATAATTTCTTTCATCCAACTGTGGCAGGAACTGAACAACTTAATCTGATCATTGTGTGCGAAGAAAATATTTCCAGTGACGACATCTTCCTATGTGAATTGTTTTTTTATTACAGATGTCATCTCGATGTGCCATATTAATGCAGCTCTTTCTTCTCATTTCAAGATTTTAATCTAAGTTTGTTGCTCTAATATTTTATTGGTTCAAAATACATGCTGTAAAATCCGTGGCCATCAAATTTTCCTGTGAGCTAAAAATAAACTGCTCTTGTCAGATATGGTTAGCTGATAAAAAGTGTCAGAGACTTTTCTGAATTACTTTGATAACTTCCTGTTTATGTGGTACTGACCCTTGTCTAATAAAGATCTTTTACACTTGGAATAAGAGAAGATTCTGCAGCATACTATTCCTTAATGGACAATGCTGATTACTTTTGAAAGCCTTTAATATATTTCCCATATTAGACATGAACAGATGTCAGGGATGTTGCCAAGTGAAATTTCTTTTATGCAATCTTGGCTTGTTGTACAATAATAGCCCTTTCTCAACATGGGAAAAAATTACAGACCTAACTAATTTCCTTGACAGAGAAGAGTTACATATGTTTTCCACTTGGAGTTTTTACGACAAGTTTACAATTTTGCCAGATCTGGAACTAATTGGGACCGTTTCCAAAAATGGCCCAATAAACCCACAACGAGTACAGCTAGCCTAAAATGCAGCAAATGATTGTTTGCTTTTACATTTTTTTTTTTCTAACAGGGAAAAGTTAGATTGCACAATTATTTCATTTAAGTTACTTAAACACTTACTGTTTCATATCCTCCCAGTTTTTGAGCAGCTTGAAACATAGTCCAAAGGTTAACTGTTAGAGGGACAATAAGTATTTAGATAAGCATTGCATTAGCCAACATATTTCAAAGAAATGTAAATTAAACAGTTTTAAAAAAAGAAAAATAGAGAAAAAAAAAAAACCTCACAGCCCTTGAAAAAGCTCCTGTGAAACATTTTCCAAAGAGGTGTTTACATAATCTGAAGAGTAAATATTAGCCCATACTATATATATTTTTAATTACATATAAGAGAACATACTTGCAGATTCCTTAACAGGACTGGAAAAATACACTGAGACAAAGGTAATGGGCTCATTTGACTTTGCTGATAAGAGACACAGTATAATGACTGTAGCATGTTTCCATAAGTTTGATAATAAAAATTACTCACTGGGAAGAATGTTACTTTTAATTATTTGTTTAATACCGGTTTCATTAGCAAGCAAGCAAGCCCCACACGCTGCTCATGGAGCAGTCCTATTGATTAGACAATATCCAATATTTACTGCAGCTCAGATAATGGGCTCCATAATCAATGAACAATAAGCTGTGTTCCAGCGGGCCCTGCGTGAATGAACCCAGATGGAGCACGAATGAGCATTACTGCAATAATTATGCTGTGGCTGGTTGTGCCTTGCCCGTGCCTGTGGGGTCAGAGGCACAGAGGCAACTCAATTCAAAAGATGTGTTGGGAGAGAGTTGTCATTTCCTGCAGAACTTCTCTCTTTTCACTTTTCATCCCTGTCCCATGGGGCCGCTGCTTGCTGGTGTCTTTTTAAATTTTATTTATTTTATTTTAATTTTATCTCATTTAATTGTTGGAGGAAAAATCCATGTCAGTCCTATCAGAGGTGTAAGCATAATTCCACCAACAGTGATTCCTCACAGATACAGCAGAAATACTTGAGGTCAGTAATGCTGCAGACCATGGGGAACAGGATCTGCTTCTCCATGGAGGGATGCTCTGCTGTACTGTATCCATCATAGAACTGCCTCTTCCCAACAACCTATTTATATTGGCAATGTTTGCACAAGCCTTGCTGGACAAATACAGAGCCCCATCCTGCAAACATTTCTGCTCTTCTCAGCATACTTACTCTTGGTATTTAAGCATTTGCTGGATCAGGCCCCTACTTCATAATGAATGTCAGGCCAGTTTCAATGTATTGCAGCTAAATGTTAGCAGCAGGCCCTACCCCCAGTGGGTAACTTTAGAAATAATACTTCAGCTTGTCTTTTAAGCCCACCCTGTCTCCATGCCTGATGGAATGCAGAATAATATGGGGGGGGTTGGGGTGGGGGAGGAAAAAAAAATTTTCTTCAACACAAAATGTTCTGAAAGCCTCATTGAACCTTGTACTGCTTCAAAGCTATCAAGAGCTTTGCTTAGGCCTTGATTTAATCTGAATCAATGCATAATGCAACGAAGCTGTTCATAGTACATTAATTTTACTCCCATTTCAAGCAGCCAGTTTTCAGACAAACACTGTAATCATTCGGAGTTATATAAGTTTATAATGGCTGCTGGAGGCCTGTTGCAATCAGTGCCAATTGCTATTAGGTATGTAAATTGTTATGTAAAACATACAGGTTTGACATTCTTCATCAAAATAACACATGGTTTTAATCTAGGAGATAAATTAGAGTAAATAGTATTTCAATCCATGGCGTTTTCCCTTTAAGGAAATGAAGTATCATTCAATCTATAGATAAGGAGGAGAAATACTACCATTTACAGCTTTTGTTGGAAACCATGAAAGATCTACATTGTGATGCAATATTTATGCAAAATTCAGTTTCAAATGTATCTTCTCCACATACAATTAATTTACAGATTGTGGCACTACAAACTGTACATGCCAAAGCAATTCTAAAGGCTGCATTCTGTATTAAGCAGATACAGTCTGGTTTTATTCTCCAAAGTCAGTAATTTATTAACTATAAACACATTTTGGGGCTTAAAAATACGATCCCTATGATGGCCAAACCATGCGACTTTAAATGTCTTCCTTTAATATTTGTCCTTTCATAAAGAACATCTGGGCACAATAAAGACACGTCATATTATTAACTCAGAAGAAAGGCATTACAGACGCTGCAGATTTACAAAACAGAAAACTATGGAGTTTTCAACATGCCTATTTCTAGTCATAATCAGCGGATTTAAACATATAAATATCCGGCAGCAACTACCCCAGAAGGAAGAGATGCAAATCTAGGCATAAGACAGTGAAATGCCTGGACTGGAAAATGTGTAGAGATAAACATGGTCCCTCCCCATCCATAAGGCTTTAAAACAGGCTTTGTCTGCAATTGCTTTCTCTGGAGCAGCCAAACCATTCTAAAATGTTAACAAGAAAGTGAGAAAAAGGATACTTACTCTGCTTAAAACCTAAATAGGGTATTCGTTCAATTGGTGTTTTCCTTTCTTTCATATATTTATAAAGAGCCACAAGGAAAGCCTGCTCATCAGCTCTGCATTCTTCACCTATGGCAATCTTTGATTTATCCTCACTTGAGCCTTTCTTACAGTTGCTGTTGTTACTCTTGTGTTTGGGCAAAGCTGACTTAGCCTCACATTTTACCTGGGAAAAGAAAAGATGTCATATCAGATCTGAGTAACCTTTAATTTTCACTTAAGGAATAAATATCCTCTCCTAGCAGAATGGATTGTTGAAAAATATGATGGCCAAACCATGCGACTGTTTGAGGGGAAACAAAGGAAGCTATTTATAGAGCTAAATGTCTTGTTCTGAATCTCAGTCACAACATTTTTAAACATCCACATCTTTAAATCATTATAACTCACTGGTAATGCTCTCCAGATCTGCATTTTTATGACTATACATTGCTATGTCACAGCTTCTATCTCTCACATACATTTGCCATTAGCAAGTCTAATAATAACCCTCGTTCCAGGATTGACACTGAGCATCATCAACTCCCGTAGACAACCTTTGGAGCTGAGGGTGCTCAGCCCCTTCCAGGAATGCTCAGCAGCCAGCTCTGAAATGACACATTTTTCTCTCCTTTGGCCCACCACAATAGATGCAAACCTTGGCAAGATTTATCCAGGCAGAGTCCTCAGCACATGAGTGGAGGTTCTGCTGTACCATGGACTCAAGTCAAGTGTATTTGAGCATCTGCTTAAACCTGAGCACAGCCTTAAGCATTTAGCAGAGGGGAAAGGCTGGTAGCTGGAGACTTTCCTGGTAGACACTGACATCCCCAATGCACGTCAGTCCCAGAGCTCCAGGTCTCCCACTGGACTGCCCAGCAGTATGTGCCAGTCAGGAAATGAATAAATTGCAATCACTTTACCTCTCTTCAGTATTCATACATGGAAAAAAAACGAAAAAAAACAAACCAGAAACACGATGTTTAAAAGCTCTACATGACCAAGACACTGGGATCAGTAAATTTCCAATGAAATACTGGAAGGAGCACTTCCATTTGCTCTGTCCCTTCAATGCTTTTGAGTGCTATCAGGAGCCTTCTGGTAGTTCCATACCCCATCCAAGACATGTCCTTTCTGCTCCCAGAGGGAGCAGGGAGACTCTAAGGGTACTTGGTGTTTTTGAAGGATACCAGAGGAGAGCAGGGTATCCTGCTGTGCAGGAAGGCAGGAGCTCTTGGTCAAGCAATCCATGGACCCTCCTTCAGAAATGTCACTTCTAAACCAGGTGCTTTCTGGATACTTGTTGACAGTTTGGAAGGAACTGCTATGAAGAGCATTATGTAAGTGCTTGTAAACAAACAAACGTCTCACTGGAAATACCACAATCACAATATGGTTATTTTATCTTAATAAAAGACACCCTGGCATTTCAGGCTCAGGGAAAAGCAAAACTTTAATATTTATACTGCTCCAGATATTAACTTTGCAGAGAGTACTGAGTTCAGGTGATCTTCCCCACAGTTTTCCACAGGTGCTGGACAAAGCAATGGTAGCTCCTGAGCAGAGTGGACAAGTGACTACAATTTTCCATGGCAATTGATGCTGCTGAAAAAGCTCCACACTGGCCACTGGAGGGTACAGGCTCACTCCTCCCAGGCAATGCAGCAGGGACTGGGAAATGAACTTCCTGTGGGATTCTTCTTGATCACTTGTTGCTGAAGTATGAAGTGAAGTATGTCCAGGGAAGTATGTCCAGTGTACTGCTTGATATTCTCCAGTTAAACAGTTCAAAGAAATGTTGTCTTCCCATAGCACAAGACACCATCCTTTGCATTTTAGTAATAGATATCCCTTGTTGATTAAACTTTTGCAAAGATCACGGGTTTCATCCAAAAGTCAGAGGAGCTAACAGGATTTTTTTACTATTAAATGAACTTTGGACTTCCTCATCCACTTTTCAGGTCAGAGCTGTAATTCTTTAGGTTTTTTTTTAATTTGGCACTTCACAAAAATTATATAACAGCTTCCAAAGTTTAGATTACATTGTCACAGGTTTCAATGCTTCACCAAAGACTGGCTTAACACTCCCAAAAGGAAAGCGTGACTTCAATAATTTTAGGATTTTTAATTGCAGCAGCAAATTTGAAACAAATTCACTGGACTTGGGAACAATTTTTCAGTTTTGTCACCCACTTGCCTGGCTTCTCTTTTTCAAATTGGACAATCCAGAACTATGTTTGCAAAGACAACCTGGGCATGAACTCTAAGTGAAATCAAAGCTCACAGTTGTGCAAGCAAACTAATGGCAAGGAATACTACCCTAAAGGAGACAAGGGCAAAGTAATATTAAGAAAGCCACTGGGAGTGGGAAAACTCGTGGTACACACAACTTTCCTGTCTTTGTCTACAGAGAAGAAAGGTCAAAGCCCCTGTGGAACTCAGAGGTGTCAAAATGCGATGGGTGGACTCCAAGCAGCATTAGGTTCAACAAAGTTTTGGTGACGGCTACAATGCTTCACCTGCTCAATGCTTCAATGCTTCATATGAGGCCCAAGCCTCACTTCTGGAACCTCCCCACCATCTGATAGGCAATGTGGATGAATGCCACGGCCAATGATTCATAAGAATTAAAAGGGCCAAATGCCATTCTGGGTAACAGCAGTGTAAATCCAGCATAAATGTATCAAAGTCAATGAGAACGATGCCAGATTTGCTCCAAGCACCACAAACTGTCCTTCTCTTTCAAAACACAAACCCAGTGCTGGGTTCAGCTGGATAAGATGGGCTCTGGAACATCTGACCATCTCCTGCTGTGTGTTCCATCAGAGGTGGATGATCCATGACAAAACCAGTGAACACTCATGGGTACAACCGTGTGTTTGTCTTCTTCTGCCAGAGGTCACACACAACACAGAGCACAACAGACCTGCATTTTACAGTCTCCATCACATAATGGCCGATGTACTGGGAATAAATCTTCAGGTCTGAGAGCCTGCCAGGCCACCTGTGGCTACAGAAAAAAGCATATCCTGACAACTTTTAAACTAATTTCTCAGATCTTGATGTACAAATGAAGTGAGAGGTTTACTTCAGCATTTGCACTAGGAGATGTAATTAATAGACTCAGTTGGGTACAATTTCCGTGTTTAACAAGTCAATCCTTTCAGTTCCTGAAAATGGTCAGATCAGCCAGTGTTAAAAAGCATTACAATGCACTTTGAATTGGGAACACTCTCTGGGAAGATCAAGCAGGTACAATGAAGGTCATCTGCTGGAGCCTACAAGATCCAAAAAGCCTGTCCAGCACTGATGACACATCAAGTATGAAAGCCTCCAGAGTCCCAGGAGTGTTTTGAGAGAAGGGCTTGATAGAACCCTCTCCAGGAGAACTGATCCTGCTGGAGTAGATGGCCTTGTATTCCCTTCCCAGCTGTGGAGGGAGCTCCTTTGGGATCTTCCCCAGGAGGCACTAAAATTGATGTAGTGACCACCAAAGAGATCAAGAGAGCAAAATTGAAAAGTGGCACACTAAACACCCACTTTCCTTGGCAGCACCTGCAGGTCCAGGATCACACTGTCTGTGATGTTATCATTCTATTTTTAACAAGCCACCTATACTGGACCCAGAGCTGCTCCTACCCAACCAGACACTTTTCCTTGTCAGGTAACTGTGAAACCCCTCAAAACAATCTGCTGATAGCTCAAGACAAACACGCCTAATGAGAACTAGGTTTTAAGAATTAAGCTTTCTAGTCACTGGCAGCTGAGAACATGAAATTCAGCAAGTCATGACAACTACGCAGCCTGCACTGGTCTTGACACGCTGAAAACCACAGCCTTTGGGATGTCCCTTGTGCTGTTTCCCAACCCAAACCATACAACCACTGCAACTCCATCAGAGCTGCTGCCCCACCACTGAGAAATGAGGCTGCTGCCAGACACTGACTGACATGACCTGAGCATGCAAGCAAGACAACTTCTGGTCAGAAGGGATCTTATTTGGGACAAGAATATGGCCAGGACTGCTAAACACTTCAGCATCTGACACAAGTGGATTTGTCCCGTTTACACGAGCAGTGTTCAATCCTGCTCTCCATGGACCCACTGTCACTCACAGAGGATAACCAATGGTTAACTCCAACACGGAGCTTCAGATGACCAGATCCCAACAGTTCCCAGCAATGAGGAGGTGGTAGGTGGATCTCTATTTCTCCCCTTCCCCCAATACCCTTCTCCACCCTCCCCAATGCACAGGCAGGGTCTGCACAAAGTGCAGTACATCTGCTACAGGGGGTTTGATTCACTCTCTTCCTCTCATGGAAGCGTATCCAGAGCCCTGAGACACAGATTGATGTGAAGAGCCACAGTGAAGTCAGTGTGACTACATGCAAGGACATTATATCATGAGCATGTCTATTATTTATAATGAAATTAAGCTGGCTAAGATAATTAATGCTATTAATATCTGCACAATGATGAGCACAGTATGACTAGATAAATAGGTGGAATTACTTCTTATCTGAAATATCCTCCCATCTGACTAGTAGTGTGAACCCAAATATAAACAGAGAGGATAAACAATTTGGTATGAAGTGTTACTGTTGTTTTTAATTATCTAATACCTATATATCAGGTGCTGAAGAGGCAGAAGTAGTTGTGTTACAGTCTGGGGTGCTTTGACAATATGGGCCATGCTGCAGTGCACTGGCAATATTTTGACGTGAAAAATGGCTTAGGGGAAGGGGGGATTTGAGGCAAATTGAGACATTTTCACACAACGGATTTTGCACATTCTTTCACAGAGAAAACATTCAGACAAACTCCACAGTGTCTGGCAGGACCCTGCAACTCAACACACCAGGCTCCATCACCTCTTACCATGCCTGTCTAATACGATAGTACAGACTCCAACTGAGCACAATAGGGCACAAAAAGAAGAGAAACAATGACTTAAGGGCAGAGTTTCATCATGAACTTCAGCCTCTTTTATCGTCATCAACAGAAGGCACAATTTTAGCTGAACTCCTAGGGAGGAGGAGGAGGAGGAGGTGGAATTTAATTTGCCTTCCTATGAGAAACTGAGAGCAGAACACTCCCACTTGACCTCTTTAACCTCCTAATCTCCCAGGATATTCACTGTGTACAACAATACCAATGCAAATGGATCTATAGATTCACTGTATTTCCTAAAGAGATGGTCACAACAATGGAAGTGTTTTTCAGATACACATCCATCTAATTTATTGAAACAATAGATTTGGGAGGAGTTGGTGTAAAAATTCAGTATATGCAAATCTCTTTAGCTGTTTGGCTTAAAAAGTATCAGTGACAAAGTTCTGTCTCAGATAAAAATCTACTATTGCTTTAAGTAATTTTCCATTTTTGCACCTTAGAGTTTCTAATTAAATCATCTTGAAAGGAGCCATTTGTGCTGCTCTTTTTTTAAAGAGAAAACCAAATTCCTGTCTAAAACCACTCAGACAACACAGAAAATAGGATGCAATTTACACTACAGAAACTCCATTTTAAAATATTTTAAGGAAAAGACACAAACCCATAAATATCTTAAAGATTAAGTCTATAAACACTAATCAGTGATCCAATTTTTACTTGCAGTATGGGCTAAGCACTGCAGCACATACAGGAGACTCTGTGAAAGCATCCACTATTCAGCAAACTGTGGAACATGCAGCTCAGCAGTAAGTATTAAACAGTGGCTGTTAAATAAACAGCCCAGATTTTTTTTTAAGCTTTCATACTGAGTGTCTGCCTTTATCTTTTAATTTTTTTTTCCAATTTAAAAATGTCGAGATCTGAACATCAGGGTAATGTCATTTGTGTTTGCTTCTTAGAAACCATTACTGAGGCAGCTCTTGTTTCATAGTCTGTTTATCTTCAAACTTATATTTAGAAGTACATTGTAACAGGGTGAGCTGCTCCCAGGTTTATTTTTAATTCGAAGATACTGTCACACACTATGTTTGTGTGTCACAGAATGTGAAAACTAACACTAGATGCCAAGAAAGCTTAAGCACTACCAGTTACCAACAAGCTGATAGCATTAGGTTGTTAGGTGATTATAATTGCTGGAAACTTTTAAAATAGGCATGATTTAAAGTGAAAAATAAAACTATTGAAAAAAATTATGTTTATCTCCCCAAGAAAATAAGTTACACTCTAAATGCGAAACCACATGCTGGGAAACAAAGGCAGGGCTGTACCTAAAAAAGAAGAGAGTGCTGGAAAGAGTATTATTAAGTGATTTACCTTGGCAACAGCTTTGCTTTCAGAATTATTGTTGGAATCCTTAATGCCATTTAATGAATCTCTTCTCTGTGGGCATGGCTTCTTTTTGCGCGGTCTGCCTTTAAGATTTGGCGCTGAAAATTAATGGAGAACACTTTGAGCACATTGTCTTATACTGGGTTCTTAACAGCCAAAAGCATAATAAATAATTCCACTCCAATCAGTCACAGAAATGTCCACATCTGTCCACAGTAAATGCTTATTACGAGATTCCCATCCTCTGTTACATCTTGACATACTATACATTTCTATAGAATATCCCCCAAGGCTAATCTATTCTACTTTCACATAACTAATTAATGTAAAGTCAAACACTGGTCTCCCAAGGACTCAGAGAGAAAGCACAAATACTTCTCCCTGGTACAAAAAAGAACAAAATTTCATATTAATAGGCAACTTTGCATTAATCATCCTGCTGCCTTTATTTTTAATCTTCATGCAAGAGTACTAACTGCTATTTCCAACTTTGGGAAACATCTGGTATTGGAAATGCTCTGAAATATTGAAATTCCTTACAGCTCCAAGAAATGTTTATATAGCCTGTCATTCTTGTCAAAGGTTTTCTAAAAAAGTTTAAGAAAAAAAAAACAAAAAAAAATTACCCCTGAGTCCTGAAATGGATCAAAAAAACCCCCTTAACAACCAGTTCTGGAAGTTGACAAGTACTGAAATAAGTGATTGATTGTTTCATAAGGGTTACATACCACACATACAAATTAACGTGACTCACTTTCAGTTTTGTCCAATTCTTAAGATAAAACAGCTCTGAAATAACACAGTGACTAAATCCTAACTGTGCTGAGCCATACGAGGAATGGAATATGGATCATCATAAAAAATATCACACTCATCTTTCAATAGTGCTATTACAACATAAATTATGATCATATATAGAAATAATAGATGAAGCAGATGCTTGCTCATTATTACATGTCCCCTCTGCTTTCAGATTTAAAAATCAGCCTCTGACTACTATGGCAACATTTAAAATGATAAACAATCATTAACTAATGACTGTACTGAATAAGATAATTTCCTTTAAACCTTTAATTTTTAGGTAACCATTGTTTTCATTACTTAAAGGGATGATTAGAACAACGTCAGAAATCTAAACATCACAAACCTCTTGAGTGTCTTCTAATTGTTTCTAATCTTACATTTGTCACACAGTAAGCCAGTGGTTTCAGGACATTTTACATTTTAATTAGTTTGCAAACACAATAAAGGGTGCTAATTTGATTTTATAGTTTGAGTAACACTGTCATATTTGGTCTGTTCAGAGAAAAAGAAAAGCTTTGGGTTTAAAATAAAAAGTCAGATCCTTTTTCTTCCCCTAACACTAGTGTAAGGTTTAAAAAAAAAAAATCTGTGTGTATATATTTATATATCTGCATGTGCATATGGGAGTAAGTCCATATTTGTGTCTATCTAAAAATACATTTATCTCCCTACAGAAATATCTCCATCTATCTCCAGTGAAGCACATTCTGCTTATTGAAAAGTACTGCAGAAAGCAATCCTGAAATTGTCATCCGAGGCTAACATGCAAAAAAAAAAAAAAATCAAACAAAGAGAGAAAGAAATTATTACCCATTCCGGCCGACAAACATCTGCCTGATTTATATCTGTACTCATGAATGCTACAGCCATGTGACCGCACACACTACATCGCTGGGAGTCTCAACTTGTGCGGGTGTCGGTGCCGCACAAACGAGCACTGAGCGCGCTCGCTGTGCGCTCACAGCTCCCCTCCCCCGGCCGCTCCATAGCTGGGATAAACACAGAGAGAGAGAGAGAGCAGCGTGGGATGAGCTCCCAGGGCTCCAGAGCCGGCTGCCAGACTGCCAGCTCCGGCCACGCTGCCCTGCCTTATTTATAAACCCCGCTCCAGCCTTTGATGGCTTCCTGATGCCTGCAGGGACTTTTTGGCACACGACCCGCATGGGATGGACGGGTCCTTAACCACGGGCTGCCTCAGCAGTCGCTGAGTTCTTTAAAAAGGTACGGAAGGAAATAGAAATGTTCCCTCAGTTTGCTACACTCTGGCGCACACGTTAAAAAAGATTAATCTTTGAATGAAAGGATCCCCAGGCCTGGCCCAGCCAATGGCCAAAGAGGGATGTGGCTGAGCTACCATTAAATACACTTGCATGAGACTTATTTGTCCTTCCTTTCTTTCCTTCATTCCATTCTTTCTTTTCAACAAATAAAGAAACTAGTTCAAGGCTCAATGTTTTTCAAACACACTTGTTATCCTGAGTTTTGGCACTGTACTTAGCATCACACTATAAAGCACTCCTAATGTTTTGCTAAAAGCTTTAAAAGCAAGAAGGCATTTGTTCCTAAATTCCAGGTATACTGAGCTTGCATATAAACACTGTTTGAATTGGAGCCTTCCATGGCAGAACTGGCACAAACCCACTATGAAATGGGGTATTTGCATTCTCCCTGTGGCTCAGGAGCTGCAGCAGGAAAGGTCTGTCTGCAGCACACACAAGAACCATCCCACATGCCCCATGGTATGATTTTAAATCACCTAAAGCCACTTCAGATCTGACACACAACAAGAAAGCAGCAATAGGAATTATTACCAGAAGAGAAGGTCCTGGCATCTAATATCCACTCTGTAAAAGAAAACATTTGATGTAGTTCCAATCACACTTGAAACGAAGCCATTAATATTTGCTCCCTAAACCATTATAAATAAATGCATTATTTGAAGATTATTGCATTTCAGTGACATTCATTTTGTTTGTGTGAACAAGGAAACATGACTAGGACTGAAGAAAGAATTTACAAGTCACATTCATGTTTCAATTTTGTCATCTTTGTTTAATTTTTGACATATTCATGAGCACACTGCAAATGTCTTGAATTTATTATTCATAATTATTTTAAAGCAATTTTACACATTTTGTCGCTTATTCACATTCAGTTTTCCTGATGACATTGGATGTTCAGTATATATGGGACAGCTAAGTGAGTATCCTATGGGTTTTTTTTCTGTTTTCTAGTGGAGAAGGACTTCTGGCATGACTACCTAAGAATATCCAAAAAGATTAGCTTTCTTCATGTGTTTGTGCATATGGCTTTCAAACTCATTTTCTGAAAGCATTTGTGGCAGTGAGGCCCTGTAACTTGCACATTCCCAGAAGGCGAGAGCATAAGCAAAGAAAATTGAAGTAAAAAATGAATAAATAAGTACAGAAAAAAGTTTGCATTATTTTCCACCTCTTCAGTATGAGTGCCTGTAACAGGATTATGAGAGAGACAACACAGTACCAGTGGAAAAACTTTCTTTCCTGTATAATTGACAACGTGATTGCCTTTTACCAATGTGTGTTTTCCCACTCCTTTTACCTGCCGAGTCCTGGCAAACCTTTCAGCTATGGCCAGGTAAAACACAGTTAGCAGCAAGATGCACACAGTACGAGTGAACACTCCTTGAGCCTGGAGGAGTCCCCAAACTGTGGCTGTGCTCTGTACTGCCAAAACACCAGCAATGCCCTACATGTTTTTACTGTAAACTGTTACACCTGAAAGGTTAAATGCAAAGCCTGTGTCGTGCACAGCATGAGTTGGATTATCTGTAGATGGAGACTGGCAAAACTTTGCTGTCTAAACATATCTTAGTAAGAAGATGCTTCCAAAGCCTGTTCTTGCACAAGCTGCCTATAAACTACAGTAATCCAACAAGGACAATTCAGAGGCATCTGTGCAGAGAAATAAAGACCAGGAATCACCAATAAGCTCAGTAGTAGCAACTGACCCACCTCTGTGGCTCACCAAGAGAACCACACAGAAAAGAGAGGAGCTCAAGGTTAATGCTGCCACAAGACAGCACATCCACCTGCCACCTTCTTTTCCTGTGTGTTCAGGATGGGAAAGTGATCCCAGGGCTTAGCATCTCCCTGTTATCAGATCAGCCTCACCTGAGCTACATCCATGCCCATAATGCCATGTACTGTGTATACACCACCACTTCTAGTGCCACAAATAAGTTAAGAAATAATGGCTGTAGTTTTGGGGTACCTGAATTTAGCAGGTCACTTACTGTAAACTTACCTCTTTTTTATGAGTCTGATCATCACTGGAAGTCCAGTGAGTTCAACCCTCCCTGTAACACTGTTCTCTACATTCACGTATTTTGGCTGATGCAAAAGATTTGTTGTTATAGGGAGGGTGTTAAAAAAATAGTGGCCTTCACAGAGCTGAGGTCAAGCTATGTTAGCACTTTGTCAAAATCAGTGGTGTAGCCAAGAGTTTTTAATGAGCCTGGAATGCATTACCTCATTTGTCATACCTGGATCACTTACTCATGTTGAGCCCAAAATAACCTTGGACCTTGCTGGCTGCTCAGCAAGCCATGTAACTAAACAAGTACTGTACTCATGCCTAAAACATGTATCTTTTAATTGCCTGCTCCACATTTCTTACTCTAGAGCACATCTAAGCAATTGTAATGCCTGTGATCAAAGTTCTTGCCTTTCTAGGCCTCTCTGACCTGTGTAACTATTTCCTGATACAACTTTTGATTCTGGCTTGCTCATACTCCAGTTTCTCAGAAACACTCCAAAAGTAGGAGAAAAAAAAAAAAAGAAAAAAATGAAGAAAAGAAGGCCATTGCCATATTTTGCTGAGGAATGTACTCAGCTAAAGCACTTACAATTTACACTGCCAACCAGATTCTTCTGGCTGCCTGCTGTTTTCTGTGACCATGTTTCTGTGGAAAGATGAAGGAAGAACAACAGCACATTCGCCAACAGAATATCTGGGTCTACATCTAAAGTAGGCTCACAGAGTCAGGTGAGCTCTAAATGTAGAGCTGGGAGTATACCAGAGGGAGGTGATCCCAAACCAGGCTTTAGGTAGAGCAGTGGAAGTTGCAAGAAGTGAATAAAAAGGGATGAACAGTCTTGGATTCAGAAGAGATGAGAGGCAGTGGCAGCACAGCTGCCAAATGCATCCACAGCCACTCTTCCCTGAAGGACACCTTGCACAGTGTCCCCCCACAGAATCCTTTCTCACTGTGCCAGTCCTTCACCTCTCTTCTGGTTTTCCTGCACATGAACAAAAGCTGTGATACCAGAATCCTTGGCCCTAGGCTGCAAAACCATCAGTACATACACAACAGGTTAGGAGATCTCTCCTCTGAGGTCACTGGAAATGGCAAGATGTGTCAGATCCCAGAGTTATTCATGATTCAGGTGCCAAACAGAAGCTGGAGGTGGCATAAGGAGGTGCCTGGCCATCGAAGTCAAGGTGAGAAGAATGGCCCCAGACCTCCACAAAATCCATGAGCTGACCATGCCTATTTAGCAGGTGGCAAATACCTGGTTGCTGAGGTCATCCCTAACGCAGCCTGGCAAAAGTTAGCTCTTGGCTGAAAAGCACGGTTACATGTTGCACCTTTTAAAAGGTAATGAATAGAAAGTTAACAGGTTTAATGGCTTTAACACTTACCCCCCTAGGGGGCTTCCGGCACTCTGCAATATCTGGAAGTTAAGAGAAGCTGTGTTTAAGCATGGTTTCAAAAACTGTTCAAAGCTTAGTCAACCTTGCCTACTTTGTAGAGTCCCAGCTGTTTCCTTGATCTCCCCATCACCATCATCTCCTTATTTTATCTCCTTCCCCTCATTCCCTTTTTTTGCTTTTTGACTTTGGGCCTTCACATTTAATTTATTTTCCTTTCACCCCTGAAAGTTTATTTAAAAGCTTTTGCCTCCTGGAAACAGGGTCCAAAATGAGCGTTTGGGGCATTTATTGCACAGGCACACTGAGCTGTTGAAGAGAAGCATGCTGTAAGTAATCCAATATTGCATTGAAAGGTTAGAAATTAAAGTGCCTGGAAAATAAAGCAAAATACCAGACTATGTTAAAAAACCCCCCAGACTTGTGTTCAGGAAACATCAGTTCAATTTGGGGAAGGTCTCAACAGAATCCTAAGTACACCTCTGGAAGTCAGTGATGAACACCTACCAACAACTCAAGCTCTCACCAAACTGTGGAGATCACACACACAAACACACATCCCTCACGCTTGCTCAAGATGACATGAAACTACTTGAATATCAAAATTATTTTCACTAGACTTTTCCTAAACGAAAACACTTGTTTATTCCTTTCTTTATAACTGAACATGTCAGGCCTCCAGAGCACAGCAGTGAACAACCTTGCAGGAAACATTAAGGAATCACGCTGCTTTCTAACCCGCACAAAGAAAGAGCGGGCTTGTGTAGCCATTTCTGAAAGTTTTGTTTTGGAAATGAGATATCCCATGCTCCATGTGGGGAAAATCAATTTGCTACCTCTCTAAAGAAAACATTCCCCATTTGGAAATAAGTGAAACAGACACTTCCTTGTGTGGATTAATGTGGAGACATATGACTTGCTGCAGACTGTTGTTTTGACTCCCCTCCTGACTAGACAATCTCTGAAGAAAGCAAAATGCTAGTATTTTTTATGAATTACAGCCCAGACTATCATTGCTTTTAACAGAAAATTTAGAGGCACTGCAAACATCAGGTTGGCCAATTTTGCCAAAAAAGGAATGTTTCTTTTTTTCCACAGAAGACAGAGACAAGGTTCAGGATGAGGCTTGGAGTCTCGTTTTCTTCATTTCAGCATGGTTGGATGTTAAGACTTTTCCTTGATCTGGACTTCTTTATGTCCTGCTGACTAGTGTGGGTTTTAAAAAAATGGAAAAAAGCCCCTTTTTTGTTGTTTTTTGTTTGTTTGTTTTTTGACAAAATCTATAGATATGTTGGAAATTACAAAATGCAGTAAATTGAAGTGGGAACTTGAAGACTTCAGAGGAAAAAAAAATCTCTGCTTGACAAATACATGACATTCAAGTAGACCTTAGTGCAAATTAAAGTAATAATAACAAAAAAATTCGGTGTAGGCCTATTACTGGCTACAGATGACAGGATTATTACTAATGATTCAGAAAGAGGCAGAGGTGTTTGGTAAATATTTGTTCCATACTTGCAAAGAAGCCAGATGATATGCTTGCAAAAGAATATAATTAAAGCCAGTCAATTGACTTAGTTTTACAGAAACCAGATCTTAAAACAACAGGAAAGAAAAACAAACAAAGCACCTTATTTCACACGTTGAAACTATAAACTTTGTTAGAGAAACTAGCTGCACACATGGAACTTACCTGCACTCAGTAAGACAGCTGATTTAATATTAGATAATACTTTGATTAAAAAACAGCACTACATAATTTTATTCAAGCGTATATTGAATGGATTAAGAACTGGCTAAATGTAGGCATCAGCGGGGAATTTCTACCAAATGAAAAGATTTCTGGTGGGATTCCACAGGGGTTGCTCCTAACCTTGAAAGTGTTACAAATTTTCGTCAGTGAAATAAATATAAAGTCCCTGACAGTTACATTCACACTGACACCAGGACTGGCACAACGCTAAGACTGACTCATACAAATGAGTAATCAGAAGGAAAATAGACCAGGAAAGCATAATGCTCCTCAATACAGCTCCAGCATGAAACCTGCAAACAGGGATTACAGGTCCCACTGACCAAGCCAACAGTTCACAGGCCATTCCCCACTGGAAATTCAACATACACTGACAAGGAAGATGCTGTGGCCAATGGGCTATCTGCCTTCAGGGAGGTCTGAATAACTGAAGCTGTGCTGGGTTTGAGCAAAAATGACTGAAAAGTCACTTTAATAGGCAATAGGAGTGCCTCAAAGGTGAGGAAAAAGCTGGTATTCAGGAGAGAGGAGGCTTAACCAGGCATGCCCAGGCACTGCAGTCCCCATACCTGATCCAGTGCCAGAATATGGAGGCACGTGTACAACCAGCTTTCTCAAAGCCTTTGGGAAAAACCTGAGCCAGACACAAGCTGGTGTGCGCAGTGCAGGAAGTAACACACGAAATCTGAGGGTCTGGAGGGTTGAGATATCCGACTGGAGCTGGGTGTCCCGCCCCAGGCGTGGTGAGGTCCCAGTCCCTGTGGCTGCCAGCAGAGCCTGGCCGCTGCGGGCGGCTGCAGCAGCCTGGCTGGCTGCACGGCGAGGCGTCCAGCTGTCTGGCTCTGGCCCTTGCTCAAACAGCTGTTTCCCTTCTCCTCTAGAAAAAAGGTGGTGAACTGGATGAAAGAGTTTGCCAGCAATTTTGGCCGATGAGCCACTACTTGGGGTTCATACCAGATTAGATGACTCAGTGGTTCTTCTGGTGAGAAATCGCACGAATATAGGATCAAACACAGTGAAGTACTGAGCAATGCAGGACAAGGAACATGAAGAGCTGCAGACTTGATTCAGCAAAGTACATGCCTAACTCATAAAGACCTGGAGCATGCAAAGACCTCTGATGATCTAAGTGGGGCTATTCACATCTTTGAGGCTGAGCCTGTGTAAGCATTTAACACAACCAAGCCAGCACGGCTCTCTCTGTCACTAATGTCAAAGCAGCATTCAAGCCCTGAACAAAGAAATTGTCCTATCTCATCATGAAACACCCTGTGCTTGGGCAGCATCACAGGCTCAGAAATGGGTTCATCAAATATCCTTTTCCCTCAGAAATCTGCAGTCACTCTCCAGCCCCAAAGCCCTCCATCGCCAAAGGTCACCTCCTGAGAAGTTGCACCCAGCAGACAGGGGCTTCAGTTTCTGTTGAAGGGTCAGAGCAACACTCAAGAAGTGTAGGTCTGACTTCTCAAAATAGCCTGTTTTTTTTTTTAAAAAAAAAAAAAAAAAGCAAGCAAAGAAGGGAAAGTGAGCAAATGAGCAGGTTCTAACAGATTATGTAATAGCCAAGACAAAAACAATGCAAACATGGCAGCAAGAAGTGAAAATGCACAGCAAACCCATGCAAGTCAGCCTGTCTGATCAAAACTCGTCAGAACATTTAAGGTAGACCTTCCATTAGAGGGCTGTAGAAAATAAAAGGCAAATCTTAGGGCAGCTTTCCTGACAACGTTCCTTTTTCTCTCCAGTAAAAGCCAGCGTTTGTGTAATTGCTGTCTAGCAGAGTCAGCAGTGCCCAATGGAGACATGACCTACATACCTCAGAAATACAACAGCTACGTAACCAGCCCTATCCACGTAGATAGACAGAGGAGATGGGCTAATTGACTGATGGGCATTGTGCACGAATACAAACAGGCAGAAATTCAGGAGAGAAGGAGAAAATGGACAGTTTCCAAGACCTTGCTTTCGGGAATGACAACGCCAGGTAGGAAGCAATGATCATCAAGTTGTGCACAATGTGAAAATGACAAATATATTATTTAAATAATCTCTTGCATTTCTGATTTGCAACTGATTATGTAAGGGTTTTTTTTGTGTGTAAGAATATTTTAATTTCCTTTCCTTTTTTTTTCCTTTGCACTTGATCATTGCACTGTGAAGTAACCAAAATTTGTTAAGCATAATCAACCTGCATGATGGTATTAATTAAGATATATATTAAAGTGACAAGCAGAAACTACAGACTAAGCTCTCCCCTTTGATGCCCACATTCAGCTGCCACCACGAGGACTATCCAAGGCATTAGGTGGAGGCAGGAGCAGCAGCCACAGCCTAAGCCTTGCACTCAATTCACATCTTGGGGTCATCACCAACTTCACCAGCAGCACTTGGCTTGCCAGGCCCCCCCAGCACAGTGCACAGAGTCAACAAAGGGTTCAGAGACAACTCTGCTTCTGCAGAGAGCTTGGGAGCAGAGCCCTGGCACCCTGGGAGATCTGCACACACCTGACATGGGGTGTTATTGCTGAGGTGCAGAGGGGGCACTGCCCAGCACTGCTGAGCAAAGGAAGGGATCTCCTCTTTTTCACCAGTAAAACACAGAAGAGGAACTCTGGTGATTCTGTCGGGTTGTGTATGAGCAGCTAGGGAATCTGTGCAAGTCCCAAAACACACCAAAAATGGTGGTTTTGAAGTCCTGATTGTAAGATCGTGTGCCCAATTTAAATGAGTGCAAACCCCATGGACTCGGTGTAATCATTCCAAACATCGACACAAACAAAATTGAACCCCTCTCTGCATTTTGGCCCCAGCAAATCTCTAGCACTCAGAAAAATCCAAATAAAACTGAGCTGCATCCATAAATTTATCTGAGCAGGGCAGGGTTTAAACTAAATATGCAGTCAGTTGTGCAATATTCTTCCGTAGTCAATACTGGTTCTTAGGAAATTATCTGAGTGAATTAAGTGGAAGACTATTAAACAATTTACACACTTCCTTGTGTTTCAGATGTCTAATTATAGCTGTGTTTGTCTCTCCCCGCAGAACTGTTGTATACCACATGGTATGCATATTTCAGCATCCAGCATTATTAACTCATGACCGACTGTCAGTTGATCATTATCTAACACATGGGGTCTGCAAAAAAAAAGCCTTATTTGGGCAAAAGCAGGCTCCGGACCCGCTCCCACTGCATTTTCCCCCAGAAGAACTTCAGTTGGATTATTATTTGCTGTCAATGGAAACTCTGAGGTTACTTATGTGAAATCTGCAGACAGGAAAATAAATCCTCGCTGAGTTTAAACAGTTCATATTAAAACCATCTCCAGCTCGGCTGGTTTAAAGGAAACTCTCAGTTGCCCTCTAGTGTCCCCCTGCTGCCACGCCAGGCAGCCTGCCTGCCACAGCCAAGGTCACACAATTTAACCTGATTTCACGCTGGCAGATTTACTATTTGCCCAATATTTTGCACGAAAGGGCGAGGGGGGGATGCTTTTTTTTTCCCCCTGGAAATTTCAGGGCTCGAGCCCAGGAAGCTCAGAGCTTGCATAATGTTTACAGCTGTAATTGAGGCGCGTGACACACGGGTTTTTATGAGTGAGAATCTCTGAAATCGCTCTGTGTGCTGCACTCCATAAAGTTCATTCATAACTAAAAATAGACTAATGCACAAACTGATTTAGCATTATACTGAAGCTAAGGAACATAGGGAGTCTGCAGAATTCCCTAATATGGAAGAGAAGCTGAGTTTTCAAAAGCAGCAGTTTATTTGTTTCTGAAAATGGACAACATATGTAAAAGATTTAATATACAGAACCAGGTGTATATATAGCCTAGATCTTCACATGTGCCCATTTTCATTCTATATAAAGACTTTATACAGCCTGAAACTATAGATTTAATAATAGATTACTAAATTAAGTCTGCACAATCACTTCATAAAAAAAATAATTTCAATTTAAAATACAGCTGTAGGGGTTTGGACAATTTCCTGCATAATAGAGGCCCATCCCTGAAATGTAAATAACACCGGTATTAAAACAAGTCAATCAGGCATATCACAAGAAAAAAAAAAAGGTACATGAAAACAAATGCATTTTCCAGTCTATTCTAAGTAAGGATGCCAAACCTCTTTTATTTGAATGCTGCTTTGATACATTACTACTGCTTCATCTGGCTTTTTTTTTTTTTTTTTCCCCCAATGTCATGTTCTTCCTTAGAGAAAACCAGGGCTGACTAAGTCTTAACATTTTGAAAACAGCAAACCATCAGGGTTTTGCAATAAGAATTATTCACTGCCTTCCTGTGTACTGTCAGCATTCTTAAAATACTGTTACTATAAAATTAAACAGTGTGCTCTTCAGAAACACATGACGTTGCCTGCTCTGTTTTTTTAACTGTAATTGTGCAATTTAAAAATTCTCTTCTTTCTCAATGCCTTCTCCCCAAACAAATACCTCTGATAGTTATAAGGTTACAAAAACAGTTTGGACTTTTTTTTTTTTTTTTAAACTTACAGGCCACCTGTAATATTATTGACTGATTACACAGTAAAAATGACAAGCATTACTTTATTTGGTATATATCGTAAGTTAATTATAAGGCCTTCTCTTCTTAATTTGACAAGACTGAAATATCACAAGAAGTACATATGGCAATTCAGAAAATATAATCAGGGAAAAGGCGAAATGAACATTTCAGAAGACAAACGATTTGATTTGCATAAGCAGATATTTGTGAGGCTCTGCCTTTCTCTACTGCCTGAGCAGCACTTTCCATTTCTCTTGCTCTCACTTTCACAGCACAGCTCACACGCACAGTAACCGCACTTTCCATTCCAAAGTGTTACCCCAATTGGTGAGAGGAGGTTTTTTTCCAACAGCAGCCAGTGATGCTGTGGGACTCTGGAGAAATGACCCCGTGCATCCAGGCAAGGATGTGGCAGGGCCTGTGCAGGTATCCTGACCCAGTGGTTCCAGCCATATGTGCTGCCCCAGCATCCCCACTTTTCAGAGGATGGCTGTGTCTCAGCTTCAACTTAAGCTGCAGCCCCAAAATACTGAAATTGCCACCGAAATAATGAAGGGGGTAGTATGGTCCCAGCACCACCCAGCCATGTCAGGGATCACCCTGCTCCCAGACCCGTCCCTCAGGGACAGAGTGGGACCCCTGGCAAGCCACTGCCCCCTTTGTCTGCAGACTGGTCTCTTGGGCACCACCTTTCTGTGGTTCTGCACAATACCTGATGTTGTGCTCTGCTGACTCAGGCTGCTGGAAGACTGTGGTAACCTCAGGAAGCTCAAAAACTTCTTTTTCTTACTTCATGCAATACACACCTAGAATTTTATTGACTAATCCTGGTGAGTTCCCCTCCTTCTGACAGCACCTGGAAGGCCTCTGACATTGTGCAGGAATCCTCATCCTGATTTCCAATAAAGAGTTTGCTCCACTCCCAGATTCACTCACTCTTTCTTCTGATGGATTTAAGTTTTTCCTAGAAGCCTCTCCATCAGCCATGACCTGAAGCTACTTTGTTTAGGAAATCTGACAAAAGTGTCATGGGTGGCCAAATCTACACATCTAATTTTAAACAGATAAAAGTAGCATCAAGACAAATCATCACCTCTTCTGGATTTGCAAGTACACTATTAAGTAAGACTTGGACTTCAGCTAAGGTGAATATGAAGATTCATTGTCCCAAGAGATAAATATTGACTGAGGGAAAGCAAAGGTCAAATTGGTCAATATTTACTCAAGAAACTCTAAATCTTGCTGCAGTGTAACATACACTCTAAATGTCTTCATTAGCTATCTCTGAAGATCTTTTCATTAAGACTAAATACTACAGAAGTATCTTTTCCCCTCCAAAATTCCCATTTAAAACCCAGAAATTCAAACACACTGCAAATAGGAAGCTTTCTGTGCCAATGGCCTCAGCAAAAGGACATGTTGATTTGCAAATGCTATCTGCCCAGTCTGCATGCCAAAACTCAGTAGCCCTGAACTCTGAAGATGTGAACAACAAAAACTTTCTGACTCATTGCATGGCAATATTTCAGATTACCATGAACTGAATTTCTTCTTTGGTAAGGACTAATGCAGTCCCTTCTTCCCGTCTTAACAATCTGTAAATGAAGACTGAAATTTTATCTCTGGTTTCTATTTAACATAAAAATTTACCCTGGTGAAATGCTACACAAGAGTTTTGGGGGAGTTATAGTCCTACTATTCACTGTGGCAAGTGTATTAGTCCTATTAGTCATCTGAGGTTTCAAGCTTACTGCCTGCCTTCTGAAAGTTTTTTACTGTGTTATTTTTGACTGAAGCCACAATGACTCTCTTCCACACAACAGCACTGTTGAAAACAAAAATTCCAGGAGATGTGTAGAAGCTGATTTCTCTGAGGATGCATTATGAAGGAAGACACTTGCATCCTCTGGATTTTCAATGAGGTTATTCCCAGAATTCCCCTTCCCTTAGCACCTTCACACAGCCACACAGTCGCTGGGAAGGTTTGAACACTCCTACCTCAGGGTTCATTCAAACAGTCCAGCACAGCTGGTGAACTTCTATTTCTAGCCTTTTGTCTTCACTAAACAGTCAAACGTAGTGGATTTTTTGCAATCACCATGGAGATCTGTTGGTTTCAAATTAGGCACAAACTGTTTGTTTCCTTTGCTATTTTTATTGTGTTTTGAGCCTATATTATGCTCATCCCACCCTGCCCTTTCCTTATCTTACTGGCAAGTAAGAAAAACTGGCTTCAATGGGAAGTCAAATCCTAGACACAGCCACTCCTGAACTCTGTGGAGGGTGGTGATGGTCTCCCCTTCTCAACTGCTTTTCCTCACTGTTGTCTTGCCTCACAAAGTCAGACTACACTGATGAGATGACACAGAAGGGCCAGATGAAGTAAACTCCTGCTAACTGGAAGAAAAATGTGAGTCTTGCTTTGTGAAGTTTCATACTTAGGCCTGCTGGGCTTGGATGAATTAATTTACTCACTGCAAAAGGGAGTAATAGGCAGGGTTTGGTCACATGTGTGCAATGACATGAATGAACCACCAAGGGCTGGCACGGGAGAAACAGCCCTGGTGTGGCAGAAGGAACCAGGATGGGGATGAGACCATGTGGCAAGGGGAGCAAAGGTGAGGAAGTGAAGAAAAGGAGGACTGAAGCAATAGGTGCTGGGGGATGTCTGGATTACATACAGCAAGCAGTTAAATCCAGCACTCCCACGGCAGGTGAAAGGGTCACCAAGAGACACCTGGGCTATTGCAGCCAGACACTGTGGAACACCCTCTCACCATGGAAAGGCTGTCCCACACCACTGACAGCATGAAGGAGTTGTTAATTGATTGACTCCAAAGCGAAATCTCTAACAGAAATTCCTTCGGAGGCGCAAAGAAAGACACAAGGACCGATAGTGCTGAATGTAGGTTTCCCACAGCCCAAGTCAATGGGCTCCCTGTGCCAAAAAATGCAGCAGGCTGGGATCTGACAGTCCCAAAGCTGCGTAAGCCAAATGCAAGCCTTTCCCACAGTTCTGTGACAGGTACACTGCAGCCTTTAAAACAGCATCAAGTCTCCACTAAAACATTTCTCTGCTTCTGGAATCATATGCAATCCGTAATATGGAACTTAAGTTCAAATTCAAAGGCCAATTAAAAAAATAAAATCAATGAAATGCTTTTATGAAAGAGAAGATTGATCTGCAGCTTGTAACTTCCAGTAATGTAATATTTTAGAACTTTAATAAATAATGCTTTTATCTTGATTGCAAAATAATACCCTGCCATGAAAACACAGAGTAGAGGTAGAAAACTGTTCAGCAAGAATTAAAATGTCACACTTTGCAGAGAACGGAGCATTACAATTATTGGTGAAACATATTTTTCAAACTTGTTAACACAAAATTAACAATTACATACATCACTTAATTCTATAAGTGCATATCTCTCAAAGTACCCATTAGCCAACCATGCCTAGTTCAGTTTTAATATACATGCAGGCTTTGTAGCACAGAGGGGATGTAACTATGCAAGCGCTGGCACAGTAAACCCTGCAATGGCAAGTGCTATTAAATTGAGATGCAATCACGTTGAAAGGGAAACATTAACAAACAGCAGACAATTGAGAAGAAAATACAGGGCGCTTGTGTTCTAATACATGTGCCTCAAAACCTTATATAACTATTCATTGTCTAGTTCATCTGGCCAGGGGCCCCGTTTGCTCTATGCTATGCTATACTAATTTTATAATAATAAACTGTTATACAAGCTTTATGCAGTCATGCATATGAAGAGGTTGTGGAAGACATTACATTTGATTATATTTCTAGCAAAGACACCATCTTGAAATTAAACATAGGCTGGGAGAAGTTTAAAATTAAAAAAGCAACCCTAGCCAAAAAAAAAAAAAAAATCAAACCCCCAAACAACCAAAAAGAAAATAAAAGACAAATTAAAGGAAAAGAAAACAAATGTATGCAAACAAATAATTTAAAAAGCCCAAACAAACAAAAAAGTCCTTTCTAAAAGGTTGCTTTCCTCCTCTATCACCTCCACATTAGGCATAACAGATGAATACCACTCATTCTTGCATTGTATTATATCCCCTAATACAATGCAAGAGTCTCCATGTTTCTGGACTATGCTCACTGGAAGACAATCAGTGACTTTTGGAAATGCATGGGTCTTTTAAAATACACTTTGATTTTGTAAAAACAAAGCAAAATGGTTTACAGAGCCAAGAGGAATGCATGAAATAGCTGGGCTTAAAAACCATGTTATTTTTTGCTTTAGCATGAACCAACATGAACCACTGAGATGCCTTAGTTAAGATTTAGCTGTACCACAAAACATTTGTAGGATAGCAGTTGGAAAACTTGGGGATGAGAGACACAGGGCACACAAACATATACACTACAAACGAGATGTGATCCAGAAAAGTAATTTCATATTCCACATTTGTCTAAGGAATTGTCTGAGAATTTTCTGCTCAACATTATTTCCAGGTTTATCACAGCGGTTCAAAACTGGCTATATTTAGTCACTGGCCAGTGCCAGAAAGCACTACCAGACTGTAGGATCATGGAATATTTTAAGTTTGATATCTCATCAACCATCAAGGCCAGAAATAAAATACCTGTTATAATCGAAAGGCGTAAAAGCCTCAGAGCTCCAAAACACACAAAGGATTTTTTTCAGCTAAGTCACGAGATATCCCAACTCAAAAATCACATTCTGATTACCACTGTGTGCCTGACAACTCCCGACCACCCTCTACATATTTTGATTTCAACATTTGAACATCTAATCTAAAAAAATCCCATTAAAGCTAGTGAAGCAATGTTTTATGTGGGGCCCCTGAGGCACTTCCACATGCAAATACCATCACATACCAAAAGCAAAGATTCGGCACTCAAGTGGCACTGAAGCTGATGGGTATAAGAGCAAGCCCCAAAAAGCTTTAATGCCAGATTCTGACCCAAATCACAGCACTGTCAATTCAAAGTAATTGACTCCCATGGATTTACATGAGTCGAAAGGAGATCCTAATCTTGTTCTTAACCTTTACCTTTGAAGTAGAGATGATCATAAATCAGGTTTTCCTATCCAACAGGAAAATGTCAGAATTTCATAACTTTCTTCAAATTGGGCAGGCACTCAAAAAAGTTCTGAGCAACACAAACAGGCTTTTTAATTTTACCATGTCTAATGAAAAGAAAACAACTGGAAATACTTATACAGATGAAAACTCTCACCTCAGATGGTTTTGACAAGACAGTGCATCCTACTGAATGTGGGCTCAAAGCCTCATGACTGAACACTGAGTGTTCTTTAAGCTGCTGCAATGGTACAGCCACTGGGGAGACTGGGCAACAGCACCAAAACTCACCCAGAGAAAGGGATGGGTATAGGACATGGCCACAGTAGCACCAGCTGTGACAGCATTGGCACTCAGAGTACGTCAATCCATGATAAAACCTAATCCCTCCAATCCTAGACCAAGCCTTTAATTTCAACCTTTCCGATGAAAAATAAAAGAAAAAAAGATCAAAATCCAAACAGACCTATAGTGGGGTGTTACTGCAGAAAAGATTTCCATTTCATTTAAGTGGTATCTTCAAGTAGTAAAAAAAGGTATGAAGGACTTGACTCATTAGAATGAGACAACTTTGTGTGAGGTAAAAGTTACGCCAGAATGAAAACACAGCAAGAAGTGAGAACCACGAGCAATGCAAGAGAAGAGATGGAGACAAGCCAAAGGGTTTGCCTGGAGCTTAGACTCATGGCTAAATACTCCTACCAAAGGAAGCAGGAACCTCTCCCATTCTCTAGCTGCAGGGATGCAAGACAAGGTGGCAAAACTCTCTTCAGCCACTAAGGAGTGTTTGTTGACTTCCTGTAATCTATTTAACCACTGGTACCTTGTTTTGGTCTAGGCTTTTGAAACTGCAAAAGTCCATCTAAATGCAGCCTACTGCAACTGCTTCTGCCTGCATGACCCACCTCATCTCTGCCTTTGACTGACATGCCAGTTGGAGCTTGTATTTGCCACTTTGGGACTGTCTGATTTTCATGGATCTGCACGCTTAGACCCAGTCAGGACAGCCCTGACGCCTTCTGCAGCTCACCTGAAATGGGAGCTGATGTTACTGCTCATTCATCTTGGCTTCTTTTGCTCTCCCGAATATTTCTGATGGTTGCTAGGCAACTATTGTTGAATACATGCATGAGGCATTAATTGTATGAGCACTTTAAAAGAGGAAAATTCTTTAAAACTGAGGACATTGCCATACCAAAAATAGGATATTTCTTTTATGAAGGGCAACACTCGTGGCTGGGAATGTTGAAGGCTGCAGTATGTCAGAGGCCAGATGAGTCACTCAGATTACTCACATGCAGCGCAGCACAAAAGCAGCATCTTAGCAGACCTGATTTTATAATAAAATTTTATTTTAAATTAAGTGCTTCAGATCTAGTTTTATCTTTTGACTGCTGTCATTGGGATATCACAGTCCACATTTTCATGAAATTAATTGTGCTGGGTCCAGCTGCTGTTACAGTGTTAGAACGTAGGGAGTGTATCAATTCAGTACCTTCTAAACTAAACATGGCACCAGCAAGTACTCCTCTTTGCTACACTTCAAAGAGACGCTGTAGTCTCACCACTGATATTAAGTGCTCTGTGCTTCTTACCCATAAATGTGGATTTCATTTTATAGGGTCTTTTTTTCCAAAATACATTCCAATGCCATGATCAAGCTCTAAAGACAGTAAACACAGACTTCCATAAATTGACTTAAACTTCTAAACTAAGTAACTGCAAGGATTTGCAGCTAGGTAATTTCTAGGGGGGGTTGTTTTATAAAAAACCCATCTCTACCATAACTAAACATTCACAATATACATGTATTCATCTTAATTATAGTCTGCCTTTCAAAACAACCAGCACCAAAAACCCCCTGAAGAACCATCACTTTTTGGCAAATGAGTACAACCATTATGGTTCATTGCAAAATCGGGATGCTATAAAAGAATGAGGGCAACTATACTGCTAATTTTAAACATGGTATTCTGAGCTAAGAGCTGGGAACAACCTTTCAAGACCCTGGGAACAACCTTTTCCATTTTTCAAACTTGTGCTCTACCTCTGAAAGTTCGGAATGGGACACAGGCTCAACTCAGTGAAGTTCAGCTGAGGTTTGTAAGACTTGAAAGTGAAGGGACTTGTTTAATCAGGGAAGTGAGAAGTAGAATCATCAACACCTACTTAAAGTAAACCCACCACCCCACAGCAAACAGCTGTTTTGCACTGGGAGTTCAACTTCTACTACAGTTGCAAATCCAGAGCGAAACACAGGAGGGTGATGACAGAGCTGGAAGATCGCACAGTACCTCTCTGTCGAAGCAGCAGCAGTGTCTGTGAATATCACTTATGTTAGCAGGACGATCACCATTAGTGTTTTCACATATTCTCTTACCCTTTCTGTGACCTGAAACTGCTGATTTCAAACAAATTCATTCTCTTCTACCCACTTGTTTCATTTCTAACATCTTCCTTTTAATTAACATCTCTTTAAAGCTATTACAAAGTTAAGGTCACCAGAGATGTTTGTGAAAGACCCACTGGAGAAGACTCCTGAAGTAGATATTGTAAGTTTGCAGATGATCTTGCAGTGTGTTGTCACACATTTAAATGACAGGCTACTGAGTTACATTTTCCATTCTTCACCTTAGCAGAAATTACTAAAAGTGGCCTATAATGGACCTAAAATTCTCCCTGCTGAAGAAAGAACAGGCCAGGGATTGATCATACCCCAGAGACCAGAGCAGTGGAGCACACTGCCTGGTCAGTGCTCTAAGACAGGCAACTGCTCATGGTGAGTTGAGACAGCTGAGGAGAACAAAGAGGACACAGGCTACCAACAGCCACACTGATGTTTAGCTCCTAAAATACCATATTTCCTCCATAATCCTCTTCCTTATTCTCCTGTCCACAGAAAAGATACAAAGCTCTGCCTTCTCTAATTAAGAGTGCAAGCAAACTTCTGAAGCTTTGTTTTATTGTATAATGGACACAAGATCCAGTACAGTCTAGCCTTTACCGGCCCTGATGCTATAAATTACATGCATTAATAAAGTCACAGGTTTTAAGGCCAGAAGGAATTAGGAGGATATTAGCACCTTGTTTACCTTCTGTGGATACTGCCTATACAGCTGAGTGACCACTGGATGAAGACAGCATCTCTTCTTTGAGTAAGGGTCCCATCTTTTGCAAATCAGCCTTGATTTAAAGGATTCAAGTAACAAAGAATCTATGCTACTCCAAGCTAAGGTGTTACCATGGTTAATTACCCCTCGCTGCTATGTAATTGTGCCTTAGTTTCAGCATTAATCTGCTTCCACTTTGAAGCATGGTTTCTTGCTATGTGTCTGTTTGTCAAATTACAGAGACCTCTATTGCCACAGGCCTCCTCCTTATTGAAGTGCTAACAGACTGATTGGGCCCCTTCTTAGTCTTCTCCTCTGTGCACTAACTGGAGTGACATTCTTTAGTCTTTCACTCAGAAGCAAGTTTTCTGTCCCATGAAGTGCATTTTGGGCCCTTCCTTAACCCTGTTCAGTATTTGAATATGCAAAGGACAGGTATCAGAATCAGGTCCAAAGACAAAAGTAGGGAAAAACCTCTCTAATAAAACTCTTCCTGCTCTTCCATGTTCCTCTACAAGCCATAGCTCAGAATAATACATTTGAGTATTAGTAGTGCAGTTATTCCATGAAAATGTACCACCCTTTTTGCAGCAAGCCATCATCATTTGACTGACTAACCAAAAATGTTAGCTCTTAGGGGGTTGATAATGATTTCCTCCAGCATTAGAGGCAGTAGCAGTAGCACATCTCTATTTCTTCTCTCTATTCCCTGCTTATTAATCCAAGAAGCAGGTCTGCTCTCCTACTCCAATTGGTTATCTGTCATTACCCGCAAGTAATTTATGCCATTAGGACCAATACAACAGCCCAGAAGCACAGGGAAATGCTGCCAGACCACTAAAAGACCAAGATACACCTGTATGCAATACTGAGGCCCAAACTTCAGCTGGAATCACTGCTTCAGTCACCTCTGGCCCACCATGGACAATGTGTTCGTTAAAAAAATCACTACAAAGTCATAATTGTCAATGATAAACCTACACAAAAAAAATCCACTTCTTTTAATAAAATTTGCCTTCACTTTTAGGACTTATGCATAAAAAACAAGGTCCTAGGAAGAAACCTCCAGCATCCACTGGCTATGGATACATTCAAAAAGGGATTGCTGAGGTCTCTTAAGCTATTTGTGTAAATGATAAACTAATTGCCCGTGATCTGTTTGATCAGGTTTACAAAGATGCTGACAGGTAATGAGAACTTAAACAGCATTATTGTCAATAAAGAAAAAAAAAGCCCTACTCTGGATCACCCTCAACGCCCTCACTTGATTTCAGAGAGAGAAAACTATAGCAAGAATTTTAATGACCTACTTTGCCTCTTTTGCAATTTGATTTAGAAGCAAATTCACAAAATCCCAGCCATGTGGAATTTAAATTCTGTAGAAGTCTCACCCACCAGCAATTACTACTGCAGTGTTTAAAATTTTAAAAGAAAACAAACCCAAACCTGAACAAAACACTATTTTTCAATTAATTTTCTTACTCTGATTTCTCTCCACATTACATCATCTCCCAATTACTGTGATTTTGCTGAGTGTGCCAATTTCTTAAATACACAGCTATAAAATGTATGGACTAATTGTTGAGCAGAACTGAAGAGCTATTAAAACTGCAGTAGTACAGCACTTCCAATGGTAGTCTATTATTTCTACATGATTGGTTTTGTACAGTCCAACTCATGCAGTGAAACTCTTAGATAAATTAACTCCTTCGTTTTGACATAAACATCAAAGGGAGAATTAAAGGAGAATGAACATTATTTTCTGCTGCTATTTTAGACATATTGTTCATAACATCCATGAACATTCCTGGAAAGTTACAAATTATTTCAACTGAGAAAGCCATTCGCTGTTTTATCAAGTCTGTAATACACAAAATTTGGCTCCAGAATTCTCTCATTTTCCCATTTCATGTTTCCCTGTCATCTCCATGGTAGAGCATGTTTACAGAACTTTATAACTATAATATACAATTCAGTCATTTCTAAACAGCCTTGTAAGAGTAAGTCTGAAATGTACACATTTTAAAGATTACTTAGTGAACACCAAACCCTTTCTCAGCTGTTTTAAATTTTGAATTTCCCAATAAATGAATAACATACTAAAAAAGCAAACAAGATCTGACATTATTTAGTCTAAGTTTCTAAAATGGCATAACATCTGTAGCTAAAAACAATTCTGAATAACTATATTTAACTAGAGCAGTATTCTATTATTCATAGCTCATTTTCCTTGCAGACTAGGGGACTTAATGTGGTGTTCAAGCATTTCAAACATTTCTTTTAATTGTTTAGTCCTTCCAAGAGCCAAACTGCTGCAAAAAAAGGGGGAAAATGTTCACTCATATCTTTTATATATATTCATGTGACCAACCCATGATCTCAGTTAAGTGCCACAACTGTTCATTAACACACATCACAGCCCCCAAGTCTGCACTGCAAGCTTTGAAACCACGCCAGAAGCAGGGGCTCAACGAATGGCACTTTGACCTTTACACTACTAACTTCAATCTTTATTAAAATCTCTCAAACGTCAGCTCTGTCTCTCTCTTTCACCATCTCTTATGGGCTCCTGAAATACCTAATATTCATTCATTAAACGGAAAAGTTTGTTACATTCTTACATAATGATAGATTCCCCTTTCACATGCAATCGGCTTGTGAAATGCCTCTGATTGAAAAAGAGAACCAAACACCCCCTCCCCCTGCCAAACAACTCTAAATTCAGATTGCTCACTCACTTCCAGGGAAATCAAGCATGCTGCCTAATATTAAAAAAAATCTCATGGCATCCAGGCAAGTTTAGCCCCGTTTTATGTTCCCCTTATTAAATTTCACCTTAGCAACACACAAAATCCTCACCCTGCTCTTTGCTTGCTTTTTCAGTTTCGTGTTTGGCTCTTCACTTCTTTGGTCCAAGCATTTATGGAGGGACAGAAACTGAATTTCTTTGTCCAGCAGAGTTTCAGTTTCTTACAATAGAGTCACCAAAACCAGCAATCCCATGGAGGAAAATGAGAAAAATAGAGGCTTTAATCATTTTTATGGTGCTCAAACATAGATTTTTGGAGGGGGAGGGGGGAGAGAGAGAAATAATGGTATTTTTCTTTTCTTTTCTTTTTGCCTACCAGTAATTAAATAATTACACATTAAGAACAACAACAACAAAAAAAAGAACCACAGAAAAAGTTCTCATGAGTCATTTATGTGTTTTCATTCTTTGTGTAAACTTTCTGGCACACCCTATATGCTTCATTTCTTGCTTCAAATAAGTAAGTACTGGAAAATATCAAAGTATTTAGAACCAAGGGAAATGACACATTAATTCGACGTTTGCTTTGTGCAAGTTTGCGTTTTGCAAATTTGAAATGCGACTTCAAGGAAACCTGAAACTCACCTTCAAGCCCTTCTTTCTCTCCCCCTTTACCCACGGATTATAGAGGAGGTATAAGCTATTTATTTAAGGGCACAGTGAAGTATCATCATTAGGTGGCTTAGTTGCCCGGGATACTCCTATCAGCCAGACCAGCAGGGAACCTGGGAAGCCGTGAGCTCCAAAGGGGGGAAAAGTAAACGAAGTAATGAGTAACAGTTACAGCTCCTTAAAATGTGTACATTAACCTCTCCGGATTGGGAAATTATTTGCTTTTTAGAGGCAGCACCCTCTGATTGAAATAATGATAAATATATTGGAAATTCCATCTCAAGTCAAAATTAAATCACACAAGAGCACTCTCGGAGAACAAAGATTTTTAGTATACCTTGAAATGAACACAGGTAAGTTTACAAATGACCTATACCTAAAAGACCATTAACTAAAATTGCATTTGTTTTTATTGAAAGACAGCCTCAAGTGCTGACATGTAATATATGACATGTGATACATAATAATACTGTTAAACCAGTTCTGACATAATATTTCCCTAGGCATAATAACCACAAATGACTGCTTTAGTTAAGAACTAGCCAGAAACAAAATAGATCCACGTAGAAGTAGCTTTAACCATAAATACCTCAACAATATTTTATGTCACTCTGTAAAAAAGTTAAAGGAGTCCCATAATAATTAACAACAAAAACTTCATGTTCTTTACTATTGCATGGTGGTTGTGAAAGGTTATTTCATAGTCCCACAGCTGCCAATGCTGTAAATTATGCAGGCACCAAGAAGCATTAAGGAGAAATAATAGCAATTTAAACTGAGGCTGACGTAATTCATGATAAACAGTCATTGGAAAATATTACAATGTTGTCTTTTTTGAGTGGGTTTAATCAGAAGAATGTGACCGTATTCTGACACAAACCACTTCACTTTTCCATTGTACAGGAATGGGGGCCCTTCCCTGGCCATAAAGGTCTCGCTTCCTCACTGCCACTACTGAGTCCCAACACCTCAGGGATGCTGCTCACAAGGCTTGGGTTACCCAGAGTTTTGAGACACTGCTCCAGACTCTGCTGGTCCAAGGGAGGCATGCAAACCAGGGGAACACTCAGACAGGGATGAGCTAATGAAGGCATACAAGGCAAAAGAGATGGCTCCAGAAACGAAACCACCTATGGTGGACGTGGCTCACAAATATGATGAACACAGCTTACTTTTTGTTATGATCATAAAACGTGATTTTGATTGCTGAATTGTAAAAGCAGCCGTCAAGGGGAAATGTTATATAGAAGAATTAGTAATGTACCTCTACAATCATTTATTGAATGGACAGCAATAAAGTGGATGTGTGTGTGATAGATGACAAAACATGTGCTATGGGTTACATTTATCAGGCACAGAAGAGCAGCTCACGTGCAAGCCCTCATTTGTTGGAACTACACATTAATTCTCTGCTGAACTCTGTCTGGTAGAACATGTAAACGCCACAATACCATCACATAGTCACTAAGCTAAAAAATAGAAAGTTCTGGGCATGCTCAGGCCCTTGACTCTGCCACGGGCATGAGAGAGAGAGGATTTCCCACCTCCTGTCCAGCAAGAACCCCAAATCCAGAGCTATCCCAGCCTGGGCCACACTGAGCACCCCATTGCTCACAACCCTGATGCTTCTCAAGCAACTGGGTCATGGCCTCACACTGGTCATGGCCTCACTGCAGGCACGTGGCACAAGCCCCCTGTCTCCAACACTGCTACACAAGGGCACCTGAAGAAGAAAAGAACCACACCAAATTCCCAAGTGCTCCCATGGGAGCAGGCTTCTTAGGCAGCTCCTCTGCTCCTCTGTGCAGAGCTGACAGCCACGACCAGCCCCACCTGAGAAGGGATGCTGGGAGCACGAGGAAATGGCAGAAGCAGCTTTTCAAGCAGTACCTGCCCTTCCACTCAGCATCTGCTGCCTTCCTGAGGGCAGCAGGAGCACGCAACCCAAATAAAATCACTGTTCTCCATCAAGGAGTTTTGATTATATAGTGAAAAATAATCTCTCTTACTCTTTATCCTGGTTAAAACTATGGTTGCTAGTCAAAATGCACTAAAAAACAGAAAGCAAGAGAAGCTAACAGCATTTGTTTCCATTGAAGTTCTTGCAGACAGGAAGGTATTTCATCTTACTTTATTACACATTACTTATATTGATGTAACAGCTTGCTGTTAACTTTGGGTGAGATTCTGTCTTTGGTTAACTGGTGAAAATCTTGAGTAACAGCCACAGAAGTGCATTGAGTTATGCTGGATTTACACCACTAAGGAAAGCAGAATGTGACCCCTTATCAGTGCCTTTCTGCTTTGAGTATACAAATATTTTATGCATTTCAATGAGTGACAGAATGCAAAACTTGCAAATATTTATTTTTAGATGTATGGGCAAAAAGCAATTAGAGCTAAAAATGTTAAGAATGAAGAAATCACTTAACAGAAGCAATTATGTTGGGCACATAAACAGCTCTGCCTTCAGACATTTTATTCAAATGCTGCAAAGCACACTAGAAAATATCAATTGTTTTAAAAAAACCCTCCAAGTATTTTTTCACAACTGAAAAATCAATCATTATAAACAACATCTGGGGATCATTAATATCTTGCTCTACAGTTGAATTAACAAAATAAGAAAGAAATCTGACCAGAATCCAGAACATTTCCAGATTCACTTTCTCAAGCTGAAAGCTTGTGTTTGCAGAGGTGGGGTGGGAGGGAAGAGGAAATGTACATTTATCTATATTGTATATAGCACTATTATGCATTAATCACTACTTCCCCTCCAGCTATGTCCTGTTTTTGTTTTGAGAGACCTAAAATTTGAAATATTTTGCTAAGCCACCCTGCCCAAGACCTTGGAAAAAATTTGCATATTTTTCAGACTTTTGGAGATGCCACTGTAAAGCTCCATGTTAATAAAAAGTCTCCATACTCCTCCTATTGCAGTTCTAAATGTTTTAAACATTCCAGTCTTTGCAGAGGAGCACTAACACCAATCCCATTTTAATACTGCATCTGTATTAAAACAAGGAAGCCCAAAGCATCTATATGGAAACTTCAGGTTTTTCTGAATTTCACTGATATAAATTATTCTGCAGGTAGCCAAAACAGACAACAGCAATAATGCTGATGCTTAACATCAGCTGAAAAACTTTAAAAAAACACCCAGTCAGCCCAAGTGCAATTTTTGTACTGGAGCTAGTTTAAAAAGAAAAGCCAACTTTGACTCTTTGACTCACACAAATAAAATAAGTCACCAACAGGAAAACTGTATTTCATTTAAACTGAAAACATTCTTCCGTCTTTTTTTTTTTGTTGTTGTTGTTGTTGTTATTGTTTGTTTTAAAGACTCATTCCCTGCCAAGGTTTTATTTTGCTATGTTTTTCCCCCAAACAACTGATTTTATCTGTGAGACACAAACTTCTGTAAACGAAGATGCATAATGAGACCAAAGACCAAATTTCAGCTGTACCAGTAATGGTGCCACTCTCTATACCCTGAAGTCACCAGCTTTCATGCCACAGATTTTTTCTGGCACATGACCCATCCCTAAAAAGTCCTTTCTCCTTCATAATGCTGCTCTTCCATGGCTCCCCTGGCCAGTGACAAGGAGGGCAAATCTTTCTGAAATTATTGGCTCAGAAATTCCAGCAGCTGGGAGGACTGGTAAGTCACCCCTCATTCCCAACCACTCCCTGCCAGCCCTGGAAGTGGGACAAACTGCCTTCTTCATTGTTTCACAGGGAGAGATGAGCTGTTGAAGGTTTTGAGGTTTGCATTTTAATGGAGATAACTTTTCCCCTAGCAAGCAATATATCTTTAAGTTTGGTTTGGGGGATGGGGAGAGGAGATAAGTGGGGCCTGCAATGCCCTTTTGCACGTTAATTTTTTTCAATAAGCAGTTTCCCTCTGCATTGCTCATGTTATGCCCAAATGAAGATGGTTAATTTTTCAGAGAAAAAAATGTATTTATACCACAGTAAGTTGTAGTTCTCTCACTTTTTGGTATGAAATGTTTCATTAAAAAATTGGGTTTTACATGCAAACCCGAACCCTTTTTTTGGGCATGAACATGTGTTTACAGTACTTGAGGGACCAAACAGATTGTTATATGGCATATTGGACCCAGCATGCTGTAAAAATAATCCAGATCGATTAAAAATTTACCAAACAGATTTTGAAAATTGAGAAGAAATAAGGTATTGAGTTCTCTCACACACACTCCTGTTTATCGAAAAAGCAAGTCCATCCTCACACAATGAAATACAGCCTTTGGATTCATCTTTAGCAGACAGGATTGGTAACATTTATCCAGCAAAGCACCATGATAAATCCTTCTGTGTGAGATTTTTACCTGGTGAAGCTGATGGAGCTGTGGTCACCATCACCCAGACCACAGCTGGATGACAGAAGGATCCTGGCTCATTCATGCACCCTGGCAGCCACTCCATGCCATGGAGCTGGCACAAGCCTGGCAACTGATGTCACCTTTTTTGGACAAGCAAACACAGAGGACATGTGCTGCTCTAGCAACAAGTGCACACTGATTTATCTTCTGAACACTCACAGGCAGCTTTGCCTCCAGCTAGATCACTTCGGTCTATAATGACAATTATTAGAAACCTAATTTTTTCATTCCTACTCTTGCAGCATGTATGACCACACAGCAGATGCCAGTAAATGATATGCATTTACAAAAGTTATTCAGTAACAGTAACCCCGGAGGCTGATAAATGAAGAAGATTTTGAAAAAAATGTCTCGAGCTGAGGAGAAATGAATTGTTCATTTTCATTGCTCATATTCATTTCATTATCCACCTGGACTGCTTCATGCTGGTCAGGACCTCTAATTGCTCTTATTTCAGGAGAGGGATATGTGTGCAGTTTGACTTTGGTCATAGCCAGGAACTTGGGCTATCAAGACATCCAAGCATGGTTTATGTCTTCTGCTTTGTGAACAGAAGCAAGCTCTTGAGCCTATTTGCATTCTGGAGGGGAACCCTCCAAGGCAGTTGGATTAACTGATCAGTGATTATATCAACAGGAATAGGAGCAGGAGGCTTCCCACTCACAGCAGTCTTTCCTCTGTAAATGTGGAGCAAGTCCTTCCATGGCAGGCTGCAAAGAAATACATGCAAATGTCTGAACCTTCCAGCTGCTGAGCCCATTCCTCAGCAGCCTCCTGGATGGGGATGCTGTGGCACACTGAACCAAACCAGAGGAGAATCAGAGGAGGACTGTGCAAGATAATTGATCCTAAATACTCCTGTCCAAACCACTTGGGCACTGGCCATCCAGCAGTGGACAGGCAGGCAGAGGCAAGCACAGGGAGCTGTGGTGTTGGCAGCACCTGTGGCAGCCCAGGCTGGAGCTGGAGGGGAAGCTTAGCACAGCCTGAGCCTCCATGGAAACACAAAACATCACACAGGGCTGCCCAAAGCCTTGCTGCACCCCTTCCAGCTGTACCTGTGGGAGCTCACAGACAGCACCTACATCCATCTTCAGTTTTAAAAAAAGTCCCACACCAAAACAACGTTATTTATTGTCAACAAAACTTAATTCCTCTTCCTCATTTCCTGCTCGATTTATTTTTGTTAAACCCTACGGAAGAGGGGAAAAAAAGGGAAGGAGTATGAGAACAAGTCAGAGCTCAACAAGTTTTTTCTTTTTGTTATAAATTTATAATGAAAGTAGAGAGAATATTTCCAGGAAAAACATTTTGGTCTGGAAAATTAAAACTGCCTAACAAGGACAACAGCTTACATGCTGGGGGTAAAGGTGTTTCTGGTGTCTCATTTATGACATGCTATATCTGTTGCAAAATACTACAACACACAGAGAATGTGTAAGACTTGCCTCAAAAGCAATGCTTCTGTAGAAGACTTGGCATCCACATGAGAAACCAGTGCTCCACTGCTTCCCACATAAAGACATCAGCAGAATGTATTTCCCAAATTTTGTATTTGCTTTAGAGTTAGGAGAATTTCAGGTAAAAATGGTGATATTCACACTCCTGTCTCGTTACTTCTACACACTTATTTCATTTGCAAGGTGAGAGAGACAAAACCTTCAAATTAAATGTGTCTGGATCTCCTTATAGACACCTTTTCAGAATTTTAGTCACCGTTTTTGTAACCTGGTATCCCCTCAGATTTGACTGATAAATACCAGTGCCTTAGAGTAATCTATTTATCTACTGTACCACCCTGCCTCTGTTTAGCCTCAGCAGTCATCACTTTCCACATGTGACATCAATCTACACGGTATCAATGTAAACTGTTTGTATAATGAAGCGTTGTACATTTTATTGTCCTGCCAGAAAAAGGAAAGGATTAACTGGTGCTTTGCCTGTTGTCTTCAACATAGGCAGCATAATTGACACCATACATTTTGCAATACAGATATGGAACCACACACTGGCCAGTTTTTTCTTCTTAAAACAGCAGGGGTTGCAAGTTTTACATCATTATATTCATAATAAATACTTTTTTAAAGTGTTTTTTGGGGATTTTTTTGTAGCTCTTTTTTAATAGGGATTTTTTAAAAATCTGCTTCTTAAACCAAACTAAATTTTAAATACACATTATTAATTTCTGTGGCTAAGATTTCTGTGGCTCTGGTTGATAATGAGATAATTGCCTCGCAAAGGTCAAGAGAATGGCATACTTTGCTTTCAGAGGCTGAACAAAGCACTTGCTATGGTTCACTAAGCGTAGTTTCTGCATCACTCCACATCTCTTTGATTCATCTATTACTAATATTCCATGATACACTTGCATTATGGATCCAACTATTTCAACAAACCTGTAATCAAGGAATGACCCTGAATAAAATACTCCACAGAAAGCAGATGGCAGACTCATGAAACGCCTTCAAGCCTAAAATAACCTTTCCCATATAAAAAGGAGAGTCAATCACAACTGAACTTTAAAATTCTGAGCTTGAGCTCACAGTAAATAAAAACCAACACGATACTATTGTGTCATTGGACCAAACTTCCAGGGCATTTAATTCATTTTTTTCACCACTCCCACCCCCTAAGAGCAACCAACACTTTTATTCATAGTTCATTCAAAGCCTGTAATGTTTTGTGTGAGTGTGAGCAGACTTGACAGTTTGGGCCTGATTCTGAAAAATCTTGACAGCACAAAACTAAAACTACTCCACTGGAGCAGTCATGTGCTCCAGCGACAACACCACATGAGGAAGGATCTTTTGGGAATAGAGTGGCACAGCAGCAGAGGAGCACTACCTTACAAAATGCCCAATGCCACTGGATGAGTCAGGGCTTCTCTGCTGACACAACAATGCCTGAGCTTGGCACCAAGCTCAAAGTCAGTGTGCCAGAGTTCAGAAAAACAGGCAGATGACTCTTCCATCAGAAACACTCCCTTTCACTCTCATTATTAAATGTTTAAGGGCATCAGCAGAATTTGTATCTCTAGGAGACCACAGAAGCTTCCTTGCAGAGATGTGGGGTCACACAAGCAAAGGTGTACTCACCACCAGGCAGACTTTGCAAGCATTAGCCACAGAACTCATCCACCTGGTGATATGGGGGATAAAACCTAATTCTGGACACTGCTAGAGAAACTACACTGGACCCATTATTGGGTGTATACACAACATGCATTCTGCCACATATTCAAAGCACATCTGCTGTTGTTGGGATGATCTGACACCAACAAAACCCTGTGTGAAATCACCTGGTTGCTATCAGGTGTCAAATCTTGCAGTCCTTTCCCCCAGCTGTAAGGGGCTGCTTTACTCCTTTAGAGCTGCAGAGTATTCTCCATGCCTTTTGGATTAAGAGGTCGCCTCCCAGAAGTACCTCTGCACTCATAAAATCAAGCTCCTGGTAGTGGCAAAGCCCATGTTGAACAAGCCCACGTTCCAAATGTTCCATTCTGATGACCAGAAACACACCAGCTACAGCTGACCCTCATACAGGGCCCTGGGAGCATGGCTGCTCTGCAACAGCAATGGGGTGTGCCAAGACTCTCTCCTATTTTGCATTTTTTAGCATATTGCACCAACAACGACTTCAAAAAACTAACAGACACTGTAAAGCTTCTGGAAGACAGGCTATAAGCAAATGGTTAAGGTAGATGAACTTCAAACCCATTGTTTCACTCAGACCAAGTCACTGTGCTACGCTCTACCCACGTAACATTATCTTTGATTGTGAACTCAAGTTGCAATACTGAGATCACCAGTGGCTAGAAGCCTTTAGTCTTAGAGAAGAAAGCATATTTGGTACTGAACATTTCAATCACAGATAGCATTGGTTCACTTCAAAGGAATCACATCTTCCCTTTGGAAATCAGTGAACACTTAAAAGAAGAAAAATGTCTTGTGAGAAAAAGAAAATAGCTGTAATGGGACTTACCAAACTCATCACATATACTTTCATTTTCTATTAGGGTAGGATGATCAAATGTATCCCGACAGTAGAAGATTTGGGGGTTCTTGCTTGTTACTGCAATGCCTCCAAGGGCTAGAACAAACTGGTCTGTTAGTATTGAAGAGGGCTTGTCCTGAATGCGCTTTAACATGGAACGGTATCGACAGTACTGTGGGTAGCTGAGAATTAAAAGGTTTGAATCTTCGTCATCCTCACCTGGAAGAATAGAAAAAAAAATACTCTTAGTATGTCAGAAAAATACAAAACAAGAGCTGTAACTCAAGTATTCCAGAAAAATGCATTTCTCTGAAGTAAGTTTGTCTTTTCTCAAGGCCCAACTTTTATAGCACAGTGGGTCTGGAGAGAAAGGTTAAACCCAGAAATTTAAAGAAAGCTTATTAAAATAGGTTATTTCCTGCCTTTCTGTTCTGTTTTCCCATACTTACTACCAAGGACTACCTGGATGAGCAAGAAAACACTGCTCTGCAGAAGCTGGCCAAGGGCCTGAATCAAAGTGTTCTCCATATTTTGCCAATTTGGCCGCTTCAGTAGAAATACTACCTGCAATTTTTACTCAGCTCCCCATCTACCTTTACACTACACTAATGTTTACATCAGCTAACATCTTTTAAAAATAATAATATACAAGCCTCAGAGCATACAGCTATTACCTCTCCTTGGAAGTACCTGATACTGGTAACTACCAAGGAACCTCTAGGCCAGGGAGGTCGGCTGATCTGACCTGGTCATTGTTGCTAAACACCAAGAGGTGGAAGCAACTTTCTGTACTTTAAGTGCAAATGCAGCAGGACTCAATAAAAGTCCTACAGAGCACAACAAGCAAATGAATTTTCAAACAGTTTGTGCTGCTGCGCTCAAAATGGAAAGCAATCTAGACCTCAGAGCTTTCCATTCCTCTATGGTTTAGATGATATCACATATGAAGGTAGCAGATTTTGAAATATCACAGTCAAGTGCCATCATATAACCAGAAAGAAACCTAAGAGAAAAAAAAAAAACCAAACTCAACTAGGGATACAAACATGAGAAATGACTCATTTGCAGTTATGCAGCCAGTACTCAACAGCACCTCTTTTCCTGCTCGTTTATCTCCTCAGGTATGTAACAGAACATGGCTTTCCAGGCATGCCAATGAAGACAAAGCAACAGCATTCACTTTGTTTTCTGCTATACTCTGATTAGTGAATAACTCAGCTATTTCTTCTGCCACAGACAAAAGGTCTACTATTTAATCCCACTGCCAATACTGAAATCATCATTCTTACTCCTAAAATAAAATTCACTTCAGACATTGAAAGAAAAGTCAGATCAGTTCTCCCCAACTAAATATGATGCCACAACTCATCTAGATTCAAGTGAGGCAATGGAAATGTTGACACATAAAAGGCTAAATTTTAAGAAGTCTCTGGAAGCAGATCTATCACCTAGAATGTCATCACTGCAGATGAATGAAATGCTGTTAAAAAAAAAAATCAACACGACAGACGGACTTGCGAAGCACCGTCTTTACTAGCACAGCTCCTGAAAGTCGCCACTTTTAAAAACTCAGAACTCTCACCATTATCCTGACATAGGTGAGGAGATAAAACTATTTGGTATTAAAAAAAAAAAAAAAAAAAAAGGAAAAAAGAGAAAAACAAAGTAGGAGTAATACATTTTGGTAAACAGCACTAACATTACTTTTCTAAGAAAATAAAATTGATGGCCCTAAAACCTCTTTTGGTCAATAACGATGTGGTCATGCTTTTCTTTGTTTCAACAAGTATCCCATAAGCCTACACAACAGCATGATTGAGCCAATTGCTCCTGGGAATAAGGCTCTCTCTTCTTTATTAGGAAACTCTAAAAATCAGATCAGGAGAACTGTTCTAGGAATTAACAAGCACATGATCCGTCCTTTAGCTCCTTCGAGAGTTTCGCGTACGCCTGTTTGACGGTTATTATTACTTTATACCTTTGTGTAGATAGCGGTGAGCTGAATCTGTCGATCTGACAGCACTTTTCTTATGCCAGGATGTGGTCAGCTTTTTAAACAGGGTGTATATAAATGTATGTCCCACGTGCCTTTGTAGTGAACCATTAGTTTCTAGACAAATGTGCTGCAAGTCCCTGTGCAGAATTACACAAACTTTGTACCCCTGACAACTGACGACTTAACTCAAACCCCCTGGCATAAATTAAAACCAAGTAATTTTTACAGGATCACTTTCATACATGCTTGTGCAATTCCATTGAGTACTTTGTGATGCATTTGTTTCCTTTCCTTTTTTACTCCAGGCTCAATAGATACGTTTAAGAATGAACAAAGGCCGAATAAACTGAAAATTTGTTTAGTGAAAGACAAACACAGTGTTCCTGGAACAAAGATTTTTTCCCTCAACCACGCCCACATGAGAAAAAGAGAAATCAAAGCAGACCCGTCCCTAATAAAATGCAAGCCCGAAGAAGAACTATTATTTGCTTTTATCAAAATCTCACCCTTGCCGTTTAATGGTGGACTTAGTGAATATTGCAAGTATTTTTCAGAAATACAATCAGAAAGAGTTTACTCTTAGGAGAAGCAAAGTTCAAAATGTGGATCGCATTCCATTAAAATTAAGAAAAACAACATGCCTTCTAAAACCACACAACTGAGATATTAGGAAACCAAGATGCTGTATTTCTGAGTTTCATTTTAGCTTCAACAGACAGAACACGGTAAAAGATAATACCTACAGTATTCTGCTTGTGAGGCTCAACTGAAATTACTTTAATCCTATGCTTATATCATAATTGAGTGGTTTAATAACCCCCTCCAACGTCAACTTTTCATTTATTTTTATATTTCAAGGCTGAAAACAGAGAAACTGTAATTAGGAAACAAGGTTCCACCACTGCCTGATATCTCCAGAGTTGTAATCCAACAGTTCCCTTTGTAAGGGGTAAAGAGAGCTGGGATTTGGCAGAGCCTGGCATTTATGTTGGATTACATGTTCTTCAATTTGTCTTTGTAAGTAAGAGATGCATGAAATGCCAAACACAATGAATCTATGCAAGAACTGACTTTTCAAATCAGCACAACCATTTTTAATATGTAAGGCAAGACAATTAAATGCCCCAAAAGAAGAAGGAAAAAAAAAGCCTGTTAAAAGGACGAATTCCTAACAAATCCATCTAGAGCCAGAACTATTTACAGAGAGAGCAGAGACAAAAAAAAAAATGTAACATGCTTTTTGTTTGCTTGTTCCAGAAACATCAGCCTATAATGTTATTGCTAACTGCCATAATCTACCCTCAACATCAGTAAGCATTATTTCTCTTTAAAAAGACCTTCACACCAGGATTTTATAGAGCTTGATGGAAAAACTATGCATGTTCCTTCCTGTACCTAATTACCTCAACTGGAAAAGCTGCCAAGTATTTTGCCCTTTAGTTCTTTTAATCGTATTAGTGCAAATGGATTCGGATGCCAACAGAAACAAACATTTTAAGATTTTTTGCTTAAAAGATTCCAAATATGTATGAGGCTGGTGCTATGAAAGCACACTCCACTCCTTCCCAGAAGCACAGAGTTATTCTTGCAGAAGAAATATGAATTCGTGCCTCTTGTAAGACTAAATGTCTAGTTTCGACCCAATTTAAGTAAAATAATGTCAATATGAGCTGCTCTCACAATGATTTATGCTACCTTCTGTTACTTTATTACATTAGACATTCCTTTCTCGAAGCTTTATACTTTTTGCCGTCCTCCTAGCAACCACATAAAGGCTGAGCACCAACTTTACGCGCCTGGCACCCTTCCAGGCTCGACTGTTATTGATAATTATATTGAAGTTTCAATTTAATTGCTATTCTGTTGTGACACAGAATATTTTTTGTAATTAGGCTTTTCCCATTTTCTGTCCATTCACTTTTTGTATTACTGAAAATGACTTTTTCGTCCCCCCCCTTCCCCCTCCCCTGAAAACACAAGCAGAACAATGATACAGATAAGGGTCTGTACATCTGTTACTATCATTAACAACTCAGTAATGTGAAGGGAAGAAAAAAAAAAACCTTAAAGGGAAAAAAAATGGTGAATACAATTTCTCAGAAGGTAAATTTCTTTTCAGCTTAAGTGCTCTTTTTCTTCTTTCAGTTACTCAATGATTTCCTGTTCTAATTACAAGACATTATGCAGAAAGTAATTTTTAAAAAGGAAATGTACCAGCACAGGAGGCTAAATAGAAACACTTGCTTGGTATGGTTTGAAATTGCAAACTTTTACGTCTCTTATCAATTCTCTGCTCTACCTTTGTGCAATATATTCTACCACACATCTACCATTTCTTCTGAGGCAGTTAACACAAATGTATACATCAAAGGGGAGACACACTTGCAGTTAAACTGCAGGCAAAGGGAAAAAAAAATCAATTTTTTCCTCCTCCATGTAGCTGGTAAGTTGGAGGCAAGCCAAGCCTCAGAGTGGAAAATATTAAAAAGTACAAAAAAAAAAAAAAAAGAAAAAATAGAAAAAAGCAGCAGGCTTGATTAAAAAGCAAAAGAAGAGATATTCAGTTCTAGATCTAAATGAATAAGCCACAAACTATTTCATAAAAACATACTGTGACGTAAATTACACATCAGTATTGCACTGTTGTGGTTATTTTGAGAAATGGCTTGTACTGTAAGTCAGCTGGTAAAACCCCACCCTTAATGATTTTGTAATTCTCCATACAGCAATCAAGTGGAGCAGTCATGAAATTGCCAAGAAGGAAAACAGACAGAGCTGTAGAGAGTTTGTAATAAAAAGATAATGTACTTTTAACATAACAGAAGTAGAAGATTGGTTTTATTAACTAAAAAAACTACTTAAAAGGTCCCAGGCTTGCCATTTGTTTTGATAAATGTTGACACAGATCTTCATAAGATAAGCAATGGAAGTATCAGGGGAACCAGATAAAATGGGACAATGCTTTGGTGTGTGGGTAGCAAATTGAGCAAGGGAGCTATCTGGAATAGAGAGAGAAAATGAAGGAAGTTGCAGGGTTCTGTCCATCAGGCTCCTCTCCCACATGGTGCCCTCACTCCTCTGCCTTCTTCCATAATGCTTCGTTACTAAGGGGGTCTCCCAGAGGATTCACATCTCATAATTAGTTTATCATTGCTTGTATGCATGGCTTTGACCATTATCATCAATATGCAGGCGATACAGAGGTAATGGAGCATGCATCTGGATGTCTGGAGGGGCTGGTGCGGTGCTGAACGAGCACAGCTCTGACCCCTGTGATGGGAAGTCTCCTGGCTATGGTGGGACAGTGTGCTCACTGACCTCCCAAGACCTTCCAGCTGTTAAGATCCAGTTCTCCTGCTCTTGTTCTACTCCTCTGGCAATGACTTTCTGCAGTATAGGCAGGAGAACACAGGTGTAGATGAAGCAAAGATGTGTAGCTCACCCTTCAAAACTGGTACCTGCAGGTCAGACAGGCCCTACAGAGCTCAGAGCTGCCTGTTCTAATAAAAACCCAAAGAAAGAGAGCACAGTTTTCAGCAGACGGAAATGAAATTACCACACAACTACCTAAAACCCCTGGATCTCTCAAAAGGTCCAAAAGCAACAGAAACAGTGGAACGATGAAAGAATAACCACAAAGAGGAATAAGAAACTGGGTTTTTATGACCTCAAAATCTTTAAGAGGAATCTTTAAGAGGAGTGATGCAATGAGAACACCTCCCCATATCATAATGCAGCTGTAACCTGCCAAACACCTCCAAACTTCCAAGATAACTGCAGGTGGCCAAGCAGCAATGACAGCCATCACCTACACCTCTGGGGACTCCTGTGCAGCAAAGAATAGCTCTCTCAGTGAAATAACCTTCATGGGAGGATTATCCCTGGATTCTGCTTGACCACTACTCACACTGAATTCTTTGCACAAACACAAGGCTAAGAACCACAGCAGGAATCCACACCCCACAGCAGGAATCTGCTGTGGACTGAGGAGTTCAGGTAGCTGCATCATCGTCACAAGGCAGGCTCTAGCACACCCATCCACCCTCTCTCCAGGGCTTAGCAAAGACTTCTCAAACGCAGCTCTTCCAATTCCCTCTGCCTTTCCATTCCCACGGTCTTTATTCACTCTAGTAAAGACACTTGGTATGCCTCAGCTGCCTAATTAATCACAAGACCTAAAAATATTAATCTAAGAATTGCATTTCTCTCACAGATAAATGCAAATACAGTAATGATTTAGCCACATGAGATGGGACAGGAAATCTGCGGGTTTGGTTTTAAATAAATTTGGGTAAATTATTGACACAACGGGGATACCTCTTTGTCGGCAGGACCCATGCTACTCATCCTTGCTTTGAGAACCCCCCTCTATTTGAATGCTAATGCAATCAAGAACAAAGGCAATGTGTTGCAGGATAGAACACAGTGATTACATTTATGTTTACCAGATAATGACGGTGTTAACAAGTTGCCTGTAATTCTGACATGGACGTTTGCCTGCCTGATTCTGCTTTTAAACTGATCAAAAGGCAAAAGTCATTTCTGCCAATAGTGAGAATAAAATGTACGGCCTTTCTGCATGTGTCAGATATTTCTCCCCTTTTAAGGAGGAGACAGAGCTAATTCTCAGAATTTCATGCCACTTCCCCGGCCCTCCGTTTTCTGTCACAGTGCCAGCAGAGCATCAGCCTTTCAAAGAATTCCTAAGCTTAGTTTAACATTTGAAAGAAAGAGAATACTTACAAATCTACTGGAGATTGAAACTACTGTTCAACTGAACAGCAATATAGTCATTAAAAAAAAAAAGAAAAAAAAAGACAGGATCATCTAATACTTAAAGCACACGGCTGAAAAACATTTTACACTCAGTTATTTGGATCAGAGTTGTTCTACTCCTACTAAATGGGAACAAACACAAGTATGTTGATTGATGACATATAATCAAATATTCTATAATATTTATCTTGCTAAATCACTCAAAATTGAAATCCTAAATCCAATTTTGAAGAGGACAAACGAAATTAAATATGAAAAAGTTTCCAACCAGGTATTCCATATCCTTTTTCAGACCCTAATCCTATATTCAGCACCTCATAACTGCAGCTCCAACGTTGCACTCCCAGGATCCTCCTGCACCTTAGGAAGTGCCTCATAAACCTTATGAGGTGTTTCTAGACTCAAAAGAAGAGTGACTGACACTCATCATTTCCAGCTTTTATATAACCCTTCCATCCACAGGCCTCAAACTGCTTTATGGAGATGAGTAAAAATTATTATCCCCATTACACAGAGAGAGAAACTGAGACAGAGAGAGCTTAAAGGATTTATTCTACAGCATCAAGCAATTTAGAGTGCAACGGGAGAGCAAAGAGGCCAGGCAGAAATCCTTGTTGGGAAATTTCTGGGTAAGTGAGAGATCCCTAAGTTTCCTCAAAAGGGGAGTGACTGTCTCTGGTCACCCCAGCCAGCCAGCCTGCCTCCACCAGGGATGGGGCATGGACCAGGTGGCTCCTCGCTTATCACAACCATCTTCCCTGTCCCACACAATTCCAGTCACTCCTTCATTCCATTCAGCTGCTGCCCAGTCAGGATTATCTTCCCCTTCATGAAGGGTCTGCAGAGCAGCAGGTCACCCTCCCACCGAGGGCAGGTGACTGCCATGACAACAGCTGGAGCAACCCAAGAAAAGCAACGCGACACTGGGGATGTGGCTGCGACATTGCCCCCCTGCCTCCCAAAATTTCCTTCTCTCCCTACTCCTCATGGCACAAGCATGGGCCAGCCCACGTCCAAACAGCCATGGACTGCTGCAGAAAACCACTCAGATATAAAAGGTTTCTAAACTGCCCTATTAGCTTTCTAAAGCAGATGGAGATGGGGGGAAGGGGGAGATTGATTGTAGAAGGGAGCACATGCTGCCTGTCCTCTTGAATGTTCTGGGTCATGCGGACCATTCAGGTTGAATGTGCATCAGCTTTAAAACAAGTATTTATCCTGGTTGTCGTGGTTACTGATAAGAAGCTTCAATTCTGCTGATAACAAAAAGAAGAAAGAATTAAAAAGGGGAGGAGAGCTGAAAACATAATTTGGTAATATGACGAAGCCAACAAGAGGAATTAAATCACATTAAACAAGCCAATTGTACTGTAAATGGCTCTGCCTCTGTATTTGCTTTTACATCATCCAAGGCTCTAACATGGCAGCTGCTTCAGTTTTAACAAACAAACAGTAAAAATCCCTTTTAATAATGAAAGAAAATAATGATATACTTTGCTTTAGCTGAATTCAAACATAATTTAATTTTTTCCTGAGGTGAGATTTGCACAGGGAACAATCAGATAATAAGTGTTATCATTCTCACAGACAAAACGGAACCAGCACTTTGCAATTCAAAGTGCTATTTAATGCACTGTTTTCAGCAATCTCTGAACACCATCCAACATACCACTGAACTGCACTTCATAAAGCCTGATCCTGCAAATACTTGAGCATGGTGGTTTTGCTATGAACACAAGTACTACAGCTGAGGTTGAAGTTAAACATTCCCTACAGCACCTTTGTGAGGGGGAGGTCACATCCTCACATCCACTAACTTTCCCTACAATGCCTTCTCACCCTCTATATTATTATTATTACTCCTATGATCATGTGCCTTGGTCCCCCTTTCTTACATGTAGCACAGTAGAGAGAAAATATTGTAGAACAAAAAACTCTACTCTGGCAGAGAAACACGCAACTAAGAGCCCCTGACAAGAGAGGGGCACGCATTTTTACACCAATGATAATTAACCATTGGAACAATGAGCTCAAAGATGTAACAGATTCCCCAACACAGTGCTCAGGACTGAACCATTTCTTCCTCAAGACATTCTCTGGACTGATGAATTTTAATCTCATGGTCTGTTATTTGTCTCCTGTGCTGAAGAGGCCCATGACAAATCCCTACTTGTGTGGCATGAAAAACTGAAAAGGAGTGTAAAGTCGCTGAGAGTTAAACTGAGTTACTGGGTCTTCTGTCATCTCCTCTCTCTTTCACCTCTGCACACCATTCAAACGTAAATGACAGACAAGGAAACGCAGCCCTACTTATAAGGGACTGATTCATCACCTCTTCCTTGCGGCAGAATCAACCGCCTTCATTTTCCACTGCACCCAGAAGTATGAGTCAAAAGCCTTATTTTGGTGTCTCACACGGGGCTCTTTCATTATCATTCTGGAAATTTGGAGGAACTGCGCCCTCCTCGAAATAGCAGCGGCAGAAGCTGCTGGTCCCAGAGCTGCGACACGAGGGGTGGAGGGTGGAAATGGTCCAGTGATTTAAAGAGTCAAGCCCTGCTTTTGACGTTTATGCCCTCTTTGAAACCCTTAATGAAGTAACAACCCCGTTAATTCTTGCAGGGTATTTAATACACATAAAAACTGCATTATCTACTATTTACAATTTACTACACACAAGCAGTATCTGGCTCTGTATAAAAATAACAAGCTCACTGTAACCCTCCCCTCCCTAACCATACTGCTGATTTCTTTGACACATGGAGAAGTGAGAATAATTACATTTTACTGAGTGCGGCTCATTACACTGATTTAAGTAAGATTTCCAAAGCTGTAAAAATATGCTTTTCAATTTCATTTGTTTCTAGCACTTCACTACGAAGACAGTTCGTAAAGCCTTCAAAAATCATCATCAATATAGACAAAAATTGTACCCTGCTCATGTGGACATTTGACAGAGGGATAATAGGGTCTAGAAACACCACAGTCAGATGTTGCTTTTCTGTTTAATGTTTCCTTCTGTGCCAAACATAATATAACAGACAAGTGTTAGAGAGACATGCAGGGGGGAGTCTGAATAGAGAGCTTTAAAAGAGGTCCTTAATAGAGAAGCTGTATGCTTAGTCTTCAACAATATTCAATAGCAATTTATTTGCAGCCATTTTCTCATGTAACCTTTCACACGGGAGCAGATAAGATAGAGCACAACACAATTTGTCAACTGCCAGATATGAACAAAAGAAACCATTTTTAATAAGCTTCAGTGGCCCCTTGTATTTGTTTTGCAACATGTTAATAACTTTTTTGGAAGCCAATCAAAGACAAGAAGAGAAAAAGAAGTCAAGCTGGGAAACAAAAATCACAGTTTAAGAATTTTACAGATAAACTTGTGTTATCATCTGCAGTGTAATAATGCTTAAACCCAGGAGTGGCACAGAATTGGAATTAGAAACATGATGCCATTTCTTTTTTCTAAAAAAAGAGCAATTACAAAAACGCTAGTGTCATATATATTTTACCAAGAATTTGTGGTCTTCTATCTCATCCCAACAGACTTGTTCCCCAAAAGAACCTTACTCAGGTTCCCCTCCTTCCCAGTGAAGAGATCAAACTCAACATGAAGATTGTGAGGAAAGGCCAGATGGGAGCCACCAAACTCCAGACCACTGACCCAACCACCCTGTACCATGGACACCCTCACCTCCTAACTGAACTCATGTTGCACCAAATAACCCCCAAACTGTTGCTCTGAAAAACAACATGCAGCCTTTCAATGTAGCCTTAAAAGCTCTTACAGGCGTATGAGTAAGTCTGTGGGTGCTCCTAAGTCTGTGGTTGCTCATTTAATCCTATTCCGCATCACAACAAAGTAGACTGGAGCTGAAATGGAGTAATAGGAAGAAGGTCTAGAAGAAAAGGGAGCTAATTTACAACTCTGTCTAGGATACATGGACCCAAAACTGAGTGATATGCAGTATAAGATGAACAAAGCGACTGTGGCAAAATTCAGCAATGCCAGGGCCTTCCTGCGCGACCAAGGCTGTATCATTAGGTATTCCTGGGACAAACCCTCATTTCTATGGAAAAAGAATTAGTCGCAGGCATGTGAGAACTTGTGGGACAATTGCTCCTCATCCCTTCCTGCAGGCACAAGAGGAGAGGCAGAGAACCTCCTCAAAATACCAATACCTGTGCAAAAACGTTTCTGCAGAACTGAGGTTCAACGATGGGCCCAAATGCTCATAGGGGCCCTCAACCCCATTTTTAATGTCAGGGCCTTCTGGTACCAAAGAAAAATCAGAAAGCACCAAAATCCCAGCAACATACGCTGAAAAAGCCGACGAAGTGTTAAGCAATTTCATTAACGTTATTAAAACAGAGAAAATTCCCTTGGAAAATTTCACACAGGCTTTCCCGTCTCACTGCAAATTACTCACGGCCTGAGAGACGCATGAGGAGCAAATGGAGAGAAATAAAGCTTCTCTCCAGGTAATTTGGACAGAGTCCTAGTCTCACTGGTAGAAAGACCAGGCTTGTGGGCTTCAGTGAGAACAGGGCTGGGTTCTTTGAACTAGATTATTATGGCATCTCTAAGAGAAGTACAAAAGTATACGGTGAGAGAAGATGCATCAGAGAACAAAAGAAGCTGCTGGTCAGATGACAACCCTCCTTGTTATGATGATGAAAAGGCTCCCAGATTTCAGCATATACACACCTGCAGAGTTTAGGATCCTATACCCAAAATTAGATTTTGCCTTCTAAGGAGTCTGTTATCCAGTGAAGGGAAAGAATATAAGCATTTGCTCTTCAAGAAAGAGGAATGGCTTTTTGAATAAGAAAGGGCTCCCTGTGATGGGAACATACCAACCCAGCCCCACACTCCTCCTGAGAACTAATACAGGATTTCTCTTCCTCTTCTGCAGGACCAGGAAACCATCCCTGGAAAAGAGGAGAAGCCGTACTACCTGAAATTATCGGAAAAGGCCTCAGGTGGAGGCAGGGTGAGAAAGGATTTCAGGACAAGTTATGCCTATGAGCTGAGGAGAACAAGCAAGTATCCTCCCACTCTTTTCTCTAGGCAAACTCTCTTTCCAAGTTTTCAGTGAGAGCGTGAAGTCTCTAGTGAAACTGCCTAGGAAGGGCTCGGCAGAACCCTGCCAATCTTCCAGAAACACCAGGCAGCTTGTGCTCCACGGGCTTTGGTCCCACACCCAGCAGAAAGGAAGGCTCCCGAGTAAGAAACAATCCTAACACTAACACTATCTGCTAGTCTGGAACCTGCTCTAATAATAGATAGCACTGTCTATTTCAAAGCACTTAATGAACGCTAATTAGTCCTCAGGGTATTCCTATGAGGCAGGTAGACAGATAAGTATTATTTCCCCTGTTTTACATATGAAATAACCTCATCAGAGATGTTCTGACTTGCTTAAGGCCACCGAATGAGTCACTGAGCTCAGCATTCAGCAGGTCCTGGCTCCCAGACCTGTGCTCAGACCTCTCAGCCACACCTCTTTCACAAGTGCAAATCTTCATTTCAAACGTGGAGGGAGAAAGGAAAGATCAAGGAGGAGCAATAACACTGGGAAAAAAAAATTCTCTGGGAAAGGAGCTTCCAGAAGAACAACAAAACAGAGCTATGTATCTACTGAATGCTTGATACCAAATCTAGAAAAAGGAAAGAGATGAAAAACACACTGATAAAAAATTGTACGGGTGTTTATTATATATTCAATTCAAGCAGTCAGAGCTATTTATTGTTACTCATAACCACCACTAATACCAGTTTAATAGCTTTACATTTCTAATTTCTTGAATGGTCAAAGCCCATAGTCCTGGCTGCACGCAATCTATATGCTTAGCACATACGTGTAAAGTTACGTGCCCACACCCACAAAGCTACACGGAGGTGTTGCTCCACACTGGAAACCTCTGTGACTTCAGACATGCTGGGTGGGCAGGAACATTATCAATGTCTCTTTGGGAAAGAGTAGCAAATGGTGCAGCCACCATTAGCAAAGACACCAGATATTACATTCTCCCATCACCAGGCTGCTGCATCACCCACTACTTAACTGCTCTCTGACCAGTGCAGACAGAGCCGGGCAGATGATGCCCTAAACCTTTAACACTCCAAATCTAGCAAACATTTCCCACATTCCTGAATGTGCCTTTCAATGACTCCTTCCCTTTCAGCCCACAGGCCCATATCCCAGGGACACATAATCAAATGAAGCAAGGTCCTTGAAAGAGGGAATGCAGTGTAGCTGGCTCGCAGAACATTCACCAATTGTTTGTGCTAAAAATAATAATTTTGCTTCTGTGAGATTCAAGGACCAATCTCCAAGCTAGGCAAAACATTGCTTCTTTTTCAGAGGGAAAAAAAAATTATTTATACAGTGCATTACCAGTCTCAAATGGTGATGTTTAAACACAAATTTGATGAACTATGTGCAGCATAATACAGCTGCTTTGCATTTTGATCCCTTTATTTATAGACCACAGCAAATTAATAACTCAAAAATGTTGTTCCAGGCAAAGTAATGGACACACAATAAAACTATTCATTTCCTCAAAGGTCACTCCAGGAGAAACATACATTGTTTCGAAGCCTACCAACAATGCTTTTGTTCCAAAGAAAAGTGAAAATATGTAATGAGCAGTTAGTGCATATATCTGCAGTGGAGACCCTGGGCTAATTTAAAGTGCAATCTTAAGGCAATCAATCATACTCTAAAATTACTTCATTTTCCAAACTGTTTACACTTTTTAAGTTAGAAATCCACTTTCTGCTATTTCAACTCACGATTTACAGCTACAGATTTAGCCTGCCTTGGCAAGCTGCCAAACTCTAGTCATGAGGGAGCTAATGATCTGAACAGATCAGTGTTTTATAATGGAGAAAAGCGCATGTAAATTTCCAGCATGTCTGCAAGTAATCAAGGCATGCTGACTATAAATGAGGCGGCCTCACATTTATTTTCGGAGAAATATCGTAAAGCCCCACTTTTTATCCAGGCCAACAACAAAAAAAAAAAAGAAAGAAAAAGAAAGAAAAAAAAAGAATCCTTTAAAAAGGTACTCCAAGATTATTCCAAATGAAACTGCTAGGCAAACAATATGTTAAAGAATAGTACAATAGCTAATTTCCTTTAGTGTTTCTATCTCTAACCAGATCATATCCTTATCATGGCAAGCTGGAACATTAAACTCGCTAGTTCATGGAATCAAAACACAAGAGTGCTTCATATTACATTATAGAAAAACGAGCCATTCCCTACAAACAAGGTCAGATTTCTGGAATGCCAAAGGTCTACATTTAAACAGAGATGGGAGGAGGGGAGGTTTTGCCCACTCCACTTGGTAAAAAACAGTGGGAAACTACACTAGCAATTCAAATTTGTTTTAATAGTTAAAATGGTAGAGGGAGAGGAAGAAGTCTCTTCAGAATTGATACTTAAATTAACTATGATCTTTATTGTTTCATTACAGTGGCATAGCCAAATAATGACTTTGTGTTGCTGTACAAATAATGCCGGATCCTCATTTTCTAATGGAAATAATTACTCTATTCTATAATTTTCTGCTTATCATCAACCCACACCCCCTTCCTGTGTAGGCAATGGGTTGTGGTATGTTTGGGGCTAGACTAAAAAAAGTTTCAGATTTTCTCCTGTTTTTAAAGGCCATACCAAGAAAGGCATATTTTGACTCAAAAGCGGCTTTAAGAATGGAGCTATAAATATTCTTGTGTTGTACTTCATGAAATTCAATCCTTCATGATGGATATTTTTGTTGTAACATTATTACATGCCTAAATTCAATTGTATAATTGGATAGGGCCAGAAACAATAAGCTGGCATTGCTTTGTTTCAGCATACTACAGATTTAAAATACCTGTAATCATAAATCAACGTAATTATTTGAAGTTCTGTCACGAAGCAGAACAGGAAAAGAAAAACTGAAATAAACTAGCTGCTAAAGAATTTAATTTTACTTTCTCAAGACTGAAATTTTTTACTGGCCTTGAGTCTTACCACCACTACAATTAGGAAAGTCTTATCTCCTTTCCAGTTGCCTTGAAAGGCACCTCCTCCACAAAGATTTCACCTTCTTACAGCTTTCCAACACAACTGGCAGAGCTCCACTGAGGGATCCTGCAATTCCACAGTATGAAGGATGCGCCTGCATTGGGACCAGGGTACCAGGGAGCCAGGCTGAGAGAAACAAAGCAACCTGAGCTCTGCACAGCCAGCCAAATACCTGGTGGGACACTGCTAGGGCAGGCTGTCCTGATAGAAGCTCCAGGAGGAGACAGCTGAAGTCCCTCCTTCCAGTGGAAGCAAAGTGAACCGAGCACTTTTTGTCTCACCGTGTCAGGTATTTTGCTACTTATCCACACAAAATAATTTACTAACTCCTCCCCAACCTCTCTGCACTTCTTACCTCCCCACTGTCAGGATCAAAAATAAATGGCCTTTCTTCTTTTTCTACCCCTAGCACACATAAGCGAGAGCTGGGGAGCAGCTTTGATGGACAGCCCCTGGATGTGCAGAGAGTCTGTTTCTTGTTGGTTTATTTTTAATTATTGCTAAGCCATTGGGAGCAGGGCCTTGGGAGATCAGAAGACCAAGCAGATGTGAACACACATGTAGGACAACACCAGGAGATACTCTGGATACTCCATGATGGACTGCATCGTGGTACTGGGAGAGGCAAAAGCACTGATGGCGGCTGAAGAGTTTCTTCCCTCACCTACATTTACGCAAGCATTTTCCAAATCTCATCCCCACCTACCTTCCAGCCATGCAGAGCTTCATGCTTACTGGAGGCACTGGGCTACAGCATGACTGAAGTTAATATTAAAACATGGATTCCTCCTACAGCTTCCCTGAAGAAAAACCATTGCATCCGCAGGGACGGAGGTCTCCCGACAATCTCCTCGCTCTGTTTCTCTTGCTGCTATCACAGTTTTTTTAAAAACCCCTTTTCCTCCTTCCTTCTCTTTTGATCTATGTAGGTCTCTAACCATGTATTTTATTACTTCTGATGCTTAAGTGAAGAATGTTAAGCCTTTCAAAAATACACTCTTTTGGCCAAGTGCTTTATGGGTACTGGAGCTCAGCAGCAAATACAGTTGCATGTACACACACAAGGAGATATGTGCAGTTTCACTGGAGATGACTATGTAGTCATCAGCATGTATCTGTGTAATCACCTTCCGTTTGTGTATCCATACAGATGAAATTCTACAATTGCTGTAACATGATTAAAAAACTTACTTTCTCAAATTCTCAACTTTTACTCTCACACACTGTGACATCAAATTAGAGAAGCAGCTGAAAAACAGGTAAGACCTGTATTTCTTTGGTCAAAGAATACAGGGAAAAAAATTTTTCTTTCAGTATATCTGAAAGAAGCAAAAAAGGGTGAACAAACACATCTAGGGGGGAAAGGCAAGTCAACTCCAGCTCAGCAAGAATTTCTAAGATGAAAAAAACAACATAAATAAAAAGAGGAGATATAAATAGGTGATGTGAACAACTCTTGAGAACAAAAAAGCATTTGATATCATCTGAGTCGGTGTCACAGGGTGGTTAGTCGGTGTCACAGGGTGGTTATTAAGTGGCATAAACATGCATTTTCAGTCCCACTGAGTCACCCAGAAAAGCTGGCTCTCAAATAATGCGGTTGATGGAGCTGACATCCAGTTCTACTTTTCTATACTCCAACTTGGAACTGTTGCACAATTACGACACAGCACGTCAGGATCCAATAAACAGAACTGAGAAAGGGAAAGAAAGCAATTTTTTCCCCTACAAGTCAGGTTCAGTGCTTTTGCCTATTAAAGTAACCAAATATGTTTCTCTGTGAAATCAAAGCCAAAAGGCAGCATGCCAGACACAGTTAACAGATAAATCAATGTTCCTGAAGGGCGGGCTTTTTTGTTTTGGGGGGTTTCTGCCTGACAACAATCTTGTGGTGAGCAAACAGAACACCCACCACACATCTTGTCAATCTACTTGCATGAAATAGGGAAGGAAATGCAAATACTTCTGAAGATCTAGGCACTGTTTGGAAAAACTTCATGTTCTAACCTCCCTGTCAAAGGTCATGGTTCTCATAACCATGAAGTCTGCAGCTATTGTAAAGCCCACCTCATATAATGTGTAATTGCAGCTAATTTATCACTAAGGTCACTGCATACTATCTGGGAGTTTGTAAACAAGAATGAATCACAGATTTCATTTCTGTGTCTCTTTCAAACTGGAAGACCTAACAGTTTTCTGCTCCAACATACAAAATAGTATTGCTTCTATAAACTTACTGAGGTCACCTTGCCAGCAGTTTCCATTTAATTAAACTGACAGCAAAACAGGGCCTTTGCTAATGTGATCCAGACCAGTTTGCCTTCAATGTAAATTCTCAGGCATGAAATTACATCCGAAACAGATACAATAATCCATCTATATCTTAGTCATGAGTTTAATCTACACTAAAATAACATTTTCTTTGCCCATATTGAAGTCTGTTTTAGTGATCTTTTCTTCTTTTCGCAGTTGAAGTTCAGGGAATTATTCAACTTCCATTCACCTTACAGTCAATTCTGAATTTTCTTCTCATCTGTAATTTACACATTCATTGTTGGTTTCTAGGTCATGGGTAGCAAAATGATCTCACATGTGAGAAACCAGATTCAGGACCTACTTCGAACTTTCACTTTCTGGAAATGAAATAGACTGGTAGCACCATAAAAGTAGTTCACAGCCACTTAAAGCAGTCTGAGCTGCATTAAGCTAACTGCCCACCCTTTCACACAGATCCTTGATCAACTGGCTGTAAAGCAGAAAACTGATGAGATTTATAGGTACCTTCAATAAAATGGAGGTGGGGTTGTTTGTTTGTTTAATGACCCATAACATTTCACTCTCATCTAATCGTTCTCATCAGTACTCAAGTGATGCAGTAATTCCTACAACACTCAGGAAGAACAGAATATGCAAAGGAATAGTTATTGCACAGTAGCCACAGTGTTCATGACGAGCAACTGAATAAACTGCAGGGTGCATTTATACCAGATGCAAGTGAGATGGGGATTTCTGAGAGATGCCAAGCATTTTGTTCCCGGCCCAGGAGCTGTCTGCTCCTGCACCAGCATGAGGACAAGCCCGAGGATGCTAAACACCCCTTACAATTCATGTCTAGAGTATCAGAGGGTGTGAAAACAAGAAGGGATGGTATCCAGAATGCAGAATCTGGAAAAGTCACAATTAGTAGGGAAAGGGAAAATAACCAATCTTTCATACTAAAGCCAGAGTGTGCCATAGCAAGGTCTTCAGTGTGACTATCTCTGGCAGTTAAACAGTGACTGAAATAATGCTCTTCCAAACTCCCAACCTCACAGCCAAGTCTAGCAACAGTACAGGAGAAGCTGCTCTTTCTGCTGCTCTCTGGGTTCCTGACACTGGAAGAGCACATCACCTGAGCTCTGCTGCACTGGGTCTCTAAGCTCAATGGGAATTACACAGCACTTGGCCAGCAAAACAGAATGAGAAACCAGGACATTTATCCTGAGACACTATAGCAGGAAGGCCTGAGCTTCAGAGTGCCTAGCAGTTACTGTCACCTCAACATTTTGATCCTGGAAAGGAAAAATCAACTGTATTACATATGCAGCTGCACTTCTGATACCAGCTATGAAGGTAAACCTTCAATGATGAAGACAAAGAACCCTGCCAGCCCCACTGAGCTTAACCTGTAACAAGGGCTTATTTCCTAAGAGCTTGTGCTGCAGCTGGAGGTGCCACAACCATAAGAAGCATAAGTAATACAGTGGACAAAACCACTGTAGTAACCAGAGAAAACTGAACCACAGTTTATTTTCCAAGTCCCTACCCACCCAAACAAACATTTGCAAAACTTTTGTTACTTGCCCAACTAAAAACATCTGCTGCACAAGACGTGTTACATGACTAAGGGGGAAACCTGCCACACGTCCAGTAAGGTATAAAGAACGCTTTCAGTATGTTTTTACAGCCTGGACAATATAATTTCCAAGCACTGTTGGCACAATCTTCCTCTTCATATAAGAATTTTAATTGCATTGTTCTCCTAAAAAGTAGAAAATTAAGTGCTTCCTTAAGAAAACCAGCCATTCCACTAAGCAGCCTGAGATTCTTGAGAAGAAAAGAGAAAATCTAGTTTTGCAGCAGAAGACAATGGTCAGACATTAGCATGATCAGAAATCATTACAAGTCCTTCTGGCAACAGCTCTTCTGCTTCACTGTTCATGAAAGTCCTCTGTTTTAGAACACTTAGAAAGTATTCACAGAGTAAATGTACATAAACCTTTTCTTATTGGTAGACCAACTTCATCTACAAGGTGATGAGGGAAAATGGGTCTGACAGAGGACAGCAGCCCCTCTTCATCTATGGTTGTTAAGAACTAGCTCTCTGTGCTTTCCTAAGCCACCAGAAAAGGCAAAGAGGTATTGCTTTGTGCAAACACCATACACAACTGGCCAGAGATGAGGGAATCACTATTCAGGTTTATTTACATGGATTTGCTGATAAATCTGATCAGTCATAGTGTCTCAAACAGGCAGAGAAACTACTAATAGTTTCTTCTGCAGAGGGTGAAAAATGCCCCTATTCCATTTGTGCAAATATGCTGGGCTCACATTATCAAACACATGAATTCCTGTCCACACTCTCTCCGTCTCCCCTGCAGACCCTGCCATCAAAACAGCAGGGAAAAAATTGGCCTCATTTCCTGTATATTTCACACAGACCTAAACATTCTTAAGTACATTGTCAGGGAATATATTTTAAGGCTGCCATGCTCACGTCTGATCTCCTCCTCTATGCTTTTAAGATATTAAATAGGCTTTACTCAATAAATCAAATGTTCTGTGCCTTGGAATCACATGGTATCTGAAGTCACCAAAGCCTAAGTCCTGCACTATTCGCATTCACTACATGCAGGTCTGAAAAAAAAAGGTAAAACACGAGCACCAACCCTCTCTGCAGAGAAGGCTAACAAAAACCCCAGTGGTGAGGTAGAGAAGCTGCCCTTATTGCTGTCTAACCATCCTCAGCCCTGCTCCTATCCAGCTTTGCACTACCTCTTTCTCACTCCTCCATCACGAGAGGATCAAAGCTGGAAGCCACAGTGGAGTACAAGCTCGGCACTCCCGTTCTCAGTGTCCCAAGCTAATCTGAAACACACAGAAATGAGCACTGACCTCCCAAAAACCAAGTGGCATGATTATCCTACAGCCTCTTTCCTGTTGAGGCCTCTAATGGCTGGGTAAGAAAAACAAAACAACTTACTCTCCGAGTGTTTCACAAAGGCAGCAGGGCCTGATTTCCCTGCCTCTCACCCTGCTGCAGGATGTTTCTGAACGCCACAGCAGCAAGCCTAAGCCCGTGCTGCAGCATGGAAGAGTCACCACAAGAAAGAGAAATGTTCTCCCTACCTGAGCTGGAAGGCTCCTCCACAGGAAGAACAGCACAGGCAGATGAGGGGGCTGAGCACCTCCCAGAGGACACCCCCTGCCTTCATCCAAACTGCCCAGTCCACCCAAACACCAGGAGCCTCCCACGCACCAAACTACTGCATGAAATCTTTGATGTTTTATAATAGCACAAAGACAACATATAAAAGACATTCAAGAAACGCTGTGGGAAATGAGCCAGCATTTTAAGGAACGTTCCCTTCGGACACAAAGCCTTTTTTGGCCAAACCACTATGATTTTGTTTTAGTGACTCACATGAATGGATTCTGGATTAAGGTTTAAATGTGGGATATTTTCTCTTCTGCTTCAAGGTTCACCTCAAGACATGTGAATGAAAAAATAGCTGTAAGAATATTAGGCTGGACTTACATTCACCAAGAGACACTAAATAGGGATTTACTAAATTTGTAAAGCTTGGCTGAAGTTACAAATATATAATTCTGAAAATGCAATTCCTCCTAAAGTCAGGCTGGGCAAGGATCATAAAACTATAAAAAGATACTTTGTCCCTAAAGATTGTAAGAAGCTAATCATTAGCCTCCTGTTTATACTGGTTACTTTTTTATTACATTATTATGATTTTTTTTTCCTGAATAGATCATTATTCTGATCTATTTTTCCTTTGCAGGGACCTGGATCTTTATTTCTAGCACACAGGTAAAAAAACCCCAACAAAATACCCACTGTCTCTAGCCAAAGTGTTTTTAAAGGCAAAGATATCTGCCAGATTAAAAACAAAGAGATAAATAAAGTGTACATAAATTTGTGTTTGACTAATATTGGGCATCTGGAAAGGCACACGTTTTCTTTGGAAAATTTTTCTTCCAGTTTTTCATACAAATGACAGTAAAATATGTACCCAGTAGCAAACAGAGAGAACTAAATTTAAAATGCGCTTTCAGACCACTCACACTTTTTTTCTTTTTAACTTCTCTTTTCCAAGGCGAGAGGGGAGGAGGGAGCTTGTACCAATGTTTTCAAGTACTGTAAGTTCTTTTGCCTTTTAACAGAAATATGTAAACAAGGTGTATGACTGTAGGGTAATGTTCTAGTCACAAAGCATTCAAGAGCCAGAGTGAAGCTATTTAAAGAATGGAGGATTCAATTCCTGAGGCCAGATGCTAGTATAAATACGAAACTATGTTCACACTGCAGATTAAATTATTTTTAGTTTCTGCGTTTGAACTGCCAAAATTATTTGGGTTGGTTTATTTATTTTTTTTTTACTGTACCACAGAACTTACAGGGCCACATTTTTATGTATGTGAACAGAGGATTAAAAACACAAGTGTAAAGGGACTTTTTAATCTATTTTCTCTGTGCAACAAGATTGAAGTGAATAGTGACAAACACTGCCACAAGTAAGGGTCATTCAGGCAGTAAGAAAACTAAAAATAAAGACAGAGCTGAAGCATTTAAGATTCTTGAAATAGATTTTTATGGTAACTTCTCATTTAATTTTTCATCCCACAAAGCTTTTAATTTGGAAATACTCAGTGTGAAAGAAAAGTGGAGACTGTGGTTTCACAATAATTAAAGAGAAAAACATGCATTAAGATTGCATTATACCCTGTCTGCTGGGTTTGCCACAAGAGCTCACACAGATACTGCAAAAAATACCAAGTTGAAGTCACTAGTAATTAACAAAAACAAATAATCAATAATCCCATGACCTTGCCATAGCAAAAACATGGTTGAATTCAAGAGAGAAAGACAATTAAATAAACAGGCAGTGATCAAAACAAAATGAGGTTCAGTAACCAACTGGGTGAGGACCTATCACTGATACCCCAAAGTCTATGAATCACCTAAAGGCTGCCAAGGACACCCCTCTTGCTGATGCCCGCTTCACTCCTGTTATTTTTTTGATCCTGGAATTCTCTTCTCTTTGTTTCATCAGCTGACAAGGATGGAAGATCCAGGATATACCTCCAGGATGTTATTCCTCTACTGATAGAGGGTGAGTCTACCAAGACCCAAAAAGTAAAACAGGAACCACGTGGAAGGACATAAATGAGGCCACAGACCCTTCCCACTGTGAATATCACAAATGCTCCCCTGGCAGGCCTGGATGTACAGCCTGGAAAGGGATGAGCAGAAAGATTGCAGCTTGCTCAGTCAAGAGACTTCCTGCAACACGAAGGAATGTGGAATTACTGAGCAGACTTGCTCTGCACCACACTGAACGTGTGTATTTTGCCAATGACTTCTGAGAAGGATGAGGCCGGTAACGTGGCACAGCTGGCTGGGGGGACATGCTGGGAGGGGAAGGAGTGCTGCAGCATCAGGCTGTAATCCATCTAATATTGGGATGTGTGAGTGACACCAAGTACCTGCAGAGATTGTCACCACCCCAACTCAGCAAGGCAGGGGACACCAGCCTTAATTACAAACAGGTGACGTGTGACACGCTGAAAGCTGAACGTTCTCTTGAATATCATGCCAGGTTCAGCCCCAATTCCTAATTAACCATTCTTATTGGGTATGGATCTGGTACCACAACAACGAAGCCTCCTTCTGGAGGACAGGCTGATGATCCCAGCCTTCCCTGCCTATTTACAACAAGCTTTTAAAATGCACTAGCCTGCACTTTAAAGAAACCTGGGACCATAACATCTGGGCTTTGGTTGTTTTGTTTCTCAGTAATAAAAAGTGAAAAAAATGAAGCAGCTGTGGATAAAATGTTCAGGAACATAACAGCATTACCTATATTCCCTTCACTAGCCTCGATCACAGGAGCAGAACAGGACATGGGGGAACTTGGAGGAGGACAAGAGCAAACATTTTCCACCTTTTCCTTAAAAGAGATATTTGTTATAGGATCCTTGAATCGTGTGGGGATCTATTCTATTCATGACAGACATGCATAACTCCCCTTGGCACTAATGGGAATGACGAACGTGTTGTGAGAGGAGAATTGCCCCCTAAAACTGCAGGAGTGTGAACAAGGTTGTAAATATATCTCAAGGTTCTGGTAACATTAGAAACCAGCCTAGCGAATTTCTCATGGTTTATTATGATATCACCAAATCCCCTCTATGTATTTATAGCCTTGTAATTCACAATTATTCTGGGTCCATAAATGTTTTTGGCATCTGAATGTAGAACTGATACTATTATTTCACATATTATGGTGCTGCCCGTGAATGCTAAATTTATTCCAGCACAGACTCCTGGAGTTCATTCATCAGATATTTTATGCTACTGTTCTTTTAATGATTCATTTATCCCTAGTAATATTTGTATTCTGAAGTGTGGCGTCTCCAGCCGACAGCACAATTCAGCTCTGCTGAATTATCTTTTTCTTTCACAGCATAACAAAGTAGAGCACAGTCAAATTGAAGATGGCCTTTAGTACACTGTCAGAACAATACTGCTTACCAAGCATATCCAGACACATTTCTCAAACCACATGTAATGCTCTGGCTGCCAACACGCTCATAAAGTCATTAACCGGCATCTTAAAATGAGGGTGTGATACATATATTTAAATGTTTAGGAAAATCAAATGTGAGCTCTCCTAGAAGCTTGTTTTGAATTTCAGCTTCTACATACATCAACTATGCAGCAGAGCACAGATGTAAAAATTCACCTTGATTTTTCACAAGCTGCTAAAACAGACTCCTGCTAAAATCATACACATTACCTATCACTAACAAAACCTTCTTTATGCCATTAACTGTTTGCCCTTCACAATGTTACAGAGCAAGACAGACTCAAGCTGAAGGCTTACAGTGCTGAGGATCCATTTTTACAAGCAAATTATTATTAGCAGTAAAATTAGGGAGGAACTTTGTTTACATGCTACAGATTTTACTAAATGAAAAATTTTAGTAAAAAAATTTATTTACTAAATGAAGTAAATAAAGGTTATGGCAAAAGGTTCTGTAATACAAAACCTACCCAGTAAGTTACAATTCATGCTGTTACAGTTTTTAAATATATGCTTTCTTTATCACTCACTCCCACAAACCGCACTCCAATTTATACACACACTAGGTTTAACCATTCCCTTCCCAAACACCTCCATCTATCAGTGCTCTCATCACACAAGGATCACCAAGCCAGCAAAGACAAGCACGACCCAAATTAACCAAAAGGGATTAAGCAGTCAGAATTGATACTGAGAGTCTTAAAACTCAGTTAACAAGAGCAAAGCTGCCAGAACCAGAGTCTTCTCCTGCATACCCACAGAGCCTCTCTTGGTGCTCACAAAGGTGATACCCAGTGCTGGAGGAGATCCCTGGGCTGGGAACGCACATTTGCTACTGCCCACTCAGCCAAGCCCCTTCCCACAATCTTGTCCAACAACTTCCTTTTCTTTCTAGTGTTGCCACCTCCCAGTTTCCCTTGCTTGCCCAAGCAAAGGTCCACCTTGGTAAGCTGAGGGGCCATCACCTGCTGAGATCTCCATAAATGCTGACACTGCCATGGACTGACAGCTTTTGCTCCTGTGTGCCTCTATCCTACCAAACAATTTCACAAAAAGAAGAGAAAAGGAATAAAAAAGCAAGTCTCCACCTTCAAGCTCAGATGCACAAAGGATGCTTTCTCTGACAACCTCCCATAACACAAGACAGGACATCTATAAGAAGATGAATATTGTATCAAAGAGAAAAAGTACTGCCCTTTCTGCAACAACACAGTCAGAACCAGACTAGGATACTTAGGAAAACAGATAATGAGAAGCCAGACACATCATACTGTGCCAGTTGCCTTTCTGGGCATGGCAGTAATAAAGAGCAACTCAAGAAGACTTGGAAGGAAGGTGGTGAATAAATTTGGTCTGGATTTTCTCCTTCTCCCTACATGGGAAATGACACCCAGATCTGGCCATGGTATCAACAGCACCCACAGAGGAGCGTGAGCATCCCAGCACGGCCACACAGGTCACGAGCCAGCGTGATTCATGGGCTGCTGTGAACACAGCTCTGACTTGATTAACGGAGCATTTGGAGTCAAAGATGACTGCGGGACTCTGGGCTCCAGCAGCACAGAATTACAGCACAGGAAAGCAGCCAGGAACAAAAAAGAGGATGGCCTTGGTGCCCACCCAGCTATACCACATTACATAGGTGTTGGGTTTACAGATCTCAGTATTCAGCCAATTTTTGGCTGGCTATGTGGAAAGGATTTAATGCAGGAAAAAGGCATCAGTGATCTATGAGGGATCACCAGATCTAACCAGCAACCATGGCACACAGAGGAAACCACTGATCATCTCCCTCTATAGTGCTGGGCAAGAGAAGGGCAGCAACACAAAACAACAGACATCCCAAACTGGGTCCCCCTGGGAGCAAAAAACAATATGGGCAGGAATGGAAGATAGAGAAAAGGCTGAGGAGGAAAACAGCACCATTTAATCAATGATTAAAAAAAAAAAGAAAAGAAAAAAAAGAAAAAAGCATACACTGAGATAAAGTCAGATTCAGAGCACAGCAGCACTGCACCAGGACACACACGTTTCCAGTTACTGGAACAAAAACCCATGGTCAGTAAGAATTAAATGCAAGATCCAACAGTGACTAGAAGGGAAAAAATCCTGGAGAGCAGACACATGTGGGTTATTACACAGCCTGGCAAGGTCAATCCCGGTGCTAAAAACAGACAAAAATAAAAAAAGCCATAAAACATTTTTAAAGGGACACTGTCTCACACTGACTGCTTTGACACTGTCTGTGAATGGTCCTTATTTTTTTATCTACTTATTTTGTAATTATGTAGGCTATCCTGTTCCAGCCAGAGGCTGCAACAAAACTCTTATTGATGGTGCAAACTGCTGCAACTTTGACTTTAAGAGAACGTGGGGCAGTTCTCTAGCTTCACAGGCAGTCAAATTTAACTCTTCCTCCTCTTGGTTTGCAGCAGTGATTCCTTCTCTGATGTTTCTGAATAGACCAGAACTGCAATTGCAAATGGCTGTGCTCTACACGAACGGCAAAGTGCCCTGTCATACCAATACATAATTGAAAATGCTGACACAGGGACAACTGCTATCAGCACCGTTCTGATAATCATGTTAGCTTGTTCCTGCTGCAGGAACGGGGTGGGGTGAACAGCCATGGTGAGTAAGGGGCTACCAAGAGGGAAGTTATCTGGGATTTTGTTTACATTTCCTGACATACCTTCCACATTTCAAAGAACAAAATACTCACATCCTCAATTTCCAGGAGTGATGCTCTCACCCCCTTTTCATAACAGCTGAAAGGTAGGTCAAAGCTTGATAAGAAATCCAAATCTCTTTGATAAGACATGCTTGAAGTTTGAGGTGTGCAGTACTAAAACTCCTTTCAAAAATTACAAATGAGGATCAACACAATCCAGTGGTGAGTGAAAGGCTTCCATAGCCAGTGCTGCGTATCAAAATGGTTTTGTCACCCTCATATGCTTCCTTTGCAATGAAGTAGGCTCTCCCCAGAGAAAGGAAGAAATTAACAATTAATTAAAACATCCCAGCACTGCTCAGGCAAGCAGGTGGCCTCAAGAAGGACAGACAACCTGGGAAGGACCCCACCAACCTCCTTCAGGGAGGAAGGTGCAGAAGAGAGCAGCAGCGGCTCAAGAGAGATGGCAACTGAGGATGGAGAGCCTCAAAATGCTACTGAAGATAGGGTCATCTCCAGGACTGAATTATTGGAAGTACATTGGACTTAACAACTGCATCACCTTTCAGCACTTAAAAGGCAGCCAACAACTGAAGAAAACAAGCAAACCAATATTTGTTAAACCAACCGGCTGACCAAAAATAAAACAAATATTTATCTCTGTCTGTCTGCTCAGCACCTCAGGTTATCTCTGATCCCAAACATGTTAACACCAAAGGTAAGCAGTAATTAAACCAAAAGAAGGTGTTGAACCAAATAAAGCCTTCCTGCTCCACAGCCTCTCTGAACAGTCATCCCAACAGAGCTTGCTGCTCCACAGCCTGCTGGTGTTCTTGTCCTGCTGCAGCAGTGCTGGCATGTGCTATAAGCTGCACAAACACAGAAGAAAAAGCCAAGCCACAGCCTCTTTTTTCCCCAAGGGAGCTGTCCTTCTCCATTCAGGCTCCATGGAGCACAACAGACGAGTCATGTAATAGCCTCATCTATGGTAAAAGAACTGTATCAACTGGGCTGCTTAGAGTGAGTTAGAGAGGTCACTCTGACCCACAAGACAAAAAAACAACATAGGGTGCACAAGGGCAGAGAGGGGAAAATGGGATAATGGGACACTTACAGGAGCTTTATCAAGATCAGAATGGCATTCAGCTAGGGCAATGGGGACGGGAAGGCACAAGAAGAGGCAAAGACTGCAGACAGAGAAGAATGGGAGGGGAACGGAGGCATGACTCAGGCACAAAGTATGCAAAGTGGCTGTACTCTAAATAGCTAACAATTAGCTGGTCAGAAAATGATTGCATCAAGTGATGCAGGTGAGCCCGAACTGAGCAGCACGAGACAAGCAATGAAAGGAGAGTCAGCGTCAGATCAGAAGCCACCGCAAGTGTCTGAGCATGCAACAGATTATCAATATTGATTAATGCTGCAGATTATCAGTTTTGATAATGCCACAGTTTGACTGCATTATAACTTGATAACTTCACCTGGTGAGGTCATACCTGCAGGAAGGCCACTGGAAGTGAAATCAGAAGGGCCATGGAACAGTGCAGAGCCCATTGGGGCTGGTAACTGTGCGGCTGGCACCCTCTGAAAAGACAGCTCATCCCTGCTCTGCCTATTCTTCCAAACTCACTGCAATCTGCTGTGGATCGGCCAATTTGTGTGGCAACACAAGATCCAGCAAGGAACTGCAATCTTCCAAGTGAAGATATGCAAATTATGAGACTGGTAAAGATGAGAAAATCAGAGGGTGACCCAGTCCTGCAGCACCCAGCTCTGCCCAGCAAGCTCCTCTGGAGAGTTCAAAGGAGCTACTTCAAGAGAAGTAGGAAACAACTGCTGGAAAACCACCCACAGACTAGAAAAATGTGACTGCTAGAATATACACCACAGCTAGGAGCATTAATTGATTTCCCTGGGTTTCATAGGGAACAAAGATCCAGATTTTATACCCTCAAATGCATGAGTGTGGTGGATGGACAGGACAGGACCCATTGCTAAATTTTCTTTGGGTTTCCCCTTGCTGGACCTGAACAAACAAGTAAATGCAACAAAACCCCTTCAGTTCTCCAGAACTTGCTCATCCCATTACTAACACTGCCAGTGCAGGAGACCACTTATACTCACACAGGATGGATAAAAAGAGTGGCAATACCAGCTTGGGGACCAAACCCAGAGCTCTGTCATGCCAGAGCCAGAGGGCTGCAGACAGCCTGGCTGTGGCAGCAGCTCCCACCTCCCTGGCCCAGCACAGGCACAGGGGCCATCTGATGCATGGCTAAAACCAGGCAGCTCTGCAGCCCTCTAACCTAAACCAACAGAGCTGGAGAGCACTAATATCAGTCATTTTTCCCTCAGTCTCTCCTCTCAATTTCAGCTCTGACTCCTCTATCTTTTATTTCTTTTTCTAAAGACACATTTAGAGATGAAACCATTCATAACTGCCTATCCACAGACAGTTTGTGGCAGCATAATTGACAATGAGTCTGCAGCAAAAATGAAAATGCTGTTTTAATAACCTTGGCCTAAAATACATTCTGTTGTATGCCTCAAAGGGTTTCAATAAAAAGTCAACCTGTAGAGACATATTTTCTTGGCTTAAACAACAATCCAAAGCATATAAATGTAGTCCAACTATAATGACATATTTATAGGCCAATAAAGCTTACACTGCAGCTTTCATACTTCACTTAAAGGAAGTCTCTAAGAAGCAATGTTATATAAAATAATTTGAATTCTTTTCGAACTATAGCCCAAGGAATACAAATATGCAACTTTGCCATATTTAACCGATAGTGTTTACATTGCTTAGTTGTTAAACATTTTGTGAAATGAAATAATTCCTCATTTGGTGACTTCCCACTGGTTTACCAAATATGGGTATACAACTCCATTTATTACAAAGAAAAATTCCCTAAATAATTCTAAAGACAAAAATAAATAACTAGCGGCCTCAGCAGTGAATGATTTTATCAGACCAATTCTTCTGGAAAAACAGGTTCTCATGTTCATTATGAATAATACATTCCTGAGCAACTCTATTTTTATATGCTGCATTGTTGCTACTCTTTATTTTTCCTCAACATTTGAAAGAAATATTCAGAAAGCTATAAATAGTCTTAAGACATAAACTGCTAGCATTCAGTATTGACATATTTGCAGAAAGGGACAGAATGTATAACATAAATATCTCAACAGGCAGAAAGAAATAATTCTTAAAAATCATTTTTCAGGCTGAAATCTCGAAGCTCACACACACACACAAAAAAATGCTATTGCAAGATCTGTTATTTAATACAGTCCTAAGGAAAAGTTCTGCATTATTCACTAGCAATAAAAACAACAGCATTTGTTGTTTTTAAAACAACAACAACAACAAAAAAACAACCCAACAGTTTCTGTGGAAAAGAAAGGCAAAGAAAAAAGAAAGAGAGAAAAGAAAGAAGAAAAAAAAAAAGAGAGAAGAGAGGGAAGAGAACAAAAGAGAAGAAAAAGAGAACAAAAAAGGAGACAGAACTACCTTGTTTGACTTAGGGTCGACTTTCAGTTATAGGTTCATGGTTTGTACTGGTTGTGGATTAACCAGGTGTTGCCTTAGTTTTGGCTAAGCAACACATGGCACAGGGTGTGCACCACTCACATGAGGCCTCACTTTGCCTGGTTGTTGTTTGAAGCTGCCCTGCTCCCAGCAGCAATGTGTTTAATTAAGTATGTTTGCACAGTGACACTTCTCTGGTTCTGTATCAGCCATGTTTCCGTTTCATCCGGGTTATTTCACTCCTCACTCCTCCTGGATAGTGTGTGAAAACTGATTTTGTTTCTTCTGTAAAGCTTTTTTGAGCTCTTTGGTTGGGACATAATTTCCTATAACCTTCTAGAGCTTGATCCAAAAAACATCTAGTAGGAAAAGCTGCAGAATCTACTCGCTTTTATGGGATTTTTCTGTAATGGAAACATGCCGTTTCATAGGAAAAATGTGGTCCAGGAGATCACGTTGTTTATCTAGGCCTTTCCAACACCTGGTTCAGCAACTTCCTCATCCACAACCAGGGTTAAACACCAGCATCACACGAGGGACCTTTGCGTGACAGTGCACCGTGCCCCTTTTACAGTATACAACCCTATTTTAAGAGGAAAGATTACCCCATCCCATTGTGCTGCAGACCTGCTGCAGAAGTTATTGCTAATAAATCTCTTGATCACCGCAGCTGAGGGCTGCTCTGTTGGTGAGACACTGAGTACTGGAAAAGGTCTGTGGGCACATGTCCTAGCAGGCAGTAAAGCTGCCATTGACAGCAGAGAAGAGACAACACCAGCAGCCCAAATGCCTTGGACACCACACATTTTGCTCCTGCCTTTGCCTCCAGCTGGGGACATCACAGCTCCCAGAGCAATGTCAACCCTGACCAACCACTCAGAATGAGAGAAGTAAATATTTGTCTCGTTGGTGCAGAACAACAAAGACGAGACAAACCCCAGAGCTCATGGATTACCTACAGAACACCAACTAGGGTTGCTCCACAAGCTTCAAAGATCACCACTCTTCTGAATTTTTGTGTCAGATCCAGGAAGCAAAATAGGATTAAGTTATTGGCTCTTTCAGATGGTAAAAAAAAAAAATCATCTCAACACTAGATTTAGGCAATTTCTTTGATTCCCTTAATAGGCTGGATCAATTGTCTATATCAATGTATCCAGTCAGCTATGGGTCTTTGTGAACCTTTGGTTTCACTCCTGTCAACCAGTCATTATGAAGATAAAAGCAGTCATAACCAAACATTAGCCAAAATTCCCTTTTCTACTGAAAAAAACCCCAACCCAACAATAAAGCCAGAGCCACCAACTGAAAATGAACAACATCAGAATGTGGGGTTATCAAAATTATACCATATAGTTTGCATTCCGTGAGCGTTTTCAGTATAACCCCTACTTTGAAAGGCTTAACATGCAACTATAAGCTTTGGGCTTAAAGATAATTTTCTCTGGCTCCTAGGGTAGATAATAGCAATTTCATAACTTACCACAAGGATTTTTTTGTTTGTTGAAAACAAAAACAAGAAAACATTAGCACACAAAAGTTCTGTCTGAAAAACATTAAGATTCTTCTGACACAACAAACAAATGCAAATAAATCTAGTGCGTAAAGAAGATACCAGGGCAATAGCAGAGAAAATTACTGCATGTAATTATGAACTAGAAGAAACCACAGAAAAAAGCAAAGAGAGAAAGAATTGCATGGCTTATTTTTTTCCTGGACATGCAATGAAAAATAAGATCAACTTCCAATTACACTTTCATCTTCCAACCTACATAGCTAATGGTAAAATGTGAGATTGACAAAATCACTTCACCATTTGATAAGATCAGAAAAATTAGATGCAGAAGATAAATCTTCCAAGACAGATCTACAGCTTCATGTAACTTGGCTTTGATGCCAACCCAGTCATGACACAATAAAACTGAACTTGGCCCTGCACTCCTGTTCACATAGATGCAAAAGCTTGTCCTCATGTGCATCAGGCTTAGCCTTCAATTTCTTACCTTTTCACACATTATGGCCTAAGCTTGATGCTCTTCAAACATGGAACATTTACTAAAAACTTGACAGAAGAGAGAAATGTCCCTGGTATGCACTTCAAAGTGCCATCCCTGACAGCTGTTACACATCCAAGGTCCTAATTCCACAAACAGGCACGTTTACCAACAGGAGACCCATCTCCCTTGGACCTGGGAACACACCACAGGTATTGCAGGTGTGAGTGCCTGTGCAACAAAGCAGCCCCACAGCTGCAAGGCTGCCTGCAAACATCCAAAGCAGCAGAGCTACCAACTCCCTTTCTGAAAACAAACGGGAAGAAAGCACAGGTCTGTGTGTGGAGACAACAGTGGGGTGCTCCCAGAGCAATATATGTCAGCAACATAAAGGAAACAAGGAAATACTATGGAAGGGACACATCCCTACTGAACAAGACACAGAGCCAATCATACAGTCAGGATAAGCACCAGGAGCACCTCTGAGCTTCTGGAAGATGGGACATGAGAAATGAAAGGCCTTTGCTCATCCCTGCCTGCCACAGGAGGCCTCAGGAAGACATGTCAGCCTCCTCTGCCCACAGTGTAGAGCTCTGAGCTGATCCTCCAGCCTGCAGAGCCCCAAGGAGAGCCTGTGACAATTATCTGTACGCACATCTGCAGGGTTTGAGCACAGTGCTCAGGGCCATGTAGACAGATCTCAGAGCATTACCCCACACCAGTCTGCAAGGAGCTTGAGATGAGCTCACCAGCACCACTCATAACCCATAAAGGTCTCTCATTGCCACACCTCTGCCCCAGGCTCAGACATACCTTGGGAAGCTGCAATGGCATGGCAGGATCAGGCTCATCTGTACTCAAAAGGCACTTTCCTCTCCCACAGGCCCCTTTCCCACAAGAGAAAGTAAGAGATACTCACCAAGGTCAGCCTTTTCCTTCAGAATATCTTTGAAGTTCAAGCCACTGTTCAGTGTGGATTGTCTGTATCTTGTCAAGGCCTCTTTTTGCCCATTTTTCCCCACATCCATGGGCTGGACCGGCTCAGCCCGGAAACCACACTTCCACTTGGAGAAATCGGACTGTGCCCATTTTGCCAAGTCCTCGAGCTTCACAGTAACTTTTTCTGAAACAGCAATAACTTCATCCTGCAAGAAGTGATCAGATGAGAACACAACATGTCACTCTGGGCTCCCTGATGACTGAGAAATCAGCAATATCATCCTGCACTGACTCCTGCAAAAGCCTGTCTTGCTGCAGGCTGAGTAATTTTTCTGTATCACAGAATAGCTAGCACCTAATTTATTCCTCTTCCACCTAAGAGGAAATATTAGTTGTTTACTTGAAGCAAATATACATGATCTAAAGACAATTTCTAGGACCAGGGCAATGATCCTAAAAGGCACTTGAAGTGCAGGTTGCCAAATCACATTCTGTATAACCCAAAGCCTTGAGGGAAAGTTTGCTTTTTAGGTACAATTAGCTGCAAATGTAAAAATTCATGGCTGGATGACTAATGGTTATAGTTAGTCCTGAAATAAATGGACTAAGTAAATCTCAGATTCTTGGAACTCTGACTCACCAGAAAATTCCTATGTTTATGGTACATTTTCCCTTGGCTTATACACAAATATTGAATTTAACTTTTGTCCTTAAAATTAAATAAAACTGTGATGTAATCCCAGAAGAAATACTACATAAATGTACTTCCCACCAAAAGAAACTCGCACATTCTCATGTTTCTTAAAACCTTTTTCAAGATCAGAACTGTAATTTTTTTTTTTCCCTTCTAAAACACACATTCTAAGAAGAGCACTTAAACTTAGTTTAGCCTCCAGAACATACACTCAAATTAAACAGCCCTAATTGGTGGATTTTAACCTTCCAGGAAACAATCAACTCCTCTCAGCCATGGTGAATAAGCAGAATATTTTACAGCTGACTCCAGTGAGGAAGGGATCAAGAAAGCCTCAAAAAAATAAACAAACAAACATACATATCCAGCAAGATACACTCCAGATTTTTTGGTTAAAACAGCAGAAATTATTTATGTTGCAATGAGAGCTGGCTGCATGCCACACCTTGCACACCACGCATTTCTAACACTAAATAAGGCTACAGGTTCTTGAAATAAATAAAACCAGAATCCAATTTTTCTCTCAAATAAACGTAAGTATTTGCAAAGGGGAGAGAAATTCTTTGAGTTATTAAACAAAGGGAAAAGCACGATTGATTCTCTCTGTGTGTTGTTTTTTGTCCACTGAACACATTCCTCAGGAAATAAAATACTGCTCAATGGAAAAAGGAAAAAAAAAAAAAAAGCTTTATTGTGACAAGTTGCACACAATACAAAACCTGAAGTATTTCCAGTAAAAAAAACCAAGTCTGATATTCCACTCTTCCTTATATAATACAGAACTGTTTCATAAGCAGGCACCTTCATTACATTTAGTGCAATAACAAATATTTGGTCAGAAGTGAACAGCGTGTTTATATGCTAAGCAAGCTGGTAATAAAATCTTTTCCTTTATCGCTGCACAGCATAAGAGCCTCCACCAAACAACAAACAATAACAGTGATGCTTTAAATCTCTGTTTATGACAAACGTCAATACTTTGTAAACAAGCACTGGGTACTACAAAGCACAATTTCAATGGATGGTTTCACCCAATTTCATTACACCATCCACTTGAAATAAAAAAGCTGTAGTTGCTATGCATTTTATAGCTATTACATAGTGATTATTAAATGTCAGGATGGAAAAAAAAATAATACATATATATAAATATCAGCCTGCCTGCAGACAGTCTCAGCAATTTCTGGATGAAGTCCTCTCTCAGGATGCTGAATACCATCACCAGCTACTACACAATTTCTAATATTACATACCAGAGAAATCTACTTAGCAGCAGTTAAAAAAAAAAACAAAAAACCAACAAAAACCTGACTTGGAGATCAGACATGCTTCTGGTTAAAATATTATTTTCCAAATAGCTCTCATGATCAAATGATTATGATTTCAATTACTAGTTTCTTCATATCCTTTCCAAGAACTGGTATGACTAATTTTGGCTGGCATACAAAGTAAGCTGAGCAGACAATTTATTAACCAAAAGAAAAGTACAATCACTATTACATCATCAATGAATAAACTTGTTTTTGAGAATAAAACCTTCGCACACATGCACATGATGTGTACACGGGAGGAAAAAAACCCCGAATTAAAAAAATAAACAACAACAAAAACCAACGAAAAACAGGCCCTACTGTACCAAGGGTGAAGGAAATGGGGAAAGCACAGCTCAGCCATGAGTTTCCTGTGGCAGCAGCACATCCAGCCATGGGAACATGGGGTGTTCACCCTCCCCACACTGATGAGAGGGGCCAGGGAAAGAGACACAGCAAAAAGACCACCCTGTGCCCCCCATCAGCCCTCCACAAAATGCCACCAAGACTCCAAACACAGCAACAGAGTGCAAAGAGGTGCCCAGGGTGGCACCAGGGAGCAGCCCAGCACAAATATAAAATACAGGAGTCCACGCTGTCCCTGTGCTGTGACAAGAGGTCTGGCCTAAACCTCCCTCCACAGCTGATGGACCCTCAGGGCCACCCGGTCACCTCCACACCAGCTTTGTCCCCAAGGGGATCTGGTTACCTCTGCAGCAGCTACGTCCCTAAGGGTGGCCCCCAAATCCCTGTCCCTAAGGGTGCCAGGCTGGCCCCAAATCCCTGTCCCTAAGGGTGCCAGGCTGGCCCCAAATCCCTGTCCCTAAAGGCACCAGGCTGGCCCACAAATCCCTGTCCCTAAAAGCACCAGGCTGGCCCCAAATCCCTGTCCCTAAGAGTGCCAGGCTGACCCCCAAATCCCTGTCCCTAAAGGCACCAGGCTGGGCTCAAATCCCTGTCCCTAAAAGCACCAAGCTGACCCCAAATCCCTGTTCCTAAAGGCACCAGGCTGACCCCAAATCCTTGTCCCTAAGGGCACCAGGCTGATCCCAAATCCCTGTCCTCCCCTTGTACGCCAGTGATCGCCACAGCGGCCCCAGGGAAAGGCGGCCTGGTTCGCTTTTAGGCGGGAAACGGCAAAACGACCCTGAGGCGTTTCAGAGCCTGCCCTGGGTGGCCCTGCCCCTCACACGGCAGAACTGCACAGACCCGCTGCCTTCCCTCGCCACTCGCTTTTGACCCAGCTCCTCAAATAACTCCTCAAACGCTGCAGATCACACCGCAGGCCCCCTCTGCCAAGGCGGATCTCACCAGCGTGGGATTCCATCTGCAGGGCCATTTCTACCCCGGTGCCCCATCACACAAACGCTGTCACCCAGCAAGGTGGCTCCAGTCTCTGCTTTCTGAGGAGCCCAAGCCACAGGCAGCTCCATGGGGGCTGTCTTCCCCTCATCTTGGCAGTCTGCTGGCACAAGAGGTCATCTGTCCTTCCACTACATCACCCAGCGACCTCACCAGCTCTGGAATTCCACTGTGCCTTGCCAAGCTTCCACACATCTTTATGCCACCTTTCCAAACACTCAGCATCAAACTACTGTGATGTCTGGGGGTTTTTTTGAGGGTTCTTCTCCTTTTTGAGACTTCAAAACAAAAGTTGCTCTGGGACCTGCAGAGCTCTGCCAGCCACAGGAGCCCCTGCACCCGCTTGGTATCAAACTCTCTCCTCACTATCTGCTGCCACAGCCCTTCCAGAGAAACCCCTTCAACGAGATGACAAAGGAATACAGATGTTGAAAAAATAAAAACCAGGTACATGGTGACACATGACTAACAAACCTTTAGAAGATTAAAGAAATGTGCTGTATAACCTTCATGTCATTCATAATTATATCTCTGTGTAAACATGAAAAACCACCCACCTTGCAAACAGTGCATATATATCTCTATCTATACAAAATCAACTCATCATGTATTAGCTATGCTCTGAAGTGATATGTTTATGAGGTCTCCATTGCACAGTTAAGTCTTCAATTACCATTTCTTCCTGCTACAGCAAGAAGAGACAACCAGCACAGATATCAACTCTGCTCAGGAATGAGATTTATCAGGTGGACCTGACCAATTGGTCAGTGGTCCAATGGATCAATGGTCTCAGCCACAATATTACGTAAATCTCGAAATAAGCACTGACAGTACAAAGAGGCACTTTTTTAGCTGCTTCTATAAAAATGGTTATCTAGTCAGCCTGTAATTTTAGCATGTCTTACAAGACTTCTAAGCAAAGTACAATTCTTTCACCTACCAAGTAGAAAATGGGGAGATGGTTAAGAAAGCTGGTGACACAAACCCTTCTCATCCATCTCTTGTTTTTTTAAGAGCACACTGGATTTGCATTTCCAGGGAAGTCATCCAGGGAGAAGAGGACAGCATCTTCTTGAGAGCCATTATGCTTAAATATTATGTCACTGTTGTCTAAGCAACCATCACAGCCTCCTGAAAGCACAGAACGCTATATTGCCTGACTCAGCAGATGGTTGAAATACTTACATTCAGGGAAACAGGTCAGGTAGTTATAATAGTTTAAAGCAGATAACTATTTTTTAGAAGAAATATTAACTCTTACAAGGCAGGGAGTCACAGGGCAGAACAGGGAGGTCGTACATCTTGACTGCACACCCGCACATGGTACGTCACAACTCCTCACTCATTGCCAATAGCTAGGAAAGATTTATATTTTAGAGACATGGAGGCAGCCTTAAAAGAATTACAGCAACTGAGATATCTCAAAATTTTGACGTTGGCTGAGACTGTTTTCACTCCAGTACTTCCAGAGGTCATTTAAGGAATTCTGGAGGGCATGAGCGAGTCAAACACCTGCTTGGCTGTCTCCTAACATCGAGAGGTACTGTAAAAACTCCTGCTGATAATTACAGGAGACACTGCATGTCATTTATATGATCAGTATGATTTGCATTAGAAAACATCTTCAAGCCATTTCCATGAAATCTTTAGCACAGCAGATAGCCAGGGCTGAGTATTTTACAACCCAGTACACTGATGATGATAACACATTCATCCGCGGGAGCAAAAAATACAGTGTGACTCTTAAGGACTGCATTCACTGGGGATAACAGAACTGTTATTTCATTTGGGCATAAAGGCCTCTCTCATTCTGGGCTGGTTTTACACCCCACGTATATTTTAGGGTTTTTGCAATCCAAGTGAAAAGGACCTTCCCATACCATGTGTACATAACAAGGCAGTTCTGGGCTCAGGAATCCCACTCCCTGCTCTAGACCCCTTTGAGGAGCAGGAGGTGATGCTGCAGACAGGCAGAAGGGAAGGAAGGTGCTTGTTGCCAATGAGCACCTCTCCCTAGGAAGGCATTTACCTGGATGTTTGAGGGAAGTACCATCAGCTTTGCCAGCACAGGCAAAACAAAAGGTCCTGATCAGAGTCTTTACTCCAGAGCTCTTCTCTGCCATACAGACACTATCAGGGCCCTGACCCTGCTCAGAGTGCCTCATTCGATGCCATCTCCTTGTGCATGTCCTAGCCCGGGGCAGACAGAGGTGTCCCAAAGGATTTTTGGAGCACAACTGTACCCTGGGGTCTGGATCTGCTCCCTGGAGGTGCCTTCATACAGGGACCTACAGAGACCACTGCTCTCCCACCATGAACCTGTGGGGAGAGCCTTGGGAAGGGAAACACGCACACACCAGAAATTTACCTGGCACACCAGAGAATTTTAAAGAGGCCAAGGCAAAACCTTTCATCTGTTAATCCTTTCCTAATTACTTTAAAGGGCTATAATGATCTTGTTAAATTCAGGTGACAGGTATTTCCCCAGCCTAAGCACAGCTGAACAGAGCTGTCTGAAACTCACACTGATGTGTTCATCCCTTCTGCCAGGGTCCAAAACCGAGAGAAAAAAACCAAGTTAAAGGACATGGCTGAAACATGTGAAGTCCTATGGTTTTTGCTTTCCCTTGTATTAGCAAGCAGCACTTTCCACATGACTCAGTAATTCCTAAGCAAGACATGCAAAACAACCTGGGGCAGAACACCACCATGTCTCTGTAGGATGCTTTTTGGGGTACTGATACATTGGGGCCAGAAGTGGGGTGGAGATGGGGTGCACAGAGGGATGGCTGTGAGCAGTTAGTCATGACATTTCTACTGTGAACCTCCTCCTTTGTGACTGGGGTATATTTTTCTCCCTCCTCCCACTCCCAGCCAGAGGTTCAAATTGAATTTATATCTGTCATTGCAGATAGAAGTTCTGACCAAATAGAAAATAGGCTTCAGTCAAAATGTTTTCCCGTCAGATAGCTCACAGATCTCAAAGAGCTGTTTTAGTTTAGGCAAGTTGACAAGTAATTCATTCCTAATTTTGCCTACTACAGTTACAGTACAAGAAGCTTTCCTCATAGATTACATAATTATATTTTTTTCTTAACAAGGAGTACATGGCATTAGCAGGTTTAAATTATGCAAGCTTATTCTTTTGTCTTTTGTTATATTGTGTTCTATTGTGCTGGTAAAACAATATGTGCTTTAATTAGCAAATATCTGTAAATAATTTACTTGCTTTTCATACAGCAGAACAATGGAGCCAATTTTCACATACATCCACTGAGCATGTCTAGGGGGTTTCTTGCCAGAACCTTCCATTGTTCAGTATCTGTATCAATCTGCCCATCATTAGCAGCTAACGTTCAACAACCCAGTAAGACATTAAAGTTTTGGCCCCTGGGAGTAGCCCCCAAGTCCCCCAAATCTGAGGCTTGAGCTTTGCAAAGAAAGATTAAAATATCCAGAAAATGAAAACAAACTCTTTTATTATCTATAACCCTGGCACCTTCGCATAGAAACGTGGACAGCTGCCAAGCATTAAGGTCATTGGATTAATGCCATAAAATGCCGATGTTCATCTGACCTTCTGACTGCATTTTAGCTACAAATAAAAAGCTCAACTTGATACAACACTACGAATCACGCCAGCATCTAGGCTGTGCAGGGTTAACGCTGGGTGTGAGCCCACACTGCACACGCACAAACACACACACAAAGAAAAAAAGCTCTTAAATCAGGAGTGGATGACTGTTCAGAGACTCAAGGCATTGTTATTTTGAATGCGAATGAAAGGGCTAGAACAAGCATTGCAAGAATATTTCAATTATGTATTTCCCAGAACTATATCTCTGAGCAACTAATGCAAATATTGCTCCCATAGCAGTAGAACTTCTTCCCAAATAAAAGCATACCAAAGCTTGAATCAGAACATACTTTCTATATCATTCGCATATTGTTTGAATATTATTAAAAATGCAAAATCTATGTATGCGTTACTCTCCTGAGCAATACAGTAATTATGATTAAGGGACAAGCAGCACAAAAAGAGCCAATTTATCTTACTTGCGCTTAGGAATACTATTGTGTAACTAAGCAACTAAAGACAAAATATAGTCTAATTAATTCACTCCTATGCTTATTTAAAAGACACAATTAGAACATTTTTATTTTACAGCCTGCACAGTATCTCAACATGCTTGAGGGTGTACCATGTGAGGCCTATTATTCTCCAAAGACAAGAGTTTAATGTTTAGTGCCACTGATCAGACTGGGAACAGCAACTCTGGAAAGCAGTGGGTGTATTTTACAATCTGAATGCACAGGGAAGGGGAGGGAAAGAAGAAAGGAAATAAAATAAAAAGTTGTTTTGTTTGTTGGTTTTTTTTTTTTAAAGGAATCTGCCTTAAATGACCAGATATTCCAGATTGCTGGCTAATGGCTAGCAACATGTGGCTCCTCTGAGTAGTATCATTGCCCTCTCCTTCCTTTGCCAGCATATGCTGCTGGTGGCGAGAGAGATAAAAATATACAGAGTGGATATGCAATTACCAAACCCACGATATTTTATGACAAATGCCATTTCTCTAACACTGCTATTACAGTGTGCCTGATTTCCAAAGCTGAATTAATTTGAGCAAGTGTACATTGGAGATTGATGCTATTAGCATGATTTTTAAAGCACCCTTTAATAATCATAATCTGCATGTTTGAAACGTGTTGCCATTACCAGTGTTGACAGATACGAGCATAAGGCACACACTGTGGAGACTAAAACAGGGCTATTCTCATTTCAAATCAGAATGTACAGATTCCTACGTCTGTAAAAAAACCGAAATCTATTACTGTGCAAAGGGAGTAGCACATTTTTCTAGGGGGGTGGCAATAAAGCACTGTTGAAATAAGACACCACGCCTGGGCCAACCTATGCTATCTTTATGCACTGGGGTAGGACCCCTGCAAGTGGAGAGCCCCTACAAAATGAACCAGGCTTTTGAGGGATGCTGTCAGCATCCATCCTGAAATGAAGAGAGAACAAACCCACTGACTCCCTTAACTTTCTGGAAGAATCTCTTCTGCAATTATAAAAGACACACATTTATAGAGTGACTTCATTTTTTTTTTTCCTTTCCCCCAATTAGTCTGAAAATGCAAAATACTTCTAGGGAAATAATTACAGGAAACTAGCTCTCTCCTCTCCTCTCTGTGAGCAACGCTTACTCATGTAAATTACTTGCATGAGTAAGGATTATTTGCAAGGCGAAAAGCATTGCATCAGATCCCCAGTTTGGGAGAAGAGATGAAATCAACATCAGCTCGTAGTAAACTTTGCTGCTGATGAATGAAGCAAAGGCAGATCCCCACTGACAGTCCAGCCTCAATGGAAGCAGCATCCACCACGATGCAGGGCAATGCAGGCAATGTCACACCAAGCAAAATGATTTAGCTGCTTGTTTAGGGTTTTTTAGGAATTGTATGCATCACATCGAATACCATCCCTGGATTTAATGAGTATCAACTTTGAAATAGATTTTTAAACCTAGTCTAATTAATGCCAACACCTTTAAAAACATGAAAGCACAAGGCACTAACAAGCATTTTGCTCTACAACTGCTTTTGCAAAGGTCAGTCATTCCACAACCCCACACCACCCCTTGGAGCAGAGAGAAGTAAATGAGCTGGAGGAGGGTTTGGCCAAGACCCTGTGGGCTGGAGGGTGAGCCCACCTCGTGCCCCCTGAAGGCCACAGGACCAGGGCACTGCAGGAGGGGACTGGGCAGGTGCTTTCTGACAGCACACAGCCCCTCAGGCTTGGGTTCCAGCAAAGCTGGGGGTCTGCTTTCCACACCCACCCCATGAAACTGTTTCAAACACCATGGGGTGCCCTTAAAGACACTCCATCTGGATCTTCATAGGCCTCCAAGTATCCTGTTTTGACCCCGGAGGGAGGCACTTGCCGTGAATGAGGTGTTCCCAACCCCTGCAGACGGTGACACAGGGGACTGCACCAGACCAGAGTGAACGAGAAAATCAAGGCAAGGTGGTGACCTCCTCCAGCAAAAGGCTCTGTTTTGGCAATGGCCCTGTAAGGATGGAGGAGAACCACTTCTCCCATGCTGGAGAGAAGAGAGAGAAGGCTGCTCTTGCTCTCTGGCCAGTGTCACACCTGCTGCAGTGTCTGGGCTTAATAGTGAGGTGGGAAGCAGCCTGCCCAGGCCCACAGCGTTTTGCAGCAACAAAGTTTGGAGTGAAGTAGCACAAAACTCTTCAATTTCACCTAACAGTGGCCTCACAGGCCCTGTTGCTCTTACAAAAGTGTCCCTACTGTTCCTGTGCAGCAAGACCCCTAGTCTGAGTGTGATGCCAGAGCTGATCTCAGCCTCTCCATGCATGTCTCCTTGGGATGCAATGAGCATCAGGATCAAAAGCACCCATACCTGCTGCACGTGAGCAGCCCCATCCCACAGCCACCATCCACTGAGACCCCCTGGGAAACAATCTCTGGCCAGCTCCTGGCTTTGAAAGGGAGTTTCTCCACCGTGGTGATGGGGATGCTGAGCCTTAAGTGGAGAGAAGAGTACTAAAGTGGAAGCACACCTGGGTTTTAACCTTCCCTGGATCTGGGCAGCGCATGGAAACATCCGGTTTTAGCAGCAGTCGGGGTTATATTTCAATCTGGATGATGAATTCAGCTAGCTATAAAAAGACCCATATTTACACTTATTGCTGATTAGCTCAAACATTTGGCAATCAGATAAAATACGCCATCAGAAATTTCTGAGTAACAGAAGCATTACATCCCTCCTTGCTTCTCCTCCCTCCTCACAGCCACTAGCTGAATATTGTCATAGTGTCAGTGCTGCTATTATGGAAAAGAGGCAGCCAGCTGCTTCTATTAATCACGCTGCTAGCGCAGGTAGCTGCTGGAGACTGTGCCTAAATCTCTGGTGAGCTCCAACACAAACCTGTCATTCAGCCCTTGCTCTCCTCATCAACAATTTCAGTGACAGCCAGCGCCCCTGCCACCCTTTGCCTAGGACACTGCAGATTTGCAATACAAGCTTAAGCACCGGCTCATTCCATCCCTACTCCCTGAATGCAAGATTTTATCCCATCAGCAGTTGCACACCACAAATCAGGTCCCCTCTGATGGCTATAAGGGACATCTGAGTCGAGAGCCACATCTCCTCCTGCACAAGGCGCCCAGTCCAGAGTTAGGAAGCCCCGTGACCTCAGAGGCAGCCCTGCTGCCCCTCTGGGGACCAGTATGGATGTCATACTGGGACCTGGGGGTGCCAAGGGGAAACAGCCACCCCTGCACCCCAACAAGAGCGGTGACCCCCAGCCAGCCAGCACCCAGCCTTTTGTCTCTCTGCTGCCTGCACATCACCAAGCACTGCTCGGATTGTTCCAAACTATTAAAAATCGATCATAAAAAATCATTCCAATGTCTATAAACAAGTTAATGGAGTAAGTGAAAACAAAGTACATTTCTTAATGGGAGTGTTATGTTGCCCTCTCTAGGCCCTGGCTCTCAGTGCCGGTTTCTGTAGGCTCCCTGCCAGAGAAGTATCACTCAGAGCTGTTGCTGTTGCTGCTGCTGCTACTCTGCTAATGAATGACTAACTTAGGCCAGAGGGGAAATGACATCACCGGGGTGTAAAACACGACTGCATTAGGAAACTTTTTACCTGCTTTACATTTGTCATAATTATTCTACACAATACGGCCGGCATTTGCATAATTTCAAGGCGTGCCATTATCTTAATTGAAAATTGTTTTCATATGGTTGAATAATGCAGAATGACATCAGTTAAAGCCGCAATGAAATGCACAAGTATAATCACATGGCTAATTACTAGCGGTGTTTGCATGTAAAAATAAATAAAATTGTGCGTATTATTAGGAAGGTACATGCAGCTGAGAACTCTCGTACCGGAGCAGTGTTTTACTCGTAATGGTAGGATTAATTTTCTCTGATGTTCCTACCACAGTAACATGAGCTGATCATTAAGGCGTATTAAAATGATTTGTGTCCCTTTCCCCACCCCCCTCCCTTCCAAATATCTTTCATTTTACACACGCACGAGACACGCAGAGGCACAGTTTTAAATAGTCACCACGGGCAATTTCAGAGCATCCATTGCTCACTGTCATCTCCCTGATTCTTAGGAAAAGGCTCCCTTATCTCAGCGGCACGCACAGAAAATTAAAGTGAAGAGGTGGCAGCGAGCGAAGGCGGCTCTCAAACGCAATTCGGCTGCGTACGAGCGTGTGCGGCTACGCCGGCACCTACAGCCACGCGTGCCTCCGAAAACAGCCCCTGCGGACAGCCCCCCCTCGGACCCCCCCCCTCGGCATCTCCAGCACAAGTTCCCCCAAAACATCTCGTCCCCCTCCCGCCGGGTTCTCCAGCCCCTCTCGGGAAGCCTCTCCATCCTCACAACCCCCTGCCTGGGTACCCAGCCCACAGAGCGAAGCAATGAATTTGAGAAGCAGATAACGGGAGGGCTCGGGGCTGGGGCGGGGCGGTGCGGGGCTGCGCGGCCCCATCCCGGGCTGCGCGGCCGCCGGCGGAGGGTGCTGGAGCGCAGCGCGTTTGCGCCGGGAGCGCGGCGGCTCCGAAATACGCCCAGGCATATCTGCAAGTTATTTGAATGTATTATTCCCGTACCTGTCATTTATCACTTTATTCAACACGTCCCTGCCAGCAAGAGAGCGTTTGATCTCCCTCCATTTCGTAATTTCCGCCCTCTTAAAAGAT
>VWYP01003533.1:0-35609 GCA_013400435.1 Pycnonotus jocosus
ATATATATATATATGTTAAAAAATGTGAGATATGGTGGAATGAATAAAAGGAATACTAGCCTTACCTTCACTTTTTATTCATAAGCAATGGCTGAATTTCAATGCATGCAAATGAGACCTAGGAGAATTCCAGCTGGAGTTCTCTGTACATCTGGCCTCACCTGGCTGTCCTGCAAGCTAACCCACTTACCTAGTGGTGGGCTAAAATAGTCTCTGCATTTCAGACAGACAAAAATGTCTCTCCCTGACAGCATCTCTCCATTTTTTTCCCTTGAAAACACTTCCTTGTGTGTTAGCACCTTGTCAAACTCCATCAGTAACACACAGTTAAGTGTTCAGGCATTGGGTCAAGACAGAAAGAGGGCGATGAAAACAGAAAGATAAAGGGCAATGTGTAGTGGGGGAGGGGGGGTTACAACTCCTGCAAAAAGAAAGAGCCGGACTGATAATGTAAAGAGAATGGGTTTCACAGGCATAAAAACCTATTGCAGGGAAGCAAAATCCCACTGGAAGCCTTAGAGGAAAACGAGCTTGCAAAGCTTGGCATCTCCTTGCAGAAGCTACATGAAGGACAGAAGCACAAACACCATCCTGGCAGAGGAGGCTGTAAGAAAGTCACAGACTAGCATGGCCAACCACAAGCTCTTCTGCCTCCTCAGAGAAAGGAAGAAAGCTCCCAGAAACCCTCTGTCTATTAAGGGCAGACTGAAAGGATAATTATGCAGGACATAACCATAAAAGCTTAGAAGCAAAACCAGATAGAGCTCCCCTGGGACACAGATAAACAGGGTGTATTAATACTTTCATGATATTGAAATTACTTAAGTAAGAGTCATCTAAACTTGTAATGAAGCAGGAAAATTATCTACTGATTACACGGTGAAAAGTATCCTCAGAAGTCACTAAGGGTCACTTGGGACCATGTAGTTAATGTAGTTAACACCAGCAGCTGAAAATAAAAAATCAGGCTACAGCAGGGAATGGGTAAGTTGATAGTGTTGGTGAGGGCTGGAGTTTCTCAGTCCTGGTGGTTCAGAAAGGCCCCCCAGGGTCCCACTGGGCTCCAGTCACACATTCAGTTGAGGGGTAATGGCTCAAGCCAGGTGAGGTATTTGCAGTGCCCTGCCAAGCCCTCCCCCAGCTTGGAGCCAGCCGCTCCTGCTGTTGTGACCCCATGAAAGAAAAGGCTGAATTTCAGCCTGATCATAGTCCTGGTCCAGCTCCCTGCTCAGCTGTGCCCAGCAAAGGGCTGGGAATGGGGCAGGAAATATGGTGGGGACACAACCTCTGCTGGGCAGTCACTCTGCAGTGCAAACTTTCAGGAGCCAGCCAGAGCAGCCTCAGAGCTGTTAGGGACCTTCAGACAGCTTAGCTAAAACAAGGGATTTCATAGCAGAGAAAGGTTAATGCTGTTCCTACCACTGAAAAGAGGAGATATAGGGCAAAAAATATCACTGACTAATCAGCTTCTCTTGATTTCCTCTCCCAAATCTGGAGCAAATATAAATTATTGACTAGTCAGCTTCTCTTGATTTCCTCTCCCAAATCTGGAGGGACTAATCAAGCAACTTGTAACCATAAAAACGATATAAATGACAGCCAACATGGTCCTGACAATAATAAATCAAGTTTATTTCCTCCTATGACAGGGAAACAAGCCATGTGAATTAAAGACAGGCACTCCCTGATACTGCTTTAGTACCTTCAGTGTCACTACCCTCTCTTCATTGACCTGTACAACAAACTCATAAACAAGTGAGTGAAATGTATACTAGCTGGAGGTGTTATCAGTGGTGTATAACTGGCTGGGGAATCCATACTTAGGTAATAGCTACCCATAGTTCACAATCAACACAGAATGATCTATCAAGAAAGATCCCTCAAGGATCTGTCCCCCATCCAGTATTATTCAATATTTTCATTAATGACTTAGATGATGAATTAACAAGTACCCTTTATTAAATTTTCAAGCAACACCAGTGCTGGAAAGGCTACAAGCATGAAGGAGGACAGAACTAGAATTTAAAACATTCTTGATAAATTAAGAAAATGGCCTGAAAGTAATAGGCAAAAATTCAATAAGGACACACAAAGTTCTACATTTATTTCTCTAAATGCAGGATGGAAAATGTCTGGCTATGCAGCAGTAATGCAGAAAATCACTAAGCTTTAGAGTGAATCACAAACTGATCATGAGTCAAAAATACCACACAGTTGCAAACCAGGAGTACCTGAGTTAGGCTTCTGTTTCTGAGCCAGATTAAGAAATTTCTGCCTTTACTTGGTAGTAATAAGGCTCTGGCTCTTGTTATCACTAGCTGTGAAAAAACACTGGCCAAGTGGGGAGGGACCAAAGGGGAATGGAGAGAATAAAAAGCAGTCTAGAAAGCAGGACCTACATTGTGAGAAGAGATTGAATAAAATGGGACTGTTTGGTCCAGAGAAAGAAAGGTGAAAGGGAAATTAAGCTAGTTCTCACTTGTATTTAAAAAAAAAAAAAAAAAAGTGAACTTTTCCCATGCCCATCCTGAGAAAGACAAGCAATAATGAGTTGAAATAAAAGAAATCTATAATGAGTATAAATTCTTTTCTCTGCCCATCCTGAGAAAGATAAGAAATGGTGAGTTGTAATAAAAGGAATCTAGACTGGATACCAACAAAAACAGGAAGGCAAGCAAAGTCTTGAACAGATTGCTTAATGAAGATGCAGACAGCATTTAAAGGTTTTGAAGGACGATTTGGACACTCACCTATCAAGAAAAAAAATGGTTTAGGTCACACTGCCTGGGGCAAGAGAATGCTCTCCTGCTCTGAAGGAAACATCATAAGCTCAGCTTTCTAAGACTTTTGACTGGTGATATGAAAGTTTTCAATGAAATATGTTGGACACAGGTAAGGACCTGTTTGAAACCTTACTGCAAAAAGATATTTGTCACAAGTTTAAGAGAAGATACATTCACAAGTTTAAGGAAAGATACATTGTTCTGCTCAGATCCCTACAAGTATATTTAAAAAAAACCCCCACAACAACAACCAAAACAACAACAACAAAAACAAACAAACAAAAAAATACCCCACCCCAAAAAACCACCCAAAAACAAACAAAAAACCCCAACAAACAACAACAACAACAAAACACCAAAAAAAGCCTAAAGAAACCCCCAAAAAACCTAAACCAAAACCCAGTATCCCAAAATACTGTACCTGAAAGTTGAGAACAGCTAATTTTGGTCCTCCAGCCTGGGCAATACTGTGATCCTTACATGTCTCCCCATTACCCTGCCACTTGCTGTTGTGCCATATCACAGACTCATAAGAAGGTTTGGGTTGGGTTGGAAGAGACCTTAAAGTTCATCTTGTTCCAACACCTCTGCCATGGGTAGGGATCCCTTTCACTAGACCAGGTTGCTCAGAGCCCTGTCCAAGTTGGCCTGGAACACTTCCAAGAATGGGGAAGTGAAAAGCATCATGTAGCTGTGCCTTTTCTCCACATTACATTAAAAACCTGCATTGCATTTGACAAGTTTCGTTTTAGGATATGATGGTTTGATTGTCTCTGCTGAGCATCCTGGGACAGTTTAGATAGCATTTTATAAAAAGTCCTTTCTAGACCTGTTTGGGGACAAAAACACAGCAGAGTTTGATGTATGCCTATCCTAGCATTTATACTAGGATTGCTAGTATTGTGTTTATCCTAGCAATTCTGCCATGACTTGGCTTAATATTTTTGACAGACTTTGTTGCACCTGGGGTTTCTTCTTTTCTCTTTTCCACACAACTGAAGACAGTAACATCTGGAGACTTTCCTTTGCTATTTCAAGGATCTCTTGTCACAAAATATATCTGGGTGGTCACAATGCCCATATGCCATTCCTGGCAACCGTGTAATTCCACCGCTTGGGTAGCTAAGCAATTAGAATTTTGCAAACCTTTCAGCTAAGACTGAATAGTCAAGGTTAGAAATGCCAGCCTGCTATTTTTGAGCTGTCCAAGACTCCAGGGAGCTTATAAGAAAAAGCATTAAATAAACTAAAATCAGAAACACGAAATATGTTTGCAGGAAGCAATCTCTTCATACAGGGTTTACCAATGGCCCTTTTGCAAGTCCCTGCTGACCACAGCACAGGGGTAAGCTGCAGGTAGGATATTTTTTAAAATATCCTGCCAACTCAGTGAATTTTCACTGTCAAGGAAAAATAGGGAGGTAACTGGAAGGGCAGGAACTTCTAAACCTTCTGGAGAAGCATAACCTGACTCTCCTCTTGGGAAGCTGCTCATTTCTCACTGTGCAAGTGTCACTTCCCAGGGTAGGTCTGAGGAAAAGAAATGTCAAACAAATCCTTTCATTAAAAGTGTAAGTATCTCTTTGCCTTAAACTACTCACCCCGTTTGAACAAAAAACTGGAGCAACCAGATTCTGCAACCAAGTCATAATTTCTCAGGTGTAATTATTTATCACAACACCATAGGCTTTGAAAACAGAATAGGTTCTACTTGATGTTATTTCAGATTCATAACGTAATCCCATCTCATCAGAGCAAAGATCAACCCCCTCATAACACTGTTCCTATTTCTAATCAGTAGTTTCTTAATTAAATTGATTTACTTTAAAACATTCACTTAAGACATTTGCCTCACAGTAACCAAGAAACTGCATTAACCAAACTCTACCAACATTGAACTTTGTTCAATAAATTCCACAACCAAGGGTGTTCCTATGTTACTTCCTTTCAACATGCTCTTGTGCATGCTCATCATGACACAGCTCTTAATTACAAGTCCACATATCCTTTATTCCATGGTAGTGCTGGACTACTTACTGCCCTGGATGGACAGAGATCAATTAATAAGAAATTTATTTGTCTCAATCACTATGTAGCTTCAGGCATGTGCGTTGGATCCTGACCTGAATAAAAGTTCAACTTTTCTCATGGATTTTATACACGTGCTTCCTCTTAATACTTTGGGATTCAACAGCGGCTAATGACGTGACCACACCCCAAAGCCTCATTTCCTGTTATCTGAGCCACTGCACCACCTAATTTCTCTTGGCCTAAATAATTTCTTACACCAATAGAGTACATTCTGGTTCAGATCAGCTGAAGTATCCATCTTATCTGTGGAAAGTTCCTAACACAAAGCAACTCAAGTGTAACAGAATCACTTTACTAGGGATCTTCTTATGGAGAGAACCAACTGGGACTCCACAGGGACCTTTCAGGATGTGTTGGGTAGAAGATGATGGGGTTCAAGGGTGCTTGGGGCAGACCTAAAGGAGTCCCTGGTGTGTAGAAAAGCCTCTCCAAGGGCAGCTGGGAGGAGGCAGATTAATTATCCCTGGCCTTTGGGACAGATGCTATAAGGCAAATGGGAGTAAGGGAATTAGTACCTTTTAGCCTCTTTAACCAGGAATTCTTCTGGAATAGAGCTAAACATTTTTGAAGGGGGAATCCATCTCTATCAGTGTCCTTTATCTTTCTGCATCCATTCCCAAACACAACAGACTGTGGCCTTATCCTTACTAGAAGGACTAGGTGTGCTGTAATTAGGTTCAGTCGCAACTGAATACAGTAAGCCCTAAATTAAAATAGAAGTAATTGCAGCTATTAGAGAAATCTCACTAAAAGCTTTTTTGTCTTGAATAAGACTTAAATCTTGTATCTTCCAATCCTAAATGGAGAACTACACAAATATGTGTGGATTACAAGGTCCTAATTAATACAGTGATTGCACTGGGGACCTTGAACATGTTCTCTACAGACAGGATGGGGAGTAACAGTTTTCACTGTTATGCACTGTGAGTGCAGCCTTTCCACATGTAAAGGAGTGGAATTAATGGGATATTTTGTTTGATAAACAGCATTGAAATATTTAAGTTAAAGGTTACCATATTTTGTAGGAGTAAAAGTCGTGACCATTACTGATGTGTGAAGACAACAGCATATGTCATTGTTTTACCTTTTGTGTAAAGAAAAAAGAGTAAGAAGCAATTGTTCAGCATAATTGTTGCATTTGGTTGTGATTTCTATGCCTGTCAGATAACAGTTAGCAGGACTATTAAAGTGCATTAGCTCTCTGCTGGTGTTTAATGACAAACAGACATGGTCCATATTCATCAAGCAATTATTTATACCACGACCTTTTATAGAGCTGTGAATTACCCTTAAGACTTTTGCAGTGAGTGATATTTCTAATAAACTGTTAATTTTGCTCCATAAGTTGTTCATATTTTTAAGCTGGGAAACTAAAAACTGTGAAATTAAACCCATAGTGCAAGCTGTGAAAATGGGATCTGTGAGACCAGGACACAGTTTCAGGTCACTCTAATGTAATAAAAGCGCATCATGACAGCAGAAATTAAGGAGAGCTGCAGATATTAATATCTGCACAATAGACTTTTATGAGAATAAATGGAAGTGACCTGCCTAGGTAAAAATGTACACAGATTTCTTCAATGCTGCCACTGGGACAGGCTCAGAAATGCCATCTGCATCAGACTTACCCTCAGATCTTCAGCTGCGTCAACTCCGTGAGACACCTTCATCCCTCAGGGCAGCTCTGTCAGCTCCTTGCCATCAGGATGGGGCTGACACACACACTCAAGCTCCCTAGTGTTAGCAATACAACTTTTTGAAATACAAAAAGTAGAAGGAAATTCTGGGGGTCAGGCCACACATCCTCAGTAAGGCCACATGGTTTCTGATGTCAGAGGAGGTGCTGTCTCAGAGAGGAGCACGTGCTCTGGAGGCACCTGGCTCCTGTCACAGCATTCAAGTCCTAAATCAGAAACTTGCCTGGGCTTTGTTCAGTTCTGCCAGTTCTAAAATTCATACTGATTTTACAGGTATTTCACAAACTAATGTTGCAGACAGGCATCTGGAGAGCTTATCATGACGGTGTTTGAGCTTAATTTCCCACATTAGGATGCCTAAATGGTTTAAGAAGAAAAATCTGGTCCTAAATGACATTAAGTAGCTTTTCCTCATTTTTGGAACTGATGGAGGCTCTGCAGACTCTGGCTGCCAGACTGCAGAGTCATCTCCTTCCACCTGGCTTTCCCCAGAATCCTCCTGAGAGCACCACCAACATCCTTCCAACTACTGATTTGCCATGAAAAACCATTGATGTCCAAACCCCAGGTGCAGGGTGGATCAAGCCAGGTGCTGCTGAGACTCAAATGGCCTCTGGCTTCTAAAGCTGGAGCCACAGAGAAGAATCATACAAACATTGAAGTTGGAAAAGATCTCCAAGATAATCAAGTCCAACTTCCAATGAAATACCACCATGCTCACTAAACCACATTGCCAAGTGCCACTACTTGTTTTTTTAACATTTGCAAGGATGGTGATTCCATGATAGAGACTGACACTGACCATTGTATCATGATGCATGATTCTCTTAAATATATTTCTTCCTAAATACAATCTCCCCCTAGTAGATCGTTGGGTAGCATGTAAATATAATCAGAAATTGAGCACTTGCCATTTGGCCAAATGGATCTTCTGCTAACAGACTCCTACCTTTTTCTAATAGGAACCAGACCCAGAAGAATAAGACAACATTTCTCCAGGATTACCATCTTTATTGCTACCTCCCCACACAAAGCAATTTTTCAGGAACAAGGAACAACTTCCAAAAATAGAGTTCAGAATAGAAACACTGATTTTATGGTTTTGAACAAGAACCTTATCATTCGCGTTTCTCATAAATGTTTTATAGCTCGACAATTTTCTGTTCCTCAGCAATGTACACCACCAGAAATCTTACCTCATTATGTGCTTTCTAAATGGATTTTCCTCTTCTTCTCTGTGCAGAATTGCCTCATAGCATGTGACTGATTTAGCAAAATACTTCAAGAACTGATGCCATGTATTAAAATGTAGGTTATATTCACTCAGAAAAAACTCAAGTTCTCTTGTTACCTGTCACCTTGTGGCCATCCAAATTCCAGACTAAGAATTTTCAACATTTCAATGGTACAAGGGCACTGGAACTGCCTGGATGCTGAGCTGAAATAACAAACTAATTTTGAAACCTACAGCTTCTTTTGACAATGCCCTTTGACCCTCAAAAGATACAACAAGAAGTGGGGCTCTTATTTTACCTTGCTTGTTTCCATCTAACACCCTGGAAGGGATGGAATCATGCTTCACCCCGTACAGAAAGTGCCATATCAGCCAAAACCTAGGCACATTTTATCCATATGCATAAAGCAGCATTCAGGGAGAAAGGCAACTGAAGCAAAGCACCTATTCCAACCTCTCTAGCTCACATAATCATTTCAAATGGCATTTATTGTCGAGAAGATGCTGGCAGAGTTAGCACTGACTGTTTCATTGCTAGCAATATGCAACTCTGAAAATAATGACTTGGAAATGCGGTGTGGTTTTTTTTTTTTCCCAATGCACCCACCAGGTAAAAATTAGAGTAGCACAATAAAAACTGCAAAACCAGGCTGTTATGTTTTCTAGCTTTCCACAGAGAAAAGTAAAAATCATCCTTTTTTTTTTTTTTTCAGAAAAGTGCTTTTGTACAATCTTGCGGTATCTCACATCTAATTTTGTTCCAAATCCCATCTCCCAAGAAAGCACCAATAAGAACTTAAAGAGACCACAGTACAGACCATATTTCTGTCATGAAGAAAAATTCTAATATGCTTTCAAGGCTGTGGTGATTCTAGTTTTTTGGAAAGAAATGGAACAATTACAGTACATGGTGTTTTGGTGGTGGATTACTGGACAAGATTGATACTTTTTCCTTACATTTAACAGAGTGGTATATACTCCACTTGCTTAAGAACACAGTAATACTGCTGAATGCAATTGGTTTGTTATCACTTCTTGAAATATAGGATTAAATGACAAAGAGGGAAAAGATTTCTCACTTTGAAACACCTCAGGTGGATGAGGAAGTATCAGCAACATTTTGTAAGTTCAGGTGCTGATATTATTTCTCTGTAATAGAGCCTTCATGGCCTTCTTGGTGGCATTTTTCAGACTGTTGACAGTATAGATGTTTGTGGACACAAAAGAGAAACTCCATCTCCTTAGAGTGATGTGATTTTCCAGGAATACTTCTTAATTTTTTAGGCAGCTGCCATGTAATTTTTACACTAATTAATCAGTTACTAGGTAAGATGTAGCTGATTTAGCAGAACTCTGTTGATATCCTCTTCCAGATAATTTAGTAGATAATGAGACTTGAGGTCATCTTAAGGAGTGGGTTGCTGTATAGGTGCTCACTTTGGTTTCTCACAGCCCTAGAAAGGACTTTTAGTGCTGACTAAGAGGCCAACATGCAACAAAGACCTGCATAGCTGGCTCATGGGAGAGAGGCATCAATGTTCCCTTAGTGATATCAGAAGTGGGCAAGAGGATATGAGTCATAAACAAGTGATTTCTTTTGAAAAGGGTTTCCATAGGTCATTGGAGTAACCCTCCACTTGGAGCAAGAATATCTGAGATGAGACTGCTCAAAACCTTATCCAGTCATGCTCTGAATATCTCCAGGAGTGGAGATTTCACAGTCTCTTTGGGTAGTTTGTTCCAGAGCTCTTGCTGCAACCACGTGTCCCTGTCCTCCCGTTCTATCCCTGTGCACTTTGGAGAAGAGTAAGAGCAGAGTTCAAAAGAGAGAAAATTGACAGACCACCTTGAGATAAAGATTATTTCTGATAAGATGCCTAGATAGGTAAATGGTAGTAGGCATTTTGAGGGCCAAGAGATAAAAATTTCCCTGAATGCTCAGGAAAACAGTGATAATGTAAATTCTGAGCTGAGCCAGTAAAAAGACTCATGGTTCTAAGTCCACTAGGCATTACTACCCTTCCTTCTGTTCTGGAATTAAAAATAACCACTGTCATAAAACTTCACTCTTTTTCTCTGAGGTGCAAGAAACTGAGTTTTATTGTAGTCAAGGCCTACAGAGTTCCCTTTCTGCCAAACCAGGCTCATCTGAGAGAAATTGCTGAGAATAAATAGAGCAGATGATAGATTCGTTTCAGGGCAGGAAAGACAGAAATACTAATTCAAACAGCCTCTGGCAGTAGGGACTGAAATCCAGCTCTGTGAAATGGTGGAGCATCTTTCTGAATTGAAGTGAACGTACTTCTCTCAAGGAGAATGCATGTAGGAGGAGAGTGAGATTAAGGTGAGAATTCATATTTCTCTTCACGGTGCCAGCAAATGAAGATGATTAGATAGAAGTCTTCCTTAGGCCATCCCTCTCCTGGATACTGCACTGTTTGCCAGCACAGATTGAAACCAAGGATGTATCTATAGTATTTCACAGCATTTCACAGAATCAGTCAGGTTTGGAAAGGGGTTCCAAGATCATCAAGTCCAACCTTTGACCAGTCATCATCTTCTCCACTGGACCCTTGCACTAAATGCCACATCCAAGTCATTTCTTGAACACTTCCAGGGATGGTGACTCTGCCAACTCCTTGGGCCATCCATTCCAGTGTTTAACAACCTATTCCATGAAGAAATTCTTCCTGATGTCCAGCCTGCCTCTCCTGTGGCACTGCTTGAGGCCATATCCTCTTGTCCTGGAAAACAGGCTGATCCCCAGTCAGCTACAGCCTCCTTCCAGGATTTTGCATGGAGGATAAGGTTACCCCCGGCCTCCTTTTCTCCAGGCTGACGACCCACAGTTCTCTGTGCTGCTCCTTATTTGAGTTATCCTCCAGACTCCTCACCACAGCATACACACGTGTGATTCTGAATTTGTCTTGGTGCTTGGGAAGATGTGAAGAAACCCAGCAATGCCTTCAACCTCAGGCATTTTGTGCATTTCCACCCTTCCAGGTGTGGTGATTGGCTCATGCAAATGAGGAGGAGTTGTTGAGTATGAGGGGAGAAGTTCTGTTGGTGTTTGCAGTTCTTTTGAAATGTACTTTTGTTGTTCCAGTATGAACTCTTTTCTGTTCTCCCTTCGATCCTCCGCTGCCCTTTTGTGGTTTCTGCCGGGCAGCTCTGGCTGACAGGGCTGTAATCACATGGCGGGGAGGGTGTGTACCCGCCCCTTGGGAGAGGCGGCAGGGAGCGTTGCTGGGAGGCCCAGAAGGGTAACATGGCACCACCAATGGGGATATGGAAGGGCTCCACCAATGAAAGGCATGGAAGGACTGATTGACAGGCCCGGGGAGGAGCCAAGTGCACATTTATGGGGAAAGCTACCTGTGGGAGGGGCCAGAAGGATATAAGGATTGCTCATGAATATTAATGAGGCTGGTGCACCTCTCAGTATATAAAAGGTGGAGATGCCATTTCATGAGCCTGATCCTCTCGTGGGCAGGAAGAGTCCCATAAAGCTTCCAGCACTGTTCCCCCCCTTGGCTTTGTAATTTTAATGGGTTCTAATTAATTTTTTTTTACTCATTCCTACCTGCATTTTGAGCTGTTTATAACACAGGCCCGAGTAGGATTGTCCCATCAGTGCCAGCCATGAAACCTGACACAGAGTCCCCTGCAGAGGTGCTCAAGGTCCTGGGAGCAGAAACAGAGCCTGCAGGAAACCTGGTAGAAGATTTTGGGTAAGGAGCTTTCCACATGCTGTGTCATAGCTAGTGTCAGGGGGAACAAGACTGATCAGCGTGGCCTTGATTGTGATCAAACGCACTAGCAGCAATTTGGTGGCACTGTAAGAAGAGAAAAATCCGTTCCCTAGAGGCATCCAAATATTTGGTGTTGCATGAGGATTAATAGCTGTAGTTGCCAGGAGCAAAGACCACAGGTGACTGAACATAACTGTAGTTCCTTTCATGAAGACCTCATATCTCTCACTGTTTCCCGTAGCTGTGGGAAGAAAACAGGCTGCACTACAGGATCATGCATAGCTCTAGGTTTCTGTCCTGAGTTTAAAGTTAGTTGTGGCTTTCATCAGAGGATGAGCATTTCCATAGCAAGTATTGAAAGACATCCAATAACCTCTGACTTCTGTAGTCCCATGATGAGTTCTTTGAAGTGATTTGAAGGCTATTATAAGACATCTTGAAAGACATTCTGTCCATCAGTGCTTTAGATTTTTAAAAAGAATTTAACCCTCAAAACTGGCTGAGCTGTGAAGTTACCCTCATAAAGGCCATTGCAAAAGAAATTGTTTCCTTGAAGGCTGAAGAATTCTAAGAATGTTCTACTGACAATAGAGTCAGAATTGTAGCAGAATAAAATAGGGAAAAGAGCCCCTTTTATTCTATGTAAATCTCTAAGAACAGAGACACCTATACCTCTCCACATATTAGACAGTATCAGGCATACTCTGCTTTATGTACTCACAAACAGATCATGAGAGGTAGGTATGGAGCCAACTTTATGGATAGTGTGAGAACAACACAAAAATAATCTGACCTTTAGTGATTGTTACTGAAGGCATATATATCTCACAACAGGAATATAGCTCTGGTTTATCTCTTAAAAATGGAGATGCTTAAGCCAATGCTGGAAATACCTTTCTTCTGAGATATTTTTCTCTGTGGAAATTGTCAGTGAATAGGCTGGTTGCCTCCAAATTTCTTCCTGGTTAAAAGCATTTGAATTAGTTATAAAACCTTTGTTGGCAGGATTGATTCTTGTAGCCAGATTCGGTTTCTGGACTGAACTGGGAGATCCCTCATGCAGTACATAGCTGTGTGTGCAAGACACAAGGGGTTGTTACTCTTTTTTTTGGAGTGACCAAAACTGCCTGAATTTTAAGAAGGAGCAAAGCAGGCCAGCCTTTGAGCACTGGCCACCTGCTAGATGGCAAAAATATCCCTGACAGATTGGCACCCAAAGTTTTGTTTGTCCTGGAGGCTTGTCTCCCCAAGACAAGGTGAACCTTTTACAGCACCCATTTGATCAGCTGTCATTGCTGACCAGGCAGAGCTCCATATAAGAAATAACAAGTGCTCAGTATTCATCAGACATCATCAGTAGCACAGCTTGAGAAATGACAGGCTTTACATAATATATGGAGTTGCAAAAATTACATGTGCATTTTAAATCCTGTTCAGAAAATTAGCATTTCTGTTGACTGGATATTTTTCAAGAGGAAAATGTGACGGTCCTGTGACCGAGCATCAGGTAAAACATTTAATAAAATCTTACATGTACTGTGCATTGCTGGCTCTGTGCCCGTAAAGGAAGAAGAAACAAAACAGTCAAAGCAGAATTATAGAATTTATAGATGTACTAATTTTGTATGAAGGGTTGCTACATTAAATATACAGAATTTAAGCTATCTGGTCTAGTGTGTGGCATCCCTGCCCATGGGAGGAGGCGTTGGACCTAGATGAGATCTTTAAGAACCATTCCAAACCATTCTAGGATTCTGCGATTTCAAAAATCAGCCCTGGGAGAAAAGAAGTACTGCTACCTCTATAAATTTATATATAAATGTCATGGCTTAAGTAGAGAATCATATAATCAATACAGAATGACCTGAGGCGCTCAGATATTCCTCAGAAATGTCAACTCTCACAAAAACTCCGTGATATAGAGAAAAACACCCTCATCTCCCTTTTATGGGAGGGCAATTGAAGTTTCCAGAGTCAGAGGCCAGGAATCACTTTCCTGATCATCAGATCTTTGATCACCATGTGACCAATGAAGAGAGAGGCAGCTCCAAAATAGGAGTTAGTCTTTCAGTGAAAACGGCTTTCAGTGATGATGCTCTGTATTGAAGCAACTCATTTAGGTTCTTAATTACACCTTGTGAATCTCAACCTGAAAAGCTTTTCAAAGTGATAGGAGCATGGTGGTCTTACAAACAGGAAAACACCGTTTTCCCAATCTCTAATAATGATGATTTTTTATTTCCACAAAAAGATACTTTCTTTAGTTTCCCCCCCACCTTTTTTTTTTTTTTTTTTTTTTTTTTTTATTNTTTTCCCAAAAAAAATATTTTTTTTTGTTCCCCCCCCCCTTTTTTTTTTTTTTTTTTTTTTTTTCTCCATAGCCGTGTTCCTTATCACAGAACAATTCAGTCTGGAAAGGACAAGGAAAAGTAATGCTTCTCAAAGGCTTTTCCTTCACAGCTCTTTGGACAGGGATCCTATAATGACAGCGGAAGGGCTTACCCCAGTGTCCCCTTAGATGCAGTGTGACTCGGTCAGTAGTGCAAATACTCGGCAAAGGGCCGAGGAATTGCCTTGGAACAATTTAGTTCCCTTTCTTCTTCCATTAGGTGTAATTGTAGTGGGGGTACAGAATAAGGAACCTCGGGTTCAGAGCATAGGCTTTAAGCCTAACAAAACAAAACAAAAAACAAACCAGAACAAAACAAACAAACAAAAACCCCAAAACAAAACCAAAAACAAACAAACAAACAAACAAAGAAGGAGCATTAAAGTTAATTTGCAGCACAAAAGAGCCTTCCCAGAATTTTCAATAAAACACAGAATGCCGTAGTTGCAGGGATGCTTACAAAGCTAGGAGTGTAACAAGAAAGTAAAATGGAATTGGAGTTACCTTACTCTCTTCAATAATGAATTGGCTCAGCTTGGGCATAAAATTGCTGCACTGCCCTGTCCCCGCTTTTACAAAACCCAGCTTTGACACTGTTTGTATGAAAGTGGTTTATTTCACTTTTTATTCCTACTTGTAGAAACACACTTTCCCTACAAAGTACCAAGGACTCTGCATTAGAAACTGAAGATCCCAGAAGACAAGGAGATCACAAACAGAGCAATATCTCCACAAATACATCTAATTCCTGTAAAAGACAAGGGATTTCATAAATTTTGTGGGTTAAGAAACAAACAAACATTCATAATCTGTGTAGATCATCCTGCTTTCTAACAGCTTGATCCAAAATTCACAGGTGTCAGTGAAGCCTTTTCACCAGATTAGTTCAACTTGGAAATCAAGACTGTTATTATTCCTAAAACAATAGGTATAATTTGAAAAAACTAAAATGAGTAATCTGAAATTATTGTTAATATTTTGGAAATAATTAGAAAAATTAGGCATAATAGAAATATTCCAATTACTATGTTTTCTTAGGAGTAGTATAATTATTCCTAATGAAATAGATCTCCTAAATCATATATCTGTATATATATATCTCCCTTAATACAATGGTGTCTAGAATCATCAATTAAAGCCAAGTGTAACCAGCTGTAAACCTCTTTAAATCCTTCTCAGCCTTAGGGATTTTTCCTCAGTGGTGCAAATTATGGCCTGTTCTGGGGTAATTTTGTGGTTCACCAACTCATTTTATTTAGGCAATTCAGCAACCATCAAAAGCAGCGATATCTGAATGAAGCACATAATCCTCAAGTGAAAAGTAACACATGCCATTTTCAACCTCCTTAGCCATCTGGTCTCTCATCACCAGATTATTTTTAATATTCACAGACCACAGTCATAAAAACTGCTTGGGGAATAGAGCAAAAGATAATTAATTATCGTGACCTGAACGACTTTTTTTCTACATGGAGGACACTGATTGTTTAATTAACATTTTGCTTGATTGTTCTGAAAGGCTGGAGGGATTATTATCTGGACTTAATTACCAGTATTTCATAAAGCACTACATACTCCAATCAGAAATGTTTACAAATGGATCAACTTTGTCTGGTGTAAAAGTTTGTTACTCCTAATTAGATGTCCCTTGAAAAAGAATGCCAAAACAAAGCTTAGGATGGTAATGACACAGTAGGCACTCACAAGGATCAACATAATTGCCTCTCTAAAGCTGGAATGACAGAGCAATGTGCCACTTTCTGCTTCTGTGCATCCAGCATGCACAGGGAGATGCTCCATCAGCTGTCCAGTCAGGAGCAAGGCGTGACCCCATGCACACGTGTGCGTGTGTGCAGACCTGTGTGCTGCAGAACATCAGGTCTGCACCAGAAACAAATCACAGGGCTGCAGAAACTGCAGGTCACGGGGGCAGTGCTGTTCTGAGATCCCTGGGGGAAAAGTCCAAGGCTGGACCTGAGCCAGAAGTGGTTGCCATGGATGAAGCAGTGGTCACAGTGAGGGCAAGGAAAGGAGGGGGAGGATGGAGTAGCCCAGGGGAAAGCCATGGCAGGGAGGCTGGAGAGGGTTTTCCTAAGTACCTCTGGTGCCCTGGTCAGCATGTTGAACACAACCAAGATCTCATCTCTAGTGCCTGAGCTGGTTTCAGGACAGGGCCTGTGCGCTGTGATCATCCCCCTTTGCCGGAGTTCCCCAGAGCTACAAAGCAGCAGGCAGTGGCTCTACTCACAGCAAGCGCTGTGAACCCAGGGGGAGTTTCCTTCTACTCCAGACTCCGGAGTTTCCTTCTGCTCCACACTCCTCTGTCTCCTGCAGGGCTCCAGTTTCTCCTTCAGACCTTTCCCTCACCAGCACACCTTGTCCTCCAGGCCATGGCCTAGGGAGGTGAGCTGCCCCTTGCAGAGGGTTCATGCTGCACAGACAGCAGCCTCCATCCTTGCAGCGCTCACTGAGTCCTTGCTGGATGGGTACAGGGCACACCTGGCAGTGCTGCACAGCTCTGTGGGGCTCTCAGAAGGCAAGGGGACAGTGTCACAACAGGGGAGTGTGATCTTCAGAGGGGCAGATGAGAGCAGAGGGGACAGGCCACAGCAGCCAGTGGCAGCCAAGATCAGAGAAGGCACCCAGCCCATGGGATGTGCTCCAGCAGCCTGTGCTGAGCTGCTTGGAAGGTGTACAGGTTCAGATCATCGTGGGGAGCATGGCCAGCATGGACACATGTACCTCCCAGCCAAGAGCAGACTGCCTGCATGTTTGCAGCCAAGTGAGAGCCTAGGAATTTGGTGACAAAGACTGTACAGAGGAGCTGACTGTCCCTGGTGTTGCCACCTGCTCCTCTCCTGTGCTCCTGGAGCTCAGCAGCCCCCTCATCCCCAGCAGACACGGCACAAAGCCCCTCCATTTGCCCAGGCTCTGCTACACCTCAGGCTCTGCCTTGCTTTTCAGAGAGGGATGGGGAGAAGGCTGTCATCACTGGTCTCTTTCAAAATACTGTTGGTAATTTTGGGGTTGAGAGGAGCCTGCAGGAGGCAAATCTCAAGTCAGATGGGTTTCTTAATGAACTCTTATGTGGCTTTAGTAAGGCACTTCTGGGAAGAACTGATTAGACAGAGTAACTCAATTTCAAATACTAAGATTAGACAATGATCTAAAGATAGCTATAGTTACATGGCTCTGTGGCATATCAAAGTTAAGTAAGGCAGAAAGGATATTTTTGTTAAAAATCAATATTATGACAAAGTGGTTAACCATAAAGAGACTGACAAAAAACTGTTCAGCCCTAGGATGCAGTGAAGGAGTTGGTAATCTGATTCCCTTCAGGGAGAAGGGAACTAAGTGATTAAATGATCTTTGAAAATATTAAGATCTATGGTCTGACTTCCTAGAATAATGTGATTAATAATTTTTCCTATTTATTATGAATATTCTCTTTGCCTCCCCCTCCCCCCCCAAAAAAAACCCCCCCAGATACTCAGTTATTTAAACCTGAAACATATAAAAAAGGAATTTAAGAAAGTACACCTAAGTGGGGGGAGGGGAGGAAGGAAGGAAGGAAGGAAGGAAGGCAGGAAGGAAGGCAGGAAGGCATGAAGGAAAAGGAAGGGAGATTGGTGGATTGCAGTGCTGCTGAAAGCAGGCCATTTCAGCTTTTCTCCAGAACTGCTGAATATTCTTCCCTTTGCTTTCTGGTGCCAGACAAAACCTCCTCTCTTTCACCTAGGGGAGGGGAATGGCAGCAGTTGGCTGCTTATCCTAAAGCAAGCAAGAGAAGAAGCAAAATTGCAAGACCAAACAGAAGCAAAAGCATATGCCCCTGAAATGCCAATAAAATAATATTTACATGCTTGCATGTGTGTGCCTGGGTACAGATACAGGTGTATATGCAGCAAATGCTTGGACACCTGCACATACACACACACAGAGCACAGCTAAACAATCAGTACTGGATGCAAAATTCTCATGCCATACGATGTGACACAGTTCTATATTTGGTCAAGTTATGTGATGCCCATAAATCTCATGATTTTCTTTACCACACTTTAGGAAATCCAGCTTCTTCCAAAATGAGATTTCTGGGTTTGTGAACACTCTTTCTGGTAATATGACTAATGGTTTTATTAGCACAAATAAGCCAGGTTTTCTTTTTCGTGTACTCTGATCAATATGTGGTCATCTGTGTTTGCAGCCTTCTGGCTTGGCTTCACCTTGTATTTGTTCACTTTAGTAGAAGGAATATATATTCATGCATGCATACAATCCCTTCTTCACTATGGGCTTTTGATACCTGTTTACAGCAATGTTGAGGGTAGTTATCAAGCATATTTACTTTGATTAATTCAATTGTTTTCAGACTACTACACCTCTGACAGCCTTGGTTGCTGCAAACTCCTCTGTTGTCTTTTGTTAAGGGTTTTTCGGGGGGGTTGGTTTGGTGCTTGCTGAGTTTTTTTGTTTGGTTTTGGTTTGGAGGTTTGTGTTTCTTTTGTTTGTTTATTTGTTTGTGGGTTTGTGGGGTTTTGTTTGTGGTTTTTTGGTTGATTAGTTGTTTTTCTGTTTTGTTTGGATGTGGTTTGTGGTTTTTTTGTTTTGTTTTGAGGGGGTTTTTGTTTGCTTGTTTGGGGTTTTGGGGCGAAAGGTGGGGTTTCTTTGTGGAACATTTGTATAGCTTAATGAGAACAAATCCTTCCAGAGTGCTTCTGTTGCAGTCAGAAAGGAGTGACTGTTTACAAGCAGCTGAGGAGTTGCTGTGCCCGAAGTATCTCAGTGGGTGCGTGGTAACCACCTCTGTGCACGTTCATAGCCATGCAAGGAGGCTGCTGTGATTTCCATGGGCTGCACAGGCATAAACACACAGCCAGACCATTGCTGCAGGGGGTCTGACAGGCTGGGAGCCCACACCCTGCTTTACCTCACTGCAGTGTGATCCTCTATCCCTCCCTTGCCACGAAATTTGGCTCAAACAGCACAAACTGTGGGAAGCAGCTTGCCCCAGTTCTGTCAGGGACACTGGGGAACCTACTCTGCAGAGAGACAGAGTTTCTTGATTGTGCTATCAGCACACACCCAGATATTAGGAGATATAATTATTGATTCGGGGATAGGTTTGATTACATGCTGATTGAGGTTTAGGTCAGATATTCATGATGGGAAATAAGAATGCTTTAAATAAAAAGGAGACTGTCTACAGGGGAGACTGCAGTACAGTAACTCAGACCCAAATCACACATGAAGGCTTGCTTAACAGAGTGAAACTGAGCTGTAAAGCCAGTGCTGGGCTGTGATTCACCCTTCTTTTATTAAAAAACCAAAAATTTGCCTTTTTGTTTGATACTTCAGTTTTCATTTCTTCATATTTGTTTCTTCCATCTTCCAATTTTTTCCTTCTTTTGCACTATTTCCCCCACAATGGCTCACTGACAGGAGAAGTGCTGTGCCAATTATCTAATAAAAATCTGGCAGAAAGTCAATCACACTCAATGTGTGACATTTAAAAAAAAATCTGAATTGTGATAGAAAAGTCAGGAATCTGGTTATCCCAATAATGATAAAATAGCAGACTTTGTTAGTTAACACTCTCAGATTCAGGAGGGAGTGGGAAAGGACGTGAGGGTGATTTGAGTAACTGCAATTATCCAAATACATTTATAAAAGACAGATCTTTTTTTCCCCACCACCCACCTGTAAGACAGCATATCTTGAGCTCAGCTTGTCAGTACCCACAGAATCACTGCTGACAGTGCAGATTACACCTGTGGAACCCAGAACTGTTTTAAAGAACTCTGTTCAAAGAACTAAAATCACTGGTGTAACTCACTACAGGTGCCTGGCATACACTGGTGAGTAGGAGACAACCCAGTGTTTCCAGGTAGCTTCTGTGCCACGATGGGCACCAGGGGGAGGTGGGGCTTATTCCAGAAAACATTGCACATTCAGGCATTTCATCACAGATTGTTATTTGTACTTGCACAACCTCAAGCACAAACACAGCTTAAACAGACCCAAAGGATGTGTTCAAATGGTGCAACTGCCAGCCATCACAGCTTCCTGGTGCTAAACAGGTGTTCTGTCCCCATCCAACTCTGGGTGAACCTGAGTGCAGGGCTTCCCCAAAAGAACCCTGTTTTGATTCCAACCAGGGAAGTGTGAACCCTCCTTCATTTCTCTGAAACATTTATCCCACCACACCTGGCAAAACATGGCCCCAAACATCAAGAAGGCAGTTTTGCAGTCGTTGGAAATACATGTGGTGGTCAGGGATGCTGATGGTCCACCCAGTGCAGTGGAGGAGCTCCCTGCTTTCCTTATGGCACAGCTCTAGCACTGGGACTGACAGAAACTTCTCTACAAAGTGTACAGCTGTCAGAAAAAGACAGCTCAGTGACCACATTTTTCAATCTTAACTTGCAAGTGAAAAGAAACATTAATTGTCTGTTTATGTCATCTCCTCCCACAGCTGACTGATGCAGAATACAGCTTAAGGTGGCATTAAAATGTAAGGTGGGTGTTGTAATTTGCCTGAAGTACTTTGGCAGTTTTTAGGTTTTGTTCCAGAAATTATCAAAAGATTGCTATCCTATCAATGTCCTTGTACATCACCTGTATCCTCTGGTATTCAGCATGGGAGTACACAGCCCCATGATTTACAAGCATTTCCAGCAATGACAATGCTTAGTACATCATGTTCATTTTTTTGCATTAAAGGCATACTAGAGGTGTGTACATATCAGTTTGGTACTCTGCAAACCTCAGAGCCAAGTTCTGCCTCAGCTTCACCAATGCCTTCCACCTCCACCCCACTTTCTTCTCTGTGGGAGCTGGGCAAAAGCAGTGATGCTCAGGATGCACGGGCTCTCCACGCCTCTCTCCACGTGCTCAGGATGCACGTGGAGGGATGCATGCCCTCCACGCCTCTCTGGAAGCAGATTTCCAAACTCTTATTTAAAACCACAGAAACTTGCTTGATATTCCTTAAACACTCATGTTTCTGGCCTCTTGGCTTAACCTGATTAGTAGGAACAGAGCATCTCACTGCCTTTTTTGCCCAGCACTGATGTGTTCTCAGAACGCATCAGAACTTTGCACCCTCAGAACAGTTCTTGAAGAGCCCAAGGATGACCCAGCCTCTCCTGCAGCACTCAGGTGCTCCAGCTGAGTGCCCCAAAGCTGTGCATGCCATGGTGAGTGAGGAAGGTACAAAAGAGCAGCTTGCAGCAAACCAAATGCAAGAGTGATCTTTTCCCGCCCATGAATCACCAAGTCCTGCCTGTGCTCCCGCAAAGTAAACAGCTGCAGCCACAAATCAGGCAACTTAACAGGTCATTGCATTCTCCAAGTATTTCCCTTCGAGCTTTGCTCTAAACAATACAGAAAAAATGTCTGATCACATTCTCTTCATTAAGGACCAAGTGGGTAAATCTGCCAAAATATGCCATCCACTCCCTGGTCGGTGAGGTGTAACATCCAGATCCTGTTAACATCACTTACAGTAATATCACCACCAAAACAGTTCAGGTTTGTGAACTGGCTGTTTTTTACAGGCAGACAGCAAGTAATGGGGAAGTTGCAAAAATCCTACTTCATCCTACTTTGCAAGTAGAGAAAATAATAGATCTAATTATCTCAGTGGCGATAGCCGTACCACAGTGTACCCAGAAGGAAGGGGAGTGTTTTGCCCTGAGAATCACCTAGGGTGGCCCAGGGCAGCACTGACAGGTGGTGCTGTGCCAGCTGAACTGGCACTGATGGGCTGCATTTATTGTACCTACCCTGAAGCTGTGTAAAATTTACTTTTGGCTCCCTGCTAGGCTGCCTTTCACCATTTCACTGCTGGGCTGGGAGCCACATTGGCTTTGACAGTTCCCTGGCAAGCAAGCTGCAGGACTGTGGTCTATCGCCAAGCAATTCCCACTCCAGGAAATGCCACACTGTCTCTGTGTTTAGTAGGATCATAGAATGTTTTGGGTTGAAAGAGACTTTAAAGGTCATCTGCTTCCAACTCCCCCTGCCATGAGCCGGGATACCTTCCATTAGATCAGGTGGCTCCAAGCCCCATCCAGCTCAGCTTTGAATACTCCACAGCTTCTCTGGGCAAGCTGTTCCAGTGCCTCACCATCCTCATGATGAAAAATTTCTTCCTTATAGCTAATCCAAACCCAGATTCAGTGTAAAGCCATTCCCCCTTGTCCCGTCCGTATGTGCCCTTGTAAAAAGTCCCTTTCCAGCTCTAATGTAAGCCCCCTGTCTGCTACTGGAAGGTGCTATATGATCTCCCTGGAGCCTTCTCTTCCCCTCTCAGCCTGTCTTCATAGCTCCAGCACACTGATCATCCTCATGGGCTCCTCTGGACTTGCTCCAGCAGATCCATGTCCTTCTTGTGCTGGGGGTCCCAGAGTAGCACACAACACTCCATGTGGGGTTCCATGACAATGGAGCAGAGGGGCAGAATCACCTCCTGTGCCCAGCTGCTCACACTGCTTTTGATGCAGCCCACGTCACATCTGGCTCTCTGAGTTGCCTGTGCACATCACTGGCTCCTTTTGAGCTTCTTGACCACCAAGACCCCCAAGCCATTTTCCCCAGAGCTGATCTTAATCCATTATCTACTGAGGCTCTACTTCTGCTTGGGATTTCCCCAGCCCAGGTGCAGAATCTTCTACTTGGTCTTGTTGGATTTTATGGGGTTTGTTTTGCACAGGCCCGACTCTCCAGCCTGTCAAGGTCTCTCTGTATGCCATCTCTTCCCTCCAGCGAGTCGATTGCACCACACAGCTCAGTGTCATTGGCAAACTTGCTGAAGGTGCCCTCAAACTCACTGTCCCTGTTGCTGACAAAATGCAGAACAGTGATGGTCCCTGAGGAACCTTACTCACCACCGTGCTCCTCTGAAATCCCCCTTCTTCTGCAGCCCCTGGGGGATCAGGCCAACTAGGGACTGAGGAGGGAAACAGAAGTTTCCATCTCTCTTCATACAGTGTCCTCTTCCTGCTTGTGCCTCTCATACTCCCATTCATGCTCAAGCCCCCACAGGGCAGAGGAGCTCTTTCCTCCACTGAGCAAGAAGCACTTTTGGGGCACTGAGCAGAACAGGGACCAGCCTTTGGTCAAAGCAAAACTGTGTTCAGTTGCCATAATAAAAGTGTGAAAAAAGAAAACATCAATGTGCAAGCAAAATTCAAGTCCATAATTTCTAAGACTGGGAGCCCTAAGAGGTTCTCCCCAAGAAAACCTAGATCTACTTCGTGTCAGGGGTAGCTTTTTAAGTGCCAGGTATCCTGTTATTGAAACCTTCACTTTGCAAAGGACCTCTCCACAGCATGCCACTGCAGTTTCATACCCATTATGGTCCAGCAGAATGCTGAATATTTGAGGGGATGTAAAGTTATTATAAAGTGGCTTTTATATGCCATTATGCCTGTCTTTCTGGAAGTATCTCTTCATCATGGAAATACTCCCTGTGCCATTTATATTATAACCTGGAGAGAGGTCAGTTTTATGCTCTATATTCTTCTCCTGAACTTTACTTTTTAAACCAGCAGGTATTATAGCGGAGATGGAAAGAAAGCCATACTTTTTATACACAGTATTATGAAACTGCTTACCTAGAGATAGAAATTGCCACAATGACACTTACAAATGGTCAACTGAATTTAGTTCTTTGTCTTTAATGGCAGTCTATGCTGGATGGATTAAGAAAAAGGCATAAAAAGGCTGAGATGTGCCAATATATTTTTCTTTAGTCTATTCACTTAAAGATCCCACTAGGATTGTGTGTGTGTGTGTGTGTGTGTGTGTGTTTTCAAAATTATTTTAGTAAGCAAACAGTAACACAACAAAAAACCAAAAAAATCGCAAAAATCCAAGTATTTTGCATTATATCTTCTTAGCACACAACCCAGCCATATGGGATCCACAGAAGAAAGAAATGCTCTTTTCAGAGGACACCTACTGATTATCTGGGTTGCTGTGGTGCTTTCCAGTGCAGCCTTTCTGGTGATGTTTACTTCTGTGCAGTGGGTGAGGATAGTTCAAAAAAATTCAGGGACGCAAGATGTGAGAACAGCTGAACAAGATGTGAGCAGTTGGTATTACCATTACTGACAAACCACTGGGATTCAGCAGCAGTCCCAGTTTGGGTGCTCAATGTGAGGGCTTGGCCAGCTGAGCTGTTCTGGTGAGGTAAAAGCTGTGTGCATTTTTGTCTCGTGTCCTAGCATAGATTTGAGAAAGAAAAAATCTGGGGTCCTTTCTTTACAGCTGAGCAAACCCATATGCAGGGAAGGGAGAAAGCAGAATAGAAACATCTGTCTTCCTACTCAGCACCCAAAAATCATGAATCACCTCTCTTTTCCCTCTTTCCCTATTCACTATGTAGAACTAAAACCCAAGGTACTTTGGCAAGTAGCAGGCCAGGTCTTTTAGCAAACCTCTCCTGCCTGAGCATCTAGGCATATTTCTGTTTCCTTCACATGCAGCTAGAAATATCCCTGCTGAGAAAGGAAAATGAAACAACTAATTAACTGGTGATGTTCTTCTGTTCCCATGATTTTCATAAATCCACATGAACACAGACACAGGTGTTAGCTGGGTACTGGTGCCCCAATCAAAGGTCAGGGAAGGACAAAGAAGGAGGGAGAAAAGGGCAGGGAAGGGGCTGATGCCTGTTGCTGTCCCTACCACTGACTTGGCAGCCCCTTGAGGATGTGACCCAAGTTCACGTTTAGTCTGATTTCAATTTTGATCATTGCTGGCTCTCTTTCCGTGAAATATTCTCCATTTGAGTTTACACAGCCAAAAAGATGCATGTTCCCCCAAAATCACAGGACATAATAGTTTCCTAGAATAATTTTTTACCTGCCTCTGACGTCTAGTGGGGCTCTGCTCGTGAGGTTTCCATGGCCAGCACAGCTGCTGGCAGAGATGGGCCATGTGTTGTATTGAAGCTCAGAGCACCTTTGCTGGCCCCAACACAGTCTTCACTCTGAATTTCATATTTCCAATAACAATCTGCATTAATCAAAGTTATTCCTGTACCTTTGCAGTGCCAGCTGCCTGAAAGGTGTAATTCCCACAGGGAGATTAAGCCCAAATCTTGCTAAAACAGTAAGGTGCTCACCTTACACTGATCCAGTCTGACAGTGAGCTGATTCTCTGCTAAGTCTGGCAACCATCACAACCCAGCATCCACCTTGTGAGCCACTTCTCACCATAGTGAAAAGAGGAGAACACAAGTTTCTAATTGCTGCTTGATATACCACACAGATCTCCATTCACTCAAGATTTATGTTAAAATCTTCTACAACTACTTAAAAAAAATTCAATTTGGTTTAATTCAATGTCAACTAATTAATTTCTGATATTTCCAAATGACACTTTGCTATAAGTTGTGGCTTTTCCTCACATTATGTAATTAGATTACCTAATGGGAATTGTCATAACACTGCAAATTTGACAGAGATGTCTGAGCAGAGCTCTCAAAGAAGAGGTACAACTTGGAGAGGGGATTACAATAGCAGGGGAAAGCTCACCTTATTGCACTTTATGTGGATTAAGGTACTTCAAGTTTAAAATAATATGGCTTTAGCACAGAAATCTATGTGGCTGGCAAAACCAACCCCCCTTACTTCTAAGTAACTTTAAAAGAGGTTAAAAAGCAGAAGAGAAATACATATTTTTCCATATGAAAACTACTTTCTTTGTTGGCAGGCATGTGACAATGAACAGGGACAGCAGAGTGCTGGGTAAATGCAGTCAATGCCTGTAAGCCAGAGTTGCTTCACCAGCTATCCAGGTGGTGAAGAAATGAGAGACATCAATCTAAGGTACCTTAACTACATTTTAGACTAGAATTATACCTCAGGTGCACTTGAAGAGAAGATCTTGTAATTTTGCACATTTGGCTGTTGTGCTGTAAGGCAGCAGATATTTCTCTGTACAACTTGGCCTGGGGACAGCCAATGTCCCTTCAAAAGCTTTGAAGTTTGGGGTGGGTTCTCTATGAAATGATATCAAGGACAAAAAGAGTGTCAGCAGTCTAAGGAGAGAGGAGGATGACATGGTGATATCAACTGAGTGCTTGGAGTAAGAGAAAGAAACATGCTTAGGAAAATCTAAATATGGCAGCACATTGTCTCAGCCCATTTCCCTGACAGAATATTAGGCTGAACCTCTTTTTTCTTGCAGGTGATTTTCAGGAGGGTTGGGCTTGTTGGTTTTTTTTTTAAAGAAGATGGTAAATCAGACCTGATACATGAAGTGAAAAATTATTTCTCCCCACTTAAATGGAGCTTATTATTAATACCCAGGTCTGACTCAGAGAGCAGGAAATATATTTTAATCCTCTCAGGCTATTGTGACAGTCACGATGAGCACTGAAGCACAGACACTGTGACGTGTGCCGAGCTGTGGTGGGCCTGGGTACCATCACCAGCGTGCCCATGGAGAAATGTAAAACATGCTGCTGGCTAAGACAGATAACACAGCCCATTTAAGATGGGGTTTTAAGCAGCTCCAAATGCATTTAATCTTTTAAAGGCAGATTTAAGTTAAGGCCCTCATGTAGCAACACAAAACTTCATGTCAAAAGTTAATAATTTTCTGATTGCTGATTTGAAACAAATGACTGCTGAAGCAAACAAATGATATCAAAGTTTAAAGGTTTCAAATGTGAATGCAATAAAAGCAAGTCAACATTTCTGATTGATCTGAATATTTAACTTTAACTCCTCCTCCTTAGAAAAAGCTGACAATAACACAATATGTTTGAACCTCTGAACTATCAATATTCAATTGATAAAATTTATTTCCTGGTTTAGGTGACTTAATTAGAATCCAGTTTCAAGGCTTATAATGCAACTGAACAAGTACTGGAGCAATTGCTTGAAAATATAAATCTTTGCCACTACTGATGAAACAGGATTTGGAAAAAAGTGTGTGGAAAGACAGTATTTTCAGCTGACTTCAGTGGGGGTGATAGCCGAACCAGAGTAATAATCAGAACCATGGCAGAATGAACGAAATGGTATAGTCAAGAAAATCATCCCTGGCAGAATAGTCTGCATCATAAATGCACAACAACACCAAATTGCAATCCTTTTCTTCCATATAAAAGAAAGTGAAACAAGAACAGAACGTAAAAAGGTGCTTTTCAAAGGAAAAGAAGCTTGAAAATGGGAAGAGGTTCATTACTGTGAGGGTGAGACATTGGAACAGATTGCCCAGAGAAGTTGTGGGAGCCCCATCCTTGTCACTGTTCAAGGCCAGACTGAACGGAGCTCTGAGCAACCTGGCCTAGTGGAAGGTGTCCCTGCCTATGGCAGGGGGGTTGGAACTGGGTGATTTTTAAGGTCCCCTCCAACCCAAACCATTCTACGATTCTATGAAAACAGAACATAAGAACTTGTGGAAAAACGAGTAAGAAATATCTGTTAAGGAGCCTGTCACCTCTTTAGCACACAGTTGGCTAAACCCTCGATCTTAATTGATACAAACATTTATTTGACAAAGAGCATTTCACACTCTTGTACCTCTGGGAGAGGATGCCAATTTACAGCTTACCGGGATAGTTGCTGTGGGAAGGCTGTTATAGCTGTGTTCAGTATTAGCCACCATCAGCTCTGTCTGCAAAGGCACCTCATGGCTCTCCTGCTCCCATCAGTTCTGCTTCTTCAAAGGTGGAATGACTCCAGACACATTTCCATAGAGCTTAGACACCTTGAGACTCACACTAGCAGGGCCTTGGCAGCCCACAGCCCAGGGCCTTCTATTGAATGCACAGAAAAAAGAGATAAAGAAAGAAGTCTGAAATCTCCTGAGCTGGGTGCTCATTACAGGCAGGTGGGAGCTGCTTGTAGCTAAATATAGCTTGGAAGCTCTCTGGGCCTGGCAAAGACTGGGTCATTAGGGAAAGGCAAATAAGTGAGATAAGGGAGAGCTTGGCAAACACACATATTAACTGGAAACAAGATAATATTGCACTACTTGCTTTATAGCACATTCTTAATTGCTGTAATCCAAGAGTCTACAAGGGCAAGGCTGCAGGTGCAGCAGGACCCCTATAACTTACTAACCATTTTATTTATGAGCCCAAGTTTCCTCCCACCTTCTCTCTTTGCACATGGATGGAATATCTCTGTAGTCTAGATTTAATTTTTATTATGGTATTACAGACTGGAACACAATGAGTTCCATATCTGGAACCTCCAGGTGTTGCAGTAATACAGATAAATAAATGACTGATAACAATACAGCCAGATAACTAAAATACACTGACCTGATATAAATTACTGCATTAGTTAGGCAATTTCCACACAGTAGCACTTTCTTACTCAGGGTACTAACCTACCAAAACAAAACAAGAGTATTTTTTTTTCATTATTGTGTGTTATATTGTGTTTAGTTTGCATTTAGTTTTCTACCTTCACTGAAATCCACCTGGAAACTTTTTGGTTTTTTTACTGAACTCAGCGCTTGTCACACCTGGAGCACTGTGTTCAGTTCTGGTTCCTGCTGTACAAGAAAAGATGTGGACGGGCTGGAGAGGTCCAGAGAAGGGCCACAAAGGCGATCAAAGGACTGGACAGTTGGGTTGGTTCACCCTTGAGAAAAGATAGCTTTGGGGGACCTTGTCACCATGCTCCAGTATTTAAAGTGTGTCTACTAAGAAGAGGGAGATTCCCCTTTCACAAGCAGTCACAAGAAAGGGATGAGGGATAATGGGTACAAGTTACTGTTGGGGAGATTCTGATTGGATACAAGCGGAGAAATTTTCACAATAACAATCAGCCACTCATTTTTTACAAGGAAAAGAATCTCCACAGGGAAGTGGGGGATTCCCCAGTGTTGGACATTTATGAGACTCAGCTGGACAGGCTGCTGAACCGTCTTGTCTATATCATGCTTTTGCCAAGAAAGTTTGATCAGGTGATGCTTGAAGTTCCCTTCCAATCTGGTACTCTACAATTTTGTGATTGTGCTGATTTTTGATTCTGCTGACTTTTTTTTTTTTTTAATGTTTGTTGGCTTTTAATGACTAATGGTGATCAGGTGATAACACAAGCATGGCAATGGGAAAAAAGGTCCGATGATGGATTTACACAGGCACCCCTGAAGATCATGTAGCCGGGCAAGACATGAAATCCCATGGGAAACACAGAGCAATGGTCAGTTCAGCTTAAAAACACCCCTCCCACATATGCCAAGTGTTCCTGGGCACCTCACCCTAAGCACCAAGGTGAGGGGCCAGCAGAGCATCATAAGGTGACACAAACCACTATGGAAAACACCAGATGCTGCACCTGAAACTTGGTATTTATTTGCCGGCTACAAGGTAAATCCCACCTCACCCCAACACAATGCGGGCAGCACTTGCCCACACTCGAGTACCATGATGGAGGGTCTTTTTGGCACAGAGAATTTCAGGGCTGAAAGCATTGCAGTGGGCTAGGTTTGCAGGGATGGAGAGAGAAGACAGAGAGAATTTCCTGTCCTGGAAGAGAAGATAGGTGGGATCATCTAGATGACCTCTTTGGCTAAATCAAAGTTGGGCGTAACTGTGATATATCTTACAGAAATTGCCAAAGGTAAAGGTGGAGAGTCTTTTAAATGTTTGACACCTATTTATGTACATTTCTCATGATTTCAAACCCATAATAAATAAAGAAGAAAATATTATTACCTACTTTTATTATTATTGCCTCTTGTTTTTCCTGGCACTTCCTCAGATTCTAACATAAATTTCAGCCTTTGCTTTAGCAACAAAGCACTGTTTCTCATGGTTAGAGAGATAAAAATGAAAAACTTAACCCTGAAGTCAAAATGCCGAAGTAATGCCAAAGAAAACTGATATTTATCTTCATGTCACAGCTCATTTTTAAGTCTATCCTCTGATTTGGAGAGCTGATACAATATTTTCGGTCTCTTGGCTTGTCAAGAATGGTATATGAAATACACAAGGAAGCTAAGAACTAAGCACACTGGAATTCTATGGCAATGTTGTGTCTGCCCCAGAGAACAAAGGAAGATTTTAGAAAGAAAATAATATCACAGTGTGTATAAATAAATATTGTGTGAGTGCTTTGCCTTGCTTCTGTCTTTGAGAATTCATGAGGTAATAGCTTTTCTGTAGAGATGAGCATTCTCGAAGTTCAGGAAAACTCAGGTATTTGAGTGGAACAACTCAGCACAAGTGTTTAGTGTGCACTAATTCTTTAACTCTCTTTTTCTCTCCTAAAGTACATTTGTAATAATAGCACAAGAAACACGAGATTAGTTTATAATTTTAATCATTATTGATACTGCAATTTACATGGTCATTAGTATGTATAGAGAAATAATAAAAATTAGCAGGAATTAAAGATGTTGTGTATCATATACCTCAATAACTCTTAATTTTCATTTTAATAGTTACTCAAAGCAGAGTGAGTGATCTGCCCCAGCAGGTCCTGGCTTGAGAACATCTTCCCACTTCAGCAGCTGGTGGCCATCCTGAGGCCCCTCTGGACATCATTGCCTACTGCCATGGGTGGCAAGGGTTTACCCTGTGCCTTAGGTTACAATGAAAAGGTGTAACCAAAGTATGTATTCTGTGGCCATCTTCATAAGCTGTTAGAACAGGTGGGGCAGTGTTCTTTATCTCTTCCATGACTCAACCCTGATAACTCCCTCTGAGGGCTCTCTGCTAATGGGCCATCAAGGTCTCCCAGCACAACCCATAGAATAACATCATCCCATTGTGAGATGCCCTGCCCAGGGGGAGGAACCAAGCATTCCTACCTGGATACAGTCTGAGCCTTGGAACACCACAGGAGCACTACCACTGAATTCCCAGAGGACAAGAGCTTGATACCCACCCCTGGATCCCAAGAGAAAGATCAGATCTTTCTGGTGGATCACCGCTTTGACAAAACCATATCCATCACTGCAATGGGATTCTAGCCACCATTTAATCAGACTGCTACCATCGCAGGGTGTCAGGTCATATTCTGATTCTTTCAGTTTAAGTCATTGTTTCTGTACTATTGCCTTTATCTTAATTTTCCTATCATATTGTAGTTCTGACTTGGAATTGCCTGCTGGTTTGTTTTCGAACTAGTACACACCAGGGGCCCCAACCATTTTTGTGACTCTAGATTGCTCTTAATTGTCACAATTCCATGTGTAGCACTATAGAACCATCACCAAGTTTGTAAGTTAACATGTTGCTGCTGACAGCTAAGTGTAGAGATTCCAGTGACACCCGAGTGTTTTATGAAATGGAAAATCATGTTGTGCTTTGCTGAAGACAGCGTGACCACAAAAGCTCACCAGACCTGGTAAGCTGGTCACGCTTTGCAAACACATTTTTAGAAACCTGGAACTTGGTTGCACTGATGCATCTCTCCTGGGCACAACAGCCATGTGAAAGCATTTCACATGGGAAGGACATCTAAATAGATTAAACCTTCACGCTGATTTTTTTCCAGTTTGGAACTTCTTTATGTGCTTTATTATGCATTGTTTAGTCTCAGTGTACAAAGAAAAGAAGAGGTGTATCAGGAACCAGGGACCAGCATTTGTGTCATGGACAATCTGGGTCCTGACCATATACAGCAAGACACACATCTGTGAACAACAAGGGGAAGGTGCTGCCATTCTTGTGATACTTTGAGTAAAATCTTCAAGGGTGTCTAAGACTCCCATTAGGCTAGTGAGTAAATTTATAAAATCCAAAACCAAGAAAATGTAAACCTCTAGACGGTTCGCCTTGTCCCTATTCTGTGGATCTCCTCATGGTACAAACAGAAACATTTAATAACTCCAAATGAGAGAGGCTCAGAGGGCAAGTAGCCCAAGGGTTGGGATTTATCACTATGCTCCTTTACAAGGCCTTAGGCAATGTTAGATGTCTTGTTTCTGGCACAAATAATTGCAGTCTTGTCTTGGTTTATGAGTTACTTCAGATGTTATTTTCTGCTATTTTGCATATTGCCAAAACAAAGATGTTACATCTGTTTCATTTAAAATTACTAGTTCAGGCTTACAGCCAAGCACCAAACCAGTTTCAAGGAGTTAGCAGAATTAAGCAGTGACTTATTCCTTTGCATTTCAAAAATGCCATTAACTTTATTACATTTACCAATGTAAGCACTAAATAAGTTTTCAGGATGGCCACTGAGAAATCACCTCTCAGAACAGTGTTTTCCTAAGTTATGCAACCTGTGATAAATTATTTTAAACAGTTTTGAGTTGAGTCTGAGGCCACAATAAATGTCTTTATCCTACTTTGCACAGTAATTACAGTAATAACTGTGACACCATTGTTGTCCACACTACTTCACACTACAGGGAAGTTATAATTCAGTTTTAATAGTTTAAAATAATGCTTTGTTATACCAATGACATGGTTCGTTGTTTTCATTTAGTGTGTTACATTTTGGAATGCACAAATAATTTATTTAAATAAAGGCATATACAAATAGGATGAAGGAGAGAAACTCTACAGAATTCGGTACAATGGCTGCATGCACTGGAGAGGACGCTATGATTTTCTTCAGAGGTGTGGAGTATGAACTGAAAACTAGGAAAAGTTTTGAAGGTGTGCTGAAAATCCCATCACCACATCGAAGGGTCTTCATACCTGCAACACAAATTGTGAATAAAAAACCCCACATTATTAAACATATTAAAGATCCCTCTGAAAAAATTCAATGTTAAAACTGCCTAAAACGTTCATTAATAGCAGCAATGAGAAATACATATGCATATTTGCAGCTGAAGATTGTATATGCGACTCCAACAAAAACAGATGAGTTATTAATTGCCAAAAATCTACACTTTGGTACTAGAACTTGCCTGTACATCCTGCTACCCTGGTGCCACATTTTACATAGCTGAGACTAGCTACAAAGCTACTTTACACCATTAAATAGCACTTAGTGAAATGAAGCTAGAAAACTATGATATGTTGAAATACAAATTTCTTAAAGATAAATCTTTCACTCTAACTCAGGCGTAAACACCTTCCAAAGAGAACTCACTGAGCCACAGAAAAATCACATCATGCTGCAAGCACCTTCAAAAAAACCCAAGTTCAAAGCCACCGTCCTAAAATATTATTGTGGTCCACTGGCCAATATCAAGCATTTGAAATGTATTGAAAGTGGTGCTGAAGGCAAGATTTTATCCAGAGATCCTCTGCTAGCAAACAGAAGTTCTGTCTACAAAGGAGGAAAGGTAACAAGTAGGAGAACATGGAAAAAGGACCAGGAGAAATGCATTTGCCATAATTTTTCCCATCTAAAAGTAGCACATGAAGTCTTGATTAAATATCTAATCTGCCTCCAGAGCCTCTGGAGAGACACAGACACCTTATAGGGCAACTGAGACCCTGCCCATTTTAGGAAGAAAGCTCATTCTGGAGTTACCCATCCCTCTGATTGACTGCGGAGGCAACCTAGACAAGTATTAATTTTTAAAGAGGCAGCATCAGGAGATATACATCCTATTACTAAGTATTAAACATTTTGTCATCACTCCACAAGACAGACAAAATCAGAAACATGCCATGTCACACATTTCTGTCGTAAGAACTTACTTGTACTCAGGTCAGGACACCTCCTTTTTTTAATCTTTAATTTCCTATTTTGCAATCAGTTTCTAAAAGAATCTCTCTAAACTTTCTTCACATGGTCAGACACAGACCCAGACTACAACAGCCTTTGGGGCATATTTTAGTCAGCAAAAGTGAAATGTCAAACCATGCCTGTCAAGGCGAATATAATTAAGTTATTTATCATTATCTCAGTGTTTAGTTACAAAGTTCAGCTCCTGAGAACTCATGAGGTATCTCTCTGTGTCACTGATTCACTGAGTGCAAATTACACCTACTCCATAGCTAGGTTTTTTTTGTAACTATTTCTAAAACATTTACTTAATTTAAGGTCCGAATAATAGCAGTCTGCCTTTCATTCATTCAGCCTGGCTTCCTCCAGGAGGAAGGCTTGGGCAGCCGTACTGTGTGTCCAGCTGCCCCACCCTGTGTGCCCCTCCTAACTTCCCCCCCAGCTTTCACACCCCTTGGACAACTTCAATCAGGGAGAGGCACACTGATTTTAGAGATATTTAGCTCTTGATGTGGAATATCCCATGAAACACAGCACTGGATAGAAAGAAAATTTAATTGTGTCGTCACGTGGAGGAAAAAGTTGGAGTGGGCTTCAGAATCCATACAGAGTTTTATCCTAGAAAACATATCCATAGGAAACTAGGCATCATTGTTCCCAGTACTCCCATAACTGTCAGTGATGAGTGAAAAATACCATACTCAGTTTAAAGTGCTGTTACAGGGGGTATGAAATAAAAATCTGCTTCTCATCAATTCTTGATCTTAACTGCAGACTAGTTGGTTATTTTGCTCATGAATTTTTGCTCCCTGGTGTGTTATAAATAGCATTATTGAAACAATAATAATAATCATAAAGTTTTGTGATGAAGGGGTGAAAATTACAGAGAGTATTAGACTATTAGGGAGATATATTAGAGAGTATGAGTACTAACGACCCGGTGTGTTGCCTCAAATTCAAGACGGTGGAAATTTCCCATTATGTGAGGGCTCTCCCTTGTCATTACCAAACACAAAATAGTCTAATACATTTCACTGCACTCCATGCAGTTTTTCAGATAAGCATCTGCAGAGAAAATTGCATCCCCACAGCTGTGGTTAGTCATCAAACCATCAGACAATGCTCTCCCTATGAGCAGAACTGCAGGACTCATGGGCAACCTCCCTGGATGGCTGCAGGAATTTTGGGTCACCTTTCAGCAGCATGATCATGCCCTAAATTCAATGCTACAGGCTATTATGTTTAAGTACTCAACTAGTCTAGTTGAGCCTTTGCAGAGCACTTGCTGGTAGACTCCTGAGAAGACAACTGCATAAAACATTTATTTCTGCAGCAGAAGTATTGCCAGCAAACTTCAGACAATCAGTAAGGGCTTAAACTGAACTCATTCATGCTGGCTTGTGAGTAAAACCAGTATTTTCCTTCATGAGCCAAAACTCCCCTTGCATCTCACCTTTTCAACATACTTACTTTTCAGCTGTGTAAATTGCAGTCACTGCTACAGAATCTTACATTATGGCTAAAGTGTCATTACCTAACTAGATAAATACATTACGTACATTTAAACCCCAGTGTTGTTTGAAACACCACTGTTACTTTAGCCAAGTGCAAATGGAAATATAAATGCCTTTTTTTACCTTTGTAAAATATTAGATGAAAAACCAATATGAAATACTGTATTTTAAAGACAAGTCACCACTGAGCATTTGTGTATGAGTTAATGTAGGTGCATATTTACCACTTATATATCTTTAGAGGAAAAATTTAAACTTATGTGAGCGGCAAATGAGTAGCAATATGCCATCTTTGGAGCTCTAATATGTAAGGAGTCATCATCAGACATCAGCATACAATTCTATGTAAAAATGCCCAGAATGAGGCAAGTGTCATGGGAGTGCTTCCTTTCCTCTGAATGCAATTGATATTTACAATACCAAAGGTATGGTCTGCTCCCAAAATCAGGAAAGGAAGAGTTTGGACTATATCATACCTGGTAAGGCATTTCTTGCATTCATAGATGGTGCTATCTCTTAAAAAAAAAAAAAAA
>VWYP01003533.1:42369-175237 GCA_013400435.1 Pycnonotus jocosus
GCTGCTGCCGGACATAAAGCCAAGAAAACAGGACGGTTTAGGACCACCAAAAGTACCAAATCAGTGCTACAGGCTCAGAGGCTTACACCCAGTAAATGCGTAAATTAGAGACTCACGCAATGGTTTGTGTTGGAAGAGACCTTAAAGACCAGATAATTCCAAGCCCTTGAGCCATGGACAGCGGCACCTTCCACTAAACCAAATTACTCAGAGACCAAGCCAATGTGGTTTTGAGCGCTCCCAAGGCATTCACAACAAATCTTGAGGCTCAACTTACTAGGGGACTGGCAGCAGAGCTGCAAATCTACCTCCCTCCACGCCTACTCTGCCCCCTGGTTCTGGGCTACCTTCTGACTATCTGTTCTAAAGCAGCTTTATTCTGTTTAATTTCTGTGCCTGAGCCACGTGTCACAGAAAACAACTCACCAATGCCATGGGATCGCAATAGCCTTTCCAGTAGCTATCCTGACCCAGGGGAGCCAGCGCTGAATCTGGGACACAGAGCTTGTCCTAGCAAAATGGGACTTACTGATTCAGCTGTGGTGTCAGACCTAACATGTCTCCTGAAACTTGTCCAGATCTGAGTCAGTGGGGAGAGATGGGCACCCTGAGAGTGATCTGAGCCCTCACACAGAAGAGGTCTGAGATAAAGCAGAGTGAGGATCTTCTGGTAACACACCGTTCTCCACTGATGACAGGAGCAGCCTGGCTGACTAGGCTAGGCTAGACACCTGACTACCAGAGTGCCCAAAGCTGGGTAAGATTAATCCACCTCAAACAAAGCTTCAGAATTTGTCAAAGCATTTGGTAGACTTGGAAAGTATCCGTACATATTAGTAAAAGAAGGTTAATTCTTCAGAAACAGATAATTCTATTAGCATCTTGATGACCAGTGACTAATTCCAGTTGGAATGACAAATCACGACTCTCATCTTATCTTTCTTTTACTTTAATTTGAAGGCAAAATAGCAAACACCCAAGTAAGAACATTTGATATACTGACAAAAAGCTTCAGGACATTTTCTAAAATGATATAATTTATATACTACTGTTATTAATTTCTGTAGTTATTATCGTATGCACTTATTGGTTTAATAATATTCCAGCAGATTCTGAAAAACAATACTCAGTTTGCAAATGCAAAGCCAGGAATTGTTTTCATCACTCCAGAAACAGAATCTCAACATTATCTAAGGAAAAAACCCCCAAAAAACTAGCAAATAAATGGCTCTTGTGCTATGCAGCTAAGCTCATGAGACTATGTCCGTTTCAATGCATGAAAGCAAAGAAAACTCCAGAAAGCTTAATGTCAAGAGGTATTTTGAAATCTTCGTGACTCCACAGTGCACTGGCCACAGACCTAACAGCCAGACTACAGGCTGCCTTACATCACACACTGAGTGAAGAATTTTAATGTGTGTGAATAATCTTCTATGCCACAGCCAGCAGCTCTAGCTCCTAATTTCTGCAGATGTGTGCACAGGGTGACATCACATCTTACAAAGTGGTCTCACTGCATCCCCACGCTCTCTGTCCTCCCACCAGCACACTCCTGCATATTCAGTGTTCACGTTGTCCTCACGTCAGCTCAACAGATGCAGCTGATGTGACAGCCAGATGCCTGTGATACTGCAAATGCTCTGAAGAGCAGCTGTGCTCTGGCTCCATCACTTTTCCATTGCTATGCTGAATCCAATAAGATGCCTAAACCAAAGCTTGTATTGATCCAGTTTATCAGCTTTTATGGGGTGTGGGGGACAACTGGTGACAGCACTGGAGACTAAAGCATCTGGGAAGGTGTGTCACAATCACAGCTCTTACCAGCTTCTGCACGATTCTGGCACAACCATCTCCCACCAGTTCACAGAACTGGAGGCGACTCCCTCACCATTAAACAATTTCATCACTTATGGCTGAGGTTGCTTCTCTCCCACTAGCATCAGTCTTTCCCCACTATCAGTCTTCAAGGCAGTCCAAAGAGGAAAAAGCCAACAGACTTGCAGTAGAGCAAGATAAACATGAAGTCTGGCATCTACATACTTACTTGGGCTCTAAGGAGACAACGCCATTCCCCCATCACCACATTCCTTGGTGTGTGTTTCTGTATTCCCTGCTGCAGCACTGTCACACTGCTGTGTCTTGGCACAGACCAGCACCCAGGCAGTCGGCTTGGAACTCCAGAAACCCTGGACAAATCCCTTCTCTCTTCCTAGTGATGAGGTACAAGGAGTAAGCTGATGTCTCACAGGAAATTATTAAGGAATTGCACTTGCTAAGTTCTACAAAAGTCTGTGTCTGGAGCAGCAGCTACCCAAAAAGACATGGTGCAGGCCACACTAACAGTCAGTTTGCTTCACAGCATGCAAGAGAAGGAATCAATTTTGCCTCCCATATGAGACAGCAGCTCCTGCTCGTTCAGCAAGGTCTGGGGAGAATTTCTTTCCCTTGAGCATCGTGACCCCATCAACTCATTTTTGTGTTTTCCCTTTGGATGAAGTAGTGCTTCCCAGCTTGTGCTGAATTCCAGTCCTGGGTGGCCCCAAGGTTTATGAGATGCTAAACTTTACCAGTCTCACTGCACCTCCAGAAGAACACTTCTTTCCATATAGTTCCAGCATTTAATATGGGAAGTCCAGAACACTGAATCCACAAATTTGAATACCCTGCTTTCCACAGTGCCTATTTCTGTAACAGTATTGAGGCACTACTCAGCTCCAGATATGTGCCAGTGCCCCATTTCATCATCTAGGAAAAGCACACACCTTATATCTTTCTTGAATTTGGAAACTTTTATGTTTGGAACCATCCTGTTTCAAAAAATTCCTCTCTTTTGTTTTGAAATACTGCAAATCCATACAGGGTCATCCAGTTTCTACCCTAATACATATAGTAACCTTAAATAAGAGATAAAACATATTTTGGATGACATAATCATCAGTATAATCTCAATGCAAAAACCCTGGCATTTTTATATAAATGAAATAAACCCTATACCTTAAGTTACAGATATATATATGCTCTGGCATACCAGGGGGACTGAGTGTCCCTGGGTCTCAGTGATCTTAATGGGTGTTTTACATCTGGCTTCCTGATTCAAGGTCCCCTGCACCTTTGATTTTACCTGTTGGTGATTCCTCTACCTGGATACTTGCCCAGTGTTGCTGTTCTTGCACAAAGCAGGCAGGCATTTGTGTTCTGGCAAGTGGCAGAGCTTTCCACAAGCAGCTTTAAGATGGGCCATAAAGATGAACAAGAAGTTGGTGAGGATATTTAGAAAGACATGAGGAAGACTCAGAAAAGCTGGTGGAGGAAGACAGCAGGAACCAAATGGAACTGAAGAACGTAGCCTGGGAGAGAGAGCAGAAAGACTCAGGCATGGCTTGGGTGTAGCAGCACTTAGATATCCACATTTTCTTTTTGCCAGATATTGTGGGCTTGCAGATGTGCATCTCCTGGTTAACACCTTAGCTAATGAATCAAGAGCTATTTAACTACATACAGAGGGAAATGGGTGCTTCAGAGCTCTGAGCAGGTATCAGTGCCACATACTGAACAAAAAAGTGGAAAGGAACATGACAATTAAATTTTGCCTCCATCTTAATGTCATGACACTTAAAGATTCAATAGACAGCAATTTATTGTACAAATTTCAGACTATACTAAGAATGGGAACACTTCTGAGATAGCAACATATTACAAGATAATATTGTTCTACAAGCAGCATAAATGTGAAAGAAAATTCAAGTTATTTATTAATGGCAATGTGTTCACTTGCACTAAACAGGGGCATGATATTTGCTTCAATTAAAAAAAAATAGTGTTCTTCACTTTGGACAGAGCATTATTTATCATGTGCATTCTGTAGCAGGCATGGAACTAAATCTGTTCTTCATTATTACAAATATGCATAATGTCATTTTCTCTCTGTAACGAAGTAAGACCTTGTGCATCAGTGATCCTAAACTACCATTCCACAATATCTCATTAATAGTCCCTGTTTCCTATATGGGAACAAGATCAATCTCCTAGTAGGGAGAAAGTGTTAAAAACTGAATCCCCAGAAAGAAAAGATTTATGTGGTACTAGAGACATGGTAATGTCAGATCTTATCAGCCAATATTGCCTGTGCTCTTGCAGTTAAAATGTCTCACTAAAGGATTCCATAGCTGAGCAAGACTTCCAGAAACGCTGAATCTTTAGGACTGGAAGTTCAGTCAGATAAGCAGTGCATAATTATTCAGTAGTCACATGAATTTATCTGAACCTATTTGGACAGGAAATGGGGCTGTTAATCTCACAAAATTAGGCTTTCACAAACCTTACAGTATTGCTGATTTCAGTCTTCTTAGCAATATTTTCAGAAAAGCTTCTCATTGTGCTTTTTACACATCATACCAGTAACCACATTTTTTAATCCTGAGTGCCCCTTTCAGGAGTTTTATTCACCTCTGCCTGTACCTACCAGTCAGATTTGAACAGAACACCCTCTAATACTAAAGCAACCCCCCTTCCTGTCTGCTCAGGAGTAGTACTACGTTCAAGAGGCATCCTTGCCAGTCCAGCAAGCATTATGCAGATTTTTAATACTCCACCAAATAGTACTAAGCCTGGCTAAGTGCAAACAACGTAAAAAATATAAGAGAAATGAAAAAGTTCTTGTATCAAAACAATGGCACATTTATCCTTCCCTCAATGAGGTATAAAAAAGCTGATTTCTAGAACTGTCAAAACAGGAAAAGCATTTAATGTTATTTCCTCAGTAAACTTTTCCCAACATCTATAAAGCTGGTTTAGGAACACCCAAACCAGCAGTTGAGGTTTTGTATCTTAGGGTGAACTATGAGGATCAGCACTGTCCTGCAGCAGTCCCACAGCATTCCTGCTGTGGACTACAGGGCAGGGATGAAATCATCTATTGGCCCCATCCACCACTCTGGGGTGACTCCCTGTGCCTCTGTGTCACCTTTGCTGCAGCACCAGGAGAGCCCAGCTCTGATCCCAGGGAGATGGGTGGCAGGACAAGGGCTTGATGGTTTTAAAGGGCAGGAGGGTAGGTTTATATTAGATACTGAGAAGAAATTCTTCACTCTGAGGGTGGTGAGGCACTGTCGGAGATTACTCAGAGAAGTTGCAGATTGCCCATCCCTGGGAGTGTTCAAGGCCCACTTGGATCACTCCCTGAGCTACCTGGACAAGTGCAAGGTGCCCCTGCCCATGGCAGAAGGGTGGAACTAGAGGATCTTTAAGGCCCCTTCCAACACAAACTGCTCTGTGCCTGTGGTTCACACACTGGAACAGGGAGTGCCTTCACATGCCTGATGATGGGACACCACAGGCACCAAGCTACCACACTGAGCCACTGAGCTGTCTCTGTGACACCTCCTGCCCTCCAGCAGAGAACGGAAGGGACAAGCAGCTCTCCTTGGCTTGAACAACTTCTCGTGATGCACGAGTGGCTCCTGTACAACTACCTGACTGTGAGCTGCAGACCCAAGATGTAAAACAAATAAATTCTTTGCTATTTAAAGCAATGTTTTTCATAGCTTTACAGCAAAAGCCCTGGAAGCGTTTGACTCACAATCACAGCAATATATGACTGGAAATCAGAAAAATAAAGCCTGGTGGAATCTCATAATAAAAGTTGTTGTTTTTCTTTTCCAGAAAACACAGCCAAAGAGACTTATAAAATGCTGCAACAAGGTCAGAGGGGCATAAGCAATTGTCCTCAGGACATATGGTGCAGTGCACAGTTTTGACAATAACACAGTGATACTCAAATAAGCAACAAAACCAAACCAAACCCAATATTTGCAACTGTAATGACATTTGTTTTCCTATACCTTCTTCCCTTTTCCATTCCCCCAGGACTACAAAAAAACCCTGACAGATTAGTAGGATGGAGATCCAAATGCTACCTCTGGCAACATTACTGCTGAGAGCAAAGTCAGTATGGAACAGCTTACAAGAAGGTAGTCATTTAAAGCAAATGAATTAAGCATCTAAAGTGAAATAAACAAATTCTCCACACTGAAAGAAAGTGATTTTTCATGTGTACAAGATGAGGAACGTGGCAGAGTTGTCATGACTTAAAGACAGCTAGAATTACTAGAATTAATCATTCTCTGCTTCAATATACATCTTGACTTCAATCCTGTTAAAGATGGAAATAGGAGGAAAAGTGGGAGAAATCCAGACAGGCTATACTGTAAGACTGTGCTCAATGAGTCTTCCTGAAACTGAAGCAACAAAGACTTGCCTGGTACATAAGAGATATCAGAGGTTGATGAGGTTGTGCCAAGGACTGAAGAATCCAATCACACACACACAGAGAACTGTGACACTTCTTACCTGCAGGGAGTAAATCAGAGAGGCAGATATAAGAAAGACATCTTTCAGAAGCAAAGGCTTCTGAAAAAACCTGCTATGTGTGCTCATTTGCAGAATATTACCACATACTGATATGTGTACAGAAGTGAATTCATCTACATCCTAGGCACTGGAGCTGAAAAACATCCGTCTGCTTAAAATGCGGATATTATACTCAAAACCCCCTATCTTCTCTTCTAGCTGGTTCACAGTCCATGCACAGTCAGAATTACTTTTGCTTCCTGTCCTGCAACATTGACACAGCTGAGAGTTAACTTTCTCCTGTATGGTTTCATAATTTTATATGTGTTGAATGCTTTATTTCTTGTCATGGTGTGCAGCACAGGAAACCCTAAGTGCCAAAGTTGCAGCATTTTTTGAAAGCAGATATAACCCTGGAGAAGGGCTGATAGATTATTCAATTTCAGGGTAATACAGGATGGGATTTGCCTCTGCTAACTTTGGTTATCCAGAAACAAAGTAGGTTTAAAGACTGGTTCAGACACTGCTAATGTAAAGTACAAAAAGACAGGAGGCTGCAGAGCAATTCACCTAAGGTAGAGGTCTATTATTATAACTGGGAATCCTCCAGGAGATCCTACTGTCTCAATGCCATCTTAAAATATAGAGGTCATACATTATTTTATTAAAATTTGCAGTGATATTATTTATGCAAATAGAAGACATTGAGGTGTGATATGGTGCTCCTGGGCCATCTATGGTCCCACCTGTTAATTGCTGCCTACTGAGAGATTGTGTAAAAGAATATGGAGTTACCCACTCTGTAATCGTCATGATTATGTTTAAGTTCGTGCGGAAATGTCTTTCTTTCTACATTCTCCCCGGAGAGAGGGAACAGACTGAAATACTTTTGGCTCCCTTTAAGCAATACACTGACCTCCACCCAAAGCAGGAAAAGACAAAGGTGAGCTGTAATGCTCGAATGAGAACCAAATTTTGGGAAGCATCAGAATGGGTCGGATGAAGGCACCAGCTGTAGGCTGGAAGCCAAAGGTGGCATGATGCCAGCCCTGCTACGTGCACGGCACCAGGGCTCTGCAGATAGCTGAGAGGATGGTCTACAGAGAAGAGAGCAGATCAGGTGTTCACCCTGCTCAGATTTCACAAAGTTTGAAGCAAAGCTTCACAGGACAATATATTGGTGCTTAGCCTTTGCTCTGCAAAATGCATCTGGCAAAGCACAGACTTGCTGCACAGGGTGCCCATCCTTTGAATCCTGAATGGTTTGGATGTGAGATAGCACTACTATTATTTATACAGGCTTGATCCTTTCCTTCCCATTTGTTGCCCCTGTATGTTTGAAGCAGTTGATGTGATTAAGCTGTCATCTGCCAGCACTCTACATAAGCCTCCCCCAAAATTTTGTGGCCTTCTGCTAATGGAAGACTGTCACCTCAATGCTAAAGAGTCAGCAATCATTCACAACCAACATATTGGCACAAAATTCATCATTTGTACACACAGATCAAAGTATCAAATAAATAGAATCAGAAATCAGTGCAGAAAAATGTACTTCATTGAGGAGGGGGAAAGACATCCACTATACCCACAAATCTGATTTTCCTAAGGTACCCATACCTTAGGAATACCACAGTATTTTTCTGCAACTATATAGTTTAAATCAGTTGTACATCTGTTTCTAGTTGTATAAGAACTTGCCAAACCTGTGATCATTTGCAAACTTCATTGTGTTCAAATAGAACCAACAAAGCATTGTTCTCAAGAAACAAAAGCTCAACTGCATAGTCCAATTAACTTATTTCTTTCATAGAAGGCTTGATGGAGTTTTGCAGTCAGATGAAATTTCTCCAGTTATATTTGTGACAAGGTCACAAAATTCATTGCAAAGATTTTCTGGCATTTGCTTGGATACCTGTTCAGTATGTTTTTATGGTCTTGATTGTTTAGAGAAGTTCCACATTTCTCGGAAGTTTCCAGACAACTATTTTTTATCGAGCAAAAGAAAAATCACATTAAAAATGATCCAGTTTTAAAGGCCAAACCAATGATCAAATCAGTCCCTTTTGTAGCTTTCTTGCACTCAGCAGAGCTGTCCAACTGTGCTAGCTTCACCATTGTAATGAAATAACACATTTGCTTTTGATGTACTAACCTGGCAGTGCAAAATTCATATGACATTACTTTTGCATTGCCGTGATTATATGATCATTGAGTTTATATTCTCAGGTTTTAGATTTTTTTTTTTTTTAAAGTACACACAGCAGCAATACATGGGCAAAAGTCAAAGAAAGTCTCCCTAAACCCAACCAGATAGTTGGAAGCACACAGGAAATCTCCATTTGCAATGGAGATTCTGCAATCATCTACAATGACCCAGAGCAGTTCTCTGGCCATGGAGGCAAGGTACCAGCACAGCTTTTGTCAACACAGTAAACTGCTCTCTCATCCCTAAGGCACAGTACTCTCCTCTGAACCGAGGAACAGCCTCTCACAGGTGGCACCTCTTGGAAGCTTATACTCTTTACAGAATTCTTTGCTTTTATTTCCCTTTCTTCACTCCCCCCCCTCCCCGCCCCCAACTTTATTTCACTTATTTCATTTCTTTATTGGGATTACTTTTAAGGGAAGTTGCCAGCCCCCACGAGCCCAAATGGCTGGGGATAAAAGTGTGAATGGGTGACTGACCACTGACGTTCAAGACCTCTCCAGCTACAAAACAATCCTTGCTTGTTATAAATGTAAAGGTCACATTTGGGGAAAAAAAAAAAAAAAGAAAAAAGAAAAAAGTGCATGATTGTGTAGACTTGAATAGAGATTACAAACTAGGACTTTTAAAACAAGAAAGCTCGTAAGTGAAGTAAAGAATGCAAATCTGTGGTAAATAGGGTTAACAATAGTCAGAAAGACATTTTGAACATAAAGGGAGGAAAAGGAATACTGACAGCGGGACTGGAAATTGTAAAATTGCCAAGAATAATCCAGAAAAGGCAGAAGTGTTCAATAAATAATGGGTGTATCTTTGGCCAGGGATCAGATGATGTGATCATTTCATAAGAAAATCATGAAGCAATTTTCACTCCAACAGTGCATCAGAAGACGTCAAATAAGAGCTACTGATTTTAGACATATTTATAGCACTGAGTCTCAAAATGAATATATGAGAGTCTAAAAGGAGTCTACATGTAAGCCCCTCCAGACCATTAGCACTGATCTTTTCAATAAATCTTGTAATACCAGGAAAGTTCAAGAAGATGAGCAAAAAGTAAGGTAACACCAGAATTAAAATCAAAAATTAAGAGAGAAGAAATGATACAACTCAGGTAAATCCTGATTTTCGGACTGACTACCATCAGTCCCAGGTGAAATAAAGGAATGGCTGATACAAGAACCAATTAGTAAGGCATAAGAGGGAGGCAGTATAATTATTGCCACTCAGTGGGGTTTTTTGGCAAATAGATCCATCAAACTAACCTGATATCTTTCTCAGATGAGACTACAAATTGCCTGATAGAGCTAACGTTATCACTATATTTGGGCTTCTACAAGACATCTGACACAGTCAGTACCATGTATTGCAAAGAACATTGGTTAAGGATGCCATGAATCAACACCACACACATTAAAGGGATTAAAACTGGCAAGTGCTCACACACCAGAATGTCGCTGCAGGGATGTGTGCTTTCAGAGAAGTTCAGTGGGGATCCAGTCCTACACCAGTTAAATTTTTTGCTTGAGACATGGAAGGAAGCATAAATCTGTTGTTGATGAGAACTGTAGATAACACAAAGCCTGGGTGAGGAATATGTAATTAAGATGATGGATGGCTGATGCAGAGGGATTTAGAGCACTTTATGATGCGTCAGAAGTGATGTATGATATTACTGCACATCAAAAATTGCCCACTTTCTCCCACGTATGCTTAGGCCAACACAAAGACATGTAAAAGGGGAAATATAAAAGCAAACATTCCATGCTTAGCCAAATTTTACCACACAGCAAGGTGGACATAAATACAAACCACTTTAATCAGACCAGCTGGTGGTCATATCTATTTGAAACAAACAAGTAAAGGATCTCTAGGGATTCAATTTGGAGAAATGATGTTCCTTATGAATATGAGATTTCATCTAAGCAGGAACGTAACTCCTAGGAAAGAACATATGTTCTCAGTTCAGTTCTGTGGGCAAAAAAGGAGCCCCAGATCTCTTAAAAAGATGTGGAGCTGGTCCTGGTTTTGCACTCAACACTGATGTCATCACAACTGGAATTTTGTGTTCTGGAAAGGATGTTGGTAACTGAGAGGGAACAAGGCAGCACAGAGGAAGATTAAAGAACGAGAAAAAGCATCTGTTAGGAACACTGCAGGAACCTAATCTATTTAGTTAATGAAAGAAAAGGTTGAAAAGAAATTTGAAGAGTTTGTGAATACTGACAAGGGAATACAACTTTGTTAACGGGTTATTCAATTCAACAGACAAAGTAAAGCAAGTAAATGAAAGTTAAGGCTGGAAATACAATGGAAATAAGATGCAAAAACTGGTTGTGGTGAAAACACATCTTATGACAAGATCACTTTTTAAACAAGGACTGAATATAGTTCAAAAGCCAGTACTCTGTGTGAAACACAAATCAGCTCAGGAGAGTCCTACAGCCTGCAATACACAACAGGTCAGACTGTAGGAGCTACTGCCCTTACTACATATTTATGGGGCAAAACTGAATATAACTGGAAGGGCAAACACTATTAGATTTGTGAGAATAACATGTAGTTGATAAACAAAGAAAAAAAATGGCATTGAAAAGTGTAGAATGATGTTCTTAAAAAGCACAGAAATCATGTGAAGATAAAGAAAAAAAAAAGCAGTAAGAGGAACAATTCCTCATAGAAGGAGTTTCTGGTGAAAGGAGAAGCCATATCTAAGACTGTGTTGTTTGGTATATAATTCAAGATTTAATCTAAATGTACCAATTTCCTTCACAAAACAATAGGTGATATTCTAAACTGTCAAATTAAACGGAGGGAAAATACTATCTGCCACCCACTGCTTCTGCATTTTGATAGTTAAAAACCTTCACTTTACTTGCAGAGTGCTTTAATTTGAACCTTATGTTTTCAGTTTCTCTCAGATCAAGCTCCTCATCTCTCCAAATTCTCCATAGATTTGAGGCTGGCGTGTGAATAACAGAGGCACTCACTCGCTGTTAACAATGGCAAGTACAAAATAAGCAGGAAAGAGATATGTGCCTTGCCAGGCCTTATAATTGCAAAATTGGCTTGGTTCATGTGAGTTCAACTCAATCCAGATTCTTCTGTAAATGTTGAGCATTCAAATCCAACAGAGAAATGTTGCTGGAATTACACAAAGGACACATTTAACTCAGACAGATTAATGCCTGCGTGTTTCTCATGTGCATGTCTCTCTTTGGTTTCATCATGCAGGAACCAAATGCACAGATTGTAAACCATTGACAAAAGCATTTTATGAGGAGCAGCTGAAATGTTTGCCAGTTCCAAATACATTGCAGGTATGGGTCTTTTCAGTCAACTCACAGATCTCTTTTTTTTTCTTTTTTTCCATTTTTTGTGCTAAATGATTCAGTGCCTGAGCACACTCCAATTATAAATTTTACTTCTTTCCCTTGGTTCTCCTTGGTCGGTTATTTTTTTGCAGCCCCACCAGAATGAAAGTCTCCCTTACCCTTGCCCAAGCAATACTCAGTAGAGCAGCTGATGTGAGAAAATAGATAACTGAACTGGTGTTCAGTGGGAAGAATTTGATTCAAAAGCAGATGCTAGATACCCCCAAAAAAGGACATTTCCAGAGCAGCACTAGACTCCAGAAACATACAAAGGATGAGGTGAGCCAGGGGTGTCCTCCACCCCAGTAGTGTGTGTCACCCAGGCACGTGACATTTTTCAGCTGCAATCCAGGATGTTTGGTGCTGCAAACGAAGGGTGCAAGCAGAAGTACACCCAGGATACAAATAGACAAAGTGCACAAGGGTAAAATCAATGAGTCTTTATCAAACATACAAAGGCAAAGCCTACTTTCGTCACTTTATATACCATGCACCTTTCCTAGAGTTGCATGTTGCAGGAGTGTGGGCTTATGCATGCACTGTTTAGCACAAGCAGTGTCAAATTTCTACTGGATGCATTAAAATATGATGATTCCTTCCTGTGCACAAGCTATTTCTTTGAAAGTTTTCAGCTCCTTTTTGACAGTTACTCTTTTTCTTTGACCAAGAAAAAAGACCCTTTCCACTCTTTCCTTTGTAGCACTAATGTATATGTTAGAAAAAAACTACTTTTTTTTTTTTTTTCCCAAGCCCAATCCAGCATATAAATTACCTACTGGATGAGAATTTTACAAAACCAATTAACAAATAATTATTTTTTTACTAATAGTGGTGTGTTTTAAGTGCTTAAGGTAGGCCTTAAAAGGCCATGATATTTAAGGAAGTAATCAATTTCCACAGTATTAACTGGTAATTCAAAGTGTGGTTCAGCTTCTTTATACTCTGGAGAGGTTCATTAATGCTGTGAGAGTCTTCAGCTCTCCATACTAGAGACTTTTCTTAGAACCTTCGTGGTCATCTATCACAATTTTAATACATTTACACTTTGGAGAATTTCTTTATCAGTTCTTTTTTATGTTACATATGTCTATAATAATCTCTGTGGCCTGTTAAATCCTAGAAGTTATGAACATGAAACAGGGAGAGAGCTTCCTTTATTCATCTGTTTTTGCAGCATACAAATCTCCTTATTCTAGCTCAGTGTGAGTTGGTTAGACTGTCTCCCAGAAATTTTAGGACAAGATTAATTTTGAGTGAGTCACAATCTTCTGGTGTCTTGCTAAACTTAAAGCTGGGAAGCTGCAGATTTCCCTACAGAGCTGTAGGAGAAGTATCCCTGCTTCTCTAGAAGCTCTACAGAGCTTCCCTGTAGTGGTGCCACCCTGGGACCCCATTATCCACCTTTGGCCCTGCACAGAGGCAGATGATAAGTTAACATTGCAGATTTCAGAGGCCACAGTCTCAAAAAACAGGGTAGTGAGTGCACGGACAGCTCCATCAATAGTCATTACAAAGAGGGTACCTAACTGATTCTGGGAAATCATATTCAAATATTTAAACAAGACTCTTACCATCCATAATGATCATAAAAACCTCTACAACGAAGCACTACCCACTTGTAATTGCTGATTATATGCTGGGGTTTTCAACCGAGGCTTTTTCCTTATTTGCCTTATTATCACAAAATTGGGCAGAGACAGTTAATATAATGCACACAAAAAAATTAGACCTTGCACAGAGCAACCTGTACTTTCATTCCTCATTTTCAGTTTTATTAGAGACAACACTAAGCAATTTTATGTTAAGGCAGAGTGAGGCAATTGAATACATTTTTCTGTCAGTGTTTTGTATAGCAAAAATACGAAGAACATGTTTTCCTTGAGCAAAACCAAGGATCACTTCATTAACATCTTAAAGCTATTACCAAGAATAGAGGCAGATATGAACCTGCCCAGATTCTGTCTTTGTTTTAGTTGTTTTGTTGTTGATTTTTTTTTTTTTTGTTTGGTTTGGTTTTCAAAAATTGTGGGAGTTTTTGTAATTATTGTTGTGCATTTTTTTTCTCCTCATGGCTTGTACATCCACTTAAAAAAAAGCTTGAAAATCAGCTAAGCTTGCAAAACATCTCTTCCAGAACAGAGTTGTTTACATTATAGCGATGTTTACCACGGCAAAGTACTGTGACACTTCATTAAGCCACACAGCAGGAGCAGCAGTATCCTGGCATCTACCTGCAAGATGCATCAGGACCAGGCTGTGGTCCTGGTGCTGCAAGAACACTCTTTCACCCTTACCTTTACATTTGGGCACTCCCCTCACCGTGTCCTCAGTGGCTGAGCTTTGAAGGCAGCCTGCAAGAACAGGGCAGAGACAGGTTTAAATTTGTTTAAACTGGGAGCTGCTTGTTCCCAGTCCTGGCCTAAAGGGTCTCTCTGCTCTTTCTGAGAGACCTGTAGAGTGGGAGGCCATGGTAGAAACCACGGGCTCCCCATGTGCTTTCATTGCTGTGCTGAATGCTACCCTTTTAATCAACTTCTTAGTGACAACTCTTGGGTTCCAGGGTTGAAACTGGCAGCCTGCTAACTCTGTTGAGCAACAGTATCTGCTGGACAGATGTGTTTGCATATAACAGTACCAGAATGTATTTTTAGTGAGTGTTCATGAGCTGTTTTCTGGATGCTAGCCCAGCATGCCTTCAGGTTCAGCTCAAATAAAAGAGAGAAATGGGGTGCTTCAGCAATATCAACAGAAACATCCATGAATGGCCAAATCCTCAGCATGAGAAAAGAGAAGAAAACACAGGCATTTGGTTTTAATCAGCGTGTTTCCATTGGGAGCTCTCTGCATCATTGTCTGCTGTCCCCTGTCTACTTTGACCTTCAAACAAGTAGTTGGTCCAAGCCTGACAGCAAGCAGAGCCTCTGATCTCTGGGTGGCCCTTTCTGAGAGCCAGTGAAGAGGTGCAGGCAGGAAACAGGGAAGTGCAGGTGCTCTTTCCCTCCAGTCACTAGTCATGGACTCGTGGGTAGAGGAGGAAAGTTAAGCTCACTCTCACAAGAGCTGCAGTAACTTGTTTTCCTTCCTGCCAACTTGAGAAAGGAAGACCTGTGCCTGAGAGGAAAGGCTCAGACAAAATGAGTAGTGTTTGTATGTGGATGAATGGCAAGTAGATACCTTCCCTCTTTAGGATGGGGAGATGTTTTGCTGGCTTATGTTGAGTGTCTTCACTGGAGAAAATTACTATTTAAGAGGCATCCTCAAATGCCATAACCAGATGTGCACAATGTATTCATCTTCCTGAACTATCTCAGCTGGTTTTCAACTTCTCTTCTACCTATTCTTCTTGATCTCTCTCACCTTTAGGTGCACAAACAAACATATTTGCCAAACACTGGATGTGCTTTCCCATCAGGGAAATATTTCTCCTTTGCTTCCTATTGATTCTGTGACGGAAAAGAAGAGACTCTATTATCCATGCACTGAAAGAGCACCTGAATTCTTTTTTGCAAGTATAATTTTCTCAAATAAGTCATCTGAAGGGTGGGTAAACCTCTGTTGTTTAAATTATTTAAGGACTAGTTCCTTACCATACTAGTATGTCTGCATTAAAAACATACAGGAGGAAAATAGCACATTCAGCACTGAAATGTTCTAGTAAGCTGCTAATAAAAAATAAATTAGCATGATGTAGCAATTTTAATTTAATAATCCTCAGCTTGCTATGATATGCAGCAGAGTAAGCAAGCCTCATTTGTCTCTTACACATACACATTTTATGTGTATAAAGATATTTGACATCAGCTTATATGCACAGCTATGTTCTTTCCTAAGGATTCATATATCAAATGATATTCAAATTATATCTGGCTCCAAAAAGACCCTGCTGGGATATCCAGCAACTAAATGGGTTCATTCAGAAGTATTAGTGATCATTTTCAAACAGGAGTTACAGAAATAAAGGACTACACATATTTTGTGTGATTAATCAGGGCATTTTATCTGCCAATACTTCTTAGAATAGCTAATTGGTTTTCCAGTATCTGTGCATGGTAGTTCTTGGTTAGCTGTGCATTAACAAAGGCCAAGTCACTGGCCCTGTACTGTCAGACATCATTATTTTCAATCAGACCAGTCAGTTTCTAGAGTAAATTACAAATCCACTGAATATTTGTTTGTTGTGCCAGACACAGAGCTCATACATTTGACCCAAATGGAACCTTCCTTGCTTTCTGGCCTTAAGAGATAAAAACTGAATTGAATTTCTTGTTTGCTTGATGGTGTCTTTAAAAAAAAAAAACAAAAACAACCTGCCTTTTTGTTTGGAAAAAGTATTTTTTCCCTTTTTTCTTTTTATTTTCCCCCATTTTTCACCTTAAAGTGACAAGATACACCTCTGATAACAAGAGTATCTTCCTACCTTTTAAAAATATACCACTAGAAAGGGCAAACTTAGCCTTGATTAGTTGACATAGTTGAAATGAGGAATTTCTCTAATTATCTGTTTAAAAATTTGCATTGAGTGAAGTAAGTCAGGAACAGATTCTGGCTTGGAGCAGGCATGTGTGCCTGCAAAAGTGCATGAAGTCACCACTTCTGCCATCAGGTACAATTATCCTGGTGTTTTGGCTGAAGTGAATAAAAGTAAGTGGATTGCTTATGTCTGAACTCTTCCTGGAAGCAAATAAGCAGAGAAAATTAAAACATCCTTTAAAACTGTTCAAACCATAGAATCATGAAATGCTCTGGGTTGGAAGGGACCCTTAAAGCCAATCTTATCCAACCTCCCTTGCAATAAGCGGGGTCATCTTGAACTAGATCGGGTTACTCAAAGCCCCATCCAACCTGACCTTGGATGTTTCCAGAGATGGGGCATTTATCTGAGTTCTATCTGAGCAGTCTCTGAACAGTGTTTTTACCCTCATTGTAAAAAAACTTCTTCCTTGTATCTGATCTAAATCAACCCTTCTTCAGCTTAAAACCATTACTCCTTGTCCTGTTGCAGCAGGCCCTGGTAAAATGTTTGTCAAGTCAACTGCAAACCTACTTTTTCCCTCCCATTTCTCACTTTTCCTTCATTTCTTATTTCAAAGAATAACCAGGAAAGAAATTATGATGAAGGCACATATTTGTTAGGCAAGAAATGACAAAAAAAAATTCTGTTTATATTGCTGACCTTGGAATAAAAATAATGGTAATCATGTATTAAGAGTCAGCTGGTTTTCCTCAAGCACCTGGTATGATTTTTTTCACTACTTGTTTTCAAGTATTTACAGATTTTCTTTAGGCATATTAAGTAGCCCTTGGAAATAAAATATGTGGCTGTGGTATGTGGAAAATCATGCTGGCTTGCAGTCAGAAGCCGGAGAACCTCCAAGTGAAGGTTTTGCTTTCTCGGCTCGGGTACACACAAGGTGTTCCCCTCACTATGTCACTGTCAGTGTAATGCAGGCAGTTGTGGTAGGGTGTAATGTGTATTTCCAGGAGTCAGGACGCCAGCATACTTGGGGACAGCAGAAGCAGAAAACAGAATTTTGAATTCTCAGTCAAAAAGAGACACCAAAGTACTTTGACTGTGGATGCATCAGCCATGAAGTTACAGCTTACAGGCTGCTGTCACCTCTCCTGTTTGCATCCCAGAGACAGCTACATTACACACTAGGGAAAGGAAAGGCATAACACCAACACCATAATTTGTGCAGAAAGAAACCTAGCTCAGCCACCAAGATGTCTGTGCTGCAGGAATCTTGTATCAGCCATGCAGGGATCAGGAGAGGCCCCACAGAAAAAGGTGGACACACCTCTGCAGGCAGTTGGGGTCATCCAAGTTAAAGGTTCACCTCTCTCCAATGACTTTATAGAGAAGTTAGACTTGAGGTTGCCATTTCCAGCTTCAGGCAGAACTTAACTGGACCACCCAGTTTATTGTTCTAATAACCCAATACTTCTCCCTCCTCCACCCTCTTCACCAAGTTACATCGAGGATTAGCTACCTATGAGCTGCACACAAGGCTTCATCTGCCAGGGCAACCTCTTCCAGGGCTTTTAAAATGTTTCAGTTTCTTCAGAGCCTGCCTTTTCAGTGTAGGTCAGGAGAAGCTGCTGTGTCACAGATGGATATTATTGGCTGCAATATGAATGAATTAGAGCTAAAGACCAGATCCAGCAGTTTTCCAGGGAGATAATATGGCCCTGCTACCTGCTACCTGGGCATGAGCTTGGGGATTATAACAGCCTGTTTTCCCTCTCCATTCCACCACAAATCTCTTCTGTGACCATAAACAATCTGCTTGGTCCAAATCAAAGGAGTTCAGCTTCCCTGTTTTCAAATTCCCATTGGTAAAATGAGAGTCACGGCTCTTCTCCACTTCAGAAGGATGTTGCAAGGATATTACAGTAAAAATGTTGAAGCACTACAAACATGAGTATTTAGGAGAACATCAGAAGGTATAATTCCCTCCATGCTTCCAGGCTAGCCTGCTCCTTCATCTTTTCATTGGTGATGAGCTGAAGTAGAAACTGTAGCTGACAGATATATTTCCCTTAACAAGGTGTTAAACCATTTCTTTTAGAATGATGATTCCTTCACAAAACCCATTTCCAGACTCCCAGCTTAAGAGCCATGAAATTCTTATTTTTGTGATTCAAATTCTTTAGGACTTGCAACTTTCAAAGGGCTACAGCTTTGCAAAACCACTTTTACTGGAAAGATTTCATGTTCCTACCAGGAACAAAGGAAGTTTTGTTTCAATGCAAATGTTAATTTCCAGTAGTACCAGCAGTTAAAATGTTGAGAGATTAACACAATACCACAAAAATTACAATGTGACATTGTTTTTCAAGCAAAAAGCTAGATTGATTCAGCTTTTAAAATTACGTGAATCAGAACCTAAGTCACTGCTAATAAAACATTAATCTATTTCATAAATACAGAATTCTTAAGTGTTTCCTCCCATTTTATCAATATTTAAAGTTATTTTTATACCTCAATCCTTTTTTTTTTTTTTTTTTTGTCTAGACACATCACCACTCCAAACAACTGTAGGACATGGCTCTTCTGCAGGGTCTTACTCATCTTTGCCAGCACTGTGCTTCCATCCAGTGATGGAGAACATGGCCCACTCTGTCCTAATGTTTTATATATGCATTAAGTGAAATTATACTGCTTTTATGACCTATTTTTAAAATGTTCAAAATTATTTACTGTTGTGTTTATAAAATTGTGAGTAACAAGGCACATATTTTGAAAGGAGATGAAGAGTAAACAGGCTTGTTAGTGTATAATTATTGTACATGAGTTACCGGTTAGTTGTTTCTATTTCACCAGCAAATAGGATGCACTTGAAAGCCTCAGCATCTATTCATCTCCAGTACTGGCACAGCAGATGAATACCTTCAAGGAGGGGGAGAAATGTCAAGTCCAGTAATGAATTTACACTACACTACGGTAAAAGAGGAAAACTGTGTTTATGGATTGCTTTCTCCAACATGGTACTGTTTATCCTGCAGAATAACACTTTAAAAGCATATTGACAAAATGTTTCTCTTCTCACTGAAGAGCCTGTATTCTTGTATTGTCTGCTTATTATATTTGTGTATTTAGGTTGATTTAGGAAAACTGCACAGCAAATTGCAGTGAGAAAGGGGTAGAAGTGAGGGCACACTGCAAAAACAGAGTCAATGCTCTAAAAATGGTTTGTCCAAACCAAGGTCAGCAGCTTGAGTCTTCTCTTAGCTGTCTGGTCCCTCAGCTCTGTGCAGTTTTCCACACTGGCTGCCACTCTCTAGAGCGAGGGCTGTCATCTCTGACCTGGCAGGCCATGCAGCAGGTGCAGACCAAGGCTTGGGTAGCTGCTCTGTCAGTGCTGCACCCACAGTTTGGCTCCTGCAGCCCCCAGCCCAACTGCAGCATGGGCAGTGCTCAAGGAGCCCAGAGCCTGATGCCAGGGATGTGCTCTGCCATTCCCTGGCTGCGAGGATCCTGCTCCTGATCCATGTTCCTACACCAATGGTAAACTACTGCAGCAGCAGCAAGTACAAAAACCAGAGGGTGCACGTACTTAGAAGAGATGAGCATATGTCAGCCCTTTGTCAGGAATGACAGAAAGCATCAGACAGGTCTCTCCATCCTCTACAAGGTAAAACTCCTGCATCTAGGAGCTCAGCAAATGGGCCATCATGTCTGAGGGCATCAGCAGAGACATGAGATTCAAGCTCCACAAAGACACTGAATCCAGAATGAGTTTGTCCTTGTGGGGAGCAAAACCTCATTGCTCTTGCAATGCACAGCCTGCATTATCCTGCCTATATTTGAGATTTGGATAAACATTTGGCAAACCAGCCATCTAGGTTTTGATCATGAAAGTGTGCTGAAGAAACAGAGCAAAGAAATTTAATCTTTTGAAGTCCTCATCACATTGGATTAAGTTAGCAGGCCATGCTTCTGTTCTGTTTGCATTATCACAAAGTGTTTGATTGACTTTGACATTAGAGTGAAATAAATATTAATGAAAGGATAGAGATAAGGAACTAGAGAGACAGATACTGGGATCAGATTGTTAATGCTCTTACACTCATACTTGTCTATATATAAAAAATTGCTTTTGCAAACATCAGAATGTTCATTACACTATTCAGAAACAGTTTTACTGTGACAATCTGCTGAAAACTGCCTCTGTGATGGAAATCAGTCACTTATTTTGCTGGATTGTTCATAAAACTGACAGGCAGGCTCTGACTGAATCCGAGAAGCCTGCACCTGGTCAGAAGACTGTGAGATCTGACAACAGTCTCTCTGTTGCTAATAATTATGCACCAGTTTAATCACCAACCTCATGCTTAGCAAATTGAAAGCATAGAACTGAGTAAATGATGAAGCTATAGGTATTTAAATCATACAGCAGTTTTTGTTCCATTGGCATGGTGATGAGTTGCTCTTTTTTCCTAAATGCTAGATGATGCTGACAGTGTTTAAAACTGAGGTTAGAAATTACAGCAGAAGAATCTGACTTGTGACACATCTTGTAAAATATGTCATTGTGCCCTGAACCAAATATAGATTGTTGATCACTTAAATCCATAGCTGAAAGCACCTGCAATGCACATAAAATTAAATCTCTTTGTTCTATCCTATGCACAATGGTCACTACTTTGATTCCTCTTTTGCATTCAAATTAGTTCAGCTGAGAAACATGGAGTATGGATGCAAGTTTGATTAAGTCATTAGTAAGTTGTCCTGGATCAATTTTAATCTATTACTCTAGAAAGAATTAAGAGAGATCTCTTAAGGGAGGGATAAAAGGTTATTTTCAGGCACAAGTCTCATCTATTGTCAGATGTGTGTGTATGTGTGTTCTGATTTGGGTTTATTTTTGCTTTTACCTACAGGGGCAATGCACTATTGTTTCTTTTAAAACTTAACCATGTTACTCCATCACAGCAAACTGCCTTCACTATTGCCATGCCTTTCATTTGACTGGCCTTTGGTATTAGCAAATAGCCCCAGGGAAAACTTAGATAAGTGCACTGGGAAAACTTAGATAAGTACACTGAAAATTTAAGGGCTCTAACTTCAATCTTAGTGTTAGTTGAACTAACACTAGCAAGTGTCCAAGCTCCACTTCCCTGTGGCTTACAGAGATACCAGAGTGCTCTAGTATTGCAGAATGCACTGGGAACTGCTGGTGCAATTCCCATTGCTGTAAAATGCTGCTAAGAGAGGCTGCCCTGCTCTTGAACTGCCCCCTTCCTTTGAGTGTCATGTACCTGGTGCTTCCTGAGTTCTGTTGGCTTAAGGGGAATTTAACAGTTTTCAGGAAGGAAGGGGGAGAGGGAGGGGTGACATGAGACCTCCCATGATATTCACTGCCCCTGGAAATGATGGGGGGAATAGCTGAGCCAGGCTCTTCCTGCACCAGACAAGGGAGAAACAGGGAATATCATGCAATGTCTGCTGTCAGAACAGGCTTAACCCAGTCACAGTCTCAACTCTCCCACCCCACCAAACACACAAAACTTAAAACAGCAGCAGCAAGACAGGCTCTGCTCCAGGCTGTGACAAGCTGGACATCTTCAGCTGTCCTAGCAGGATTTTAAAATAATCTATCCATGCCTGTAAGATGGGCACATGTATGGAACTGGGGCTATATACCACATCCACACAACTGGGGCTGTTTGACACTTGACAAATAGACAGTTTGAAGTTCAGATAAGCTAAAATATGCATGCCAGATGAGACTTGTTTTATTCATCTTAGGCCTTCACAATATACAAAATAAAAACCTAAAATAAATGAAATTAAAATACAGCTGTATCATATGATAAATGTCTAAGTTTGCCTGAAGGCATCCTACTGAATTTCCTTGCAGCTGACTACTCAACTCTGAAGAGTTGCTGGGCACAGAGAGCAGCAGAAATCCATTACTTACATAAAATTATTCTCATTCTTCTGGAGTAATGTGTTCCCCTGGGAAAATGAGGGAGAAAATGGTTGGAGGTTTCCAGAGCATCATATCAGAGAGCCAGAGACCTGTTTGCATGTAAGAGCACAAACTGAGCTAGAAGGACACACCAGTGCCTCATGTCAGAAGGATACAGGGATGCAGGGCTGCCCAGGCACTCAGGAAATGGGGAATAACACTGGAGGGCCTCCCATCCCTCAGTATTGTCAAAGATGTTTAATTATCAGTGCTTTAAGCATAATGCCTGTGCAGCACAGAGATACATTTAATTGCATCCTTTCTGTTCTTTTTTGTCTTACCAGCAAGGTTAAACCACCAGCACAGAGACTCCCCAGCCTAGAAAATTCCCCAGGTATGTGTCTGAAGTGATGGCTGTGAACACTGTAGGGTTCTGGGGCAGGATGCACTGAGAAATCTCTTCAGAGGAACAAGTCAATGGTGAGTGATTCTCTCCTGGTCTTAGGGTGCCTGATAAATTGTCAGAGGTTGAGAGCAAATCCTGTAGTTTTAGTGCTAGAAATGGAAATTAGAGTAAGTAGGCTTCTCTCTCTTGGAAACATATGAAACCAGCCACATCAAGAGATGACTATTCAGAAGGGCAATGCACAATTTTTTACCCCATATCTGCAGTGAAGAGAAAGGTTATGATGTTGCACTAAACTGCTAATGACTATTTTCCATCTGGTTCATCCTTGTTAACCATAACATCTGCCACAATGCTAAATATATCAGAACTGAAGAGGACTAAGAGGTGTTTAATCTCAGTTTAGTAAACACACCTTTTTAGAACATGGGAAAGACCCAGTGGATTTTTCAGTATTAAATATATTTCACGTTATTAAAATCTTCATTGTTTAGGGGAAAATCCTGAAGGTTTGGGAAAATCAAAAGAGCTCACACAGTACATTCTTTTCAAAAACTTCATCATTTTTTCACATGGACAGCATGAGGCTTTTATAGATGTATAATGATATATCAAAGTTAATTATTGCTATCAATAATTGTAACTATTTAGGATAAATTTCTGTAAAGGGGTGCTTTTGTTTTAAAATAAGGGTGCTTTCAGCCCTCTGCACTTCTATTTAAAAGTTACTATTAAATGGCCAAATCAAGTAGAGCAGTAAGTTTTAAAGACTTGCTGTTCTATGAATTATATTGCAGTATGTGACATTTCTGCACAGGGACCTTCTTCTAATATCTCCTAACCCACTACTTCATGAATTTTAATTACGTGTGGCTAAGAAAAGCCCGCATCATAAAGACCATTAAAGATGTATTGTATCAACCCCCCTTGCAACGGCCACCACAAAACAAGACCTTGGAAAAGCAACAATCCCCCCTCCAACTCCAATTAATTAAACCATCAGCATCTCCAGAATTATTCTGTTATCATCTGGTGACAGATGATAGCAAGAAAAGACAACAGAACAGCTGGGTGTGTATGTGAGAGGTGTCACAGGCAATACTGCCCTTCATTATGTTGTTTTCAAATGATTTATGGACATTTCCTTTGACAAAAAAAGAAATGAGGAGGAATTTACTGAAAACTTAAATAAGGGCAGATCTGGGATATACATAAGAGCAGGTTGACAACACATTAAAACTATTTTTTCAGTTTTGCAAAACCCTTTCAAAAAGGCTGTACTAGTGTCAAAACAAAATAATGCACTTTTTCCTGTAGGACATTTACAGGGACTACAGCATATGACAGAAAAACTTAGCAAGAATGAAGAGTCCTTTCATTTTTTGTCTGCAACAGTGTTTCTTTGTGAACTTTAATGTAAATTATTTTATAGTTTTAATAACCTTGCCCTCTTATACATTTATGTATATGTGTATTGTATATAACTCTAGCAATTTTTGTGAGTGAACCAAGAACAGACAAATGGCCAAGGAGAACATGTGGGGTTCTTTTAAAACAACATATCTCCTACAAGCTTTGGTCTATCTCTTCTAATGGTTATCTATAACTATATTTTTACATATTTCCCACAAAGCATTACAGCCTTCCCTCCTGGGGATACTGCAGAGCTTTGTGACTAGCTTTGTGAGCTAGCCAAGAAGAATCCCTACTTCTAGGCTCTGTTTTCCCCAGTTTTATTCAGTCATATTAAGGACAACTCTGTTCCAACACCAAAAGGACAAGAGCTTAAGCATGCCCAATGTCATCACAAGCAACTGCAGCATGCTGCAGCATCAGCATCTCAAAGAGGGAAAATTAGACTGGGCTCCTCAAATTAGCCCAGAGTTATTTATATAAATACACCTTGGGATTTTGTTGGGTTTTGGGGGTTTTTTTTGCCCTAGTATACCTGCTGCTAGGTGTACTAGCACAGCAAAGACATGTCTTTTGAACTCTTACTGGTGCCATGCACTAATGAAAGAAATGCCTCTAGAAATGAAAACCCACAGAGAGTTCAGTTCTGCCCTCCAGCCTTCACTCATCTGCCATCAGTTTAGCAGGACATTGCTTTATATGATGCTGATCAGGCTTCTGCCTCTTGTACTGGGAAAGGAAGCAGGGTTTGTGAAGAGCCTGAGAAGAGCAGAGTAGCTCCCATGTAGGTATGCTGACAGGCAGAGAGGCCACCCAGCAGGTGTAAATCCCTGCTATCAGAGCAGTTGAGGTGAGCTTGTCTTTACAAACCAGACGTTTCACAGAAGGTGCTGGGTAGGCAAGCTACGTCTGAGATTGCTAAAAGGGTTTTAGACCTCAAAATCTGTTGCGTTTCTGCTCATAATGGAAGCATAATGTTTTCAACTAATAGTTCCATTTTGCAGCTCACATAAATTAAGTGTATTCAAGTTCCAGATAATTAATTGTATGGCGCATTATAACCTCTTCAAAAGAGGTACGTAGTAGATTTACAGCCTGGGTGTTTAATGGATTAATGCTTAATGCCACATTACTAACCTTGGCTTGCTTAAAGTTCATTGATTTAGTGTTCAATGAAATAAATGAGAAAAGGGCGACATGGAGCTCACATGGTTAGGTGTATAGAGAGATAATATGCAAAATTGCAAAAAAAGAAGAAATCATACCCTACAATTATGACAATTACTAGAAAAGGTAGAGAGAAAGTGAGTTATACTTGCAGTGAAACAAATGCTGGAAACTGGCACTTTGAAGTGTAGATATAATGAATGTTCATTGTATAAAGCCATCTTTTAAAAGGTCTAAAGCATTGCCATTTCAAAAATGAAAGTGTGTAAAGACAGTCCCTACTTTTACATATCTGGAAGTACAAGGCTTTGAATAAAATCTTATCTGAAGCATCAAAACTTTGCTGTGCAATTACATGGTGCTGCACAGAACTGGTCAGCAGAAGTCCCCCCAAGACATTTTTACACCAAAGCTGGGTAATACAGGTGCTAATCAAAGTCAGCCCAGGGGTTAAACATCTGCCCCATAAGTGACAGCTGTTATTTACAGCATGCCATAAGACTTGAAAGTAAGGTCTTAATGGTCTTATGTAACTAAGAAATAAATGCCATCCCAAGAGTTCAGAATCAAACCCACAAATATTTATTATCGCCATTTTTAAATAAAGCCGTGATTAAATGGGGCTGCAGCATATCGAACTGGACTTTGAATCTCCCCAGCTCAAGCTCAGTGTTATAGCAGTACATCCATCTTTTTACAGGAAGGAAAAAGGTGCCCAGCTGGAGAAATACTGAGGATGTGCAGATATTTAGCTCCAATCTGGCAGCTTTTTTCTGAGCATGATTAACATTAAGAGGTTTGCTTGATGGGGAATACAGTGTTCAGCACTTTGTAAGTTCCAGAATGTAAATACTACTTTGAGAAAAACAAAAAATAAGGACCAAAAAAGATCAACAAGTTGTAGAACTTAGCCATTTGCAAGATGAGTTAACGGATGAAACATTCCATTTGAAGATTTAAATGTGTTTGAAGGAAAATTTTGATAATGTCCTGAGAAAACCATTTTCTTGTCTTAGTAAAGGGCTAAAACACTCCTGTTTGAACAACTCTGTGAAGCTTTGATTAAAAATACAGTAGAATATTTGGAGAAAACATTTTATCTTTATCTTTATCTTATCTTTGTCTTTATATAACAGCATTTATATTCACAGAATCAATCAGGTTGGAAAAGACCTCTGAGGCCATCGAGCTCAGCCTATGACCAAACACCACTGTGCCAACTAGACCATGGCACTGAGTGCCACATCCAGGCTTTCCTTAAACACCTTCAGGGACAGCAACTCCACCACCTCCCTGGGCAGTCCATTCCAATGCCCAGTCACTCTTTCTGTGAAGAAATTCTTCTTGATGTCCAACCTAAACTCCCCTTGGTGCAATTTAAGACTGTGTCCTCTCCTCCTGTCACTGGTTGCTCAGGAGAAGAGGCCAACCCTCATCTGGCTACAGCCTCCTTTCAGGCACATGTGGAGAGTGGTAAGGTCCCCCCTTGAGCTTCCTTTTCTTCAGGCAGAGCAACCTCAGCTCCCTCAGCCATTCCTCACAGAGTTTGTGTTCCAGACCCTTCAGCAGCCTCATTTCCCTTCTCTGGACACATTCCAGCAGCTCAACATCCTTCCCAAACAGAGGTCCAGAACTGGACACAGCACTCAAGGTGGTGCCTCACCAGTGCCAGGGGCAGGGGAAGAATCACTTGCATGGTACTGCTGGCCTCACTATTCCTGAAACAGGCCAGGATGCCATTGGCCAAGGCATTATATTCACAGCTTCTCTTTAAATGCAAAATCATATGTGAGAATGTTGCTTACTGCTGGCACAGAAGGAGCCCGTGGTTCTTAGATCAAACATTCAGATTGTTTTCTTTGGCACACATGAATTTTCCAGGCTACAAACTCAGTAAAGTACATCTGGAGCCAAGTGCTACAGGATCAGAACATCAGCATGATTAATTTTGCAGTGTGCCTATCTCTCAGGCATAACCATGCCAGGTGACAAATAGGACATGCTTTACATATTTCCCTACCTACAGGCTATGCTTCAGGTCCTGTCTGTCAGTCCTTTCTCATGACAAATTCCCTAAGAATTCAACTATTTTCCTGCAGAGTGCACAACTGGAGTTACTAATAGCATCAGTAAAAACAAGAATTATATAAACCTCACAATTTTAATTTTAAATTCCCAAACACCAATTAATGTCCACCAAAAGGACTGTGCTTTCTCCCCATTTTTAGGCCCCAGAAAGACTCATCCTGGCAAAACTAATCCTAGGCAGGGCAATGTTGTTTCCCTTACAGACTTCTGTCATGGTCAGTCAAAAAATCTGCAAGGTTTGTAGCACTGGCCCAGAAAATAATAATTGTTTATCACCTGTCCCATAGCAGGTAACTGCCCCATGATCATAACCAAGAACAGCAGCATAGGATCATGGAGCAAACTTTGCCCCGTGTGCAAAGCACTAAATATGCAAGTAGGTATTGTTAGGCATAAAACACTTGTGGCTTCAGTAGACAGGATTGCAAAAAACAAATATTCCTAAATATGAGGTAAATTGGGTTGCCAAGCAATTATCACTAAATGTTCATGCTGCCACTAAATCTATCAGTGAGAGAGACTTGCATTTTTAAAAAATATACATGCCAGTAAAAACAGAAAAATAATTTTAAGATATTTTCCAGACTCTGTAGGCCTTTTTTAAAAGTGAAATAATCTGCCTTCTTTGACTGCTTGAGTGTTAAATTTGATCAATTAAAATCTCACCAGACATAAACCAAAACCCCCCTACAAACTCTGCTACTGTTTTAGTTTGGCATTTTGCTGTGTTCTGATGTAAATACAACTATTCCTTAAAAATACAAACCATTCTCTTTGTATATTTATATTGTAAAAAATTGTTCCATTTCCAGATGAAAGCAAAGAGGTGGCTATGACTGTTCAAAATAATTAAAGTTTGAATGAATTTTCAAATTTATTGGGTTAGTAGGGTTTTATATATGCACAGGGAATGACACCTGACTTTGAAGTGAAGTGTAATTTTTTTGGAAGTACTTCACTTAACAGATGAAGGACTCTGAACCTGTCTTGAAATATGCATCCTATTTGGATAGAATAGAGACATCATCTTATAGGAATATAGGTTAGGATACTTTCTCAATTTAGCAGTATTTGCAACTCTCTCAATAAATTCTCTCCTGTATTACCTGGAGGAAACAACTGTCTCTCATGGTTCACATGAGCAGCCCCAGCTCCTGCAAAGGCAACATCTGATTTTTCCCAGAAAACACTCAATCCTGCCTGTAGGATTGAAAAAACATGTCTGAAGGTGAAGAAGTAATCTGCAAGTTCTCCCTGGGGCAAAATAAGGTGGAACATTTAATTTCTGTCAGGCTGCAGCTCACGAGTCCTGCTACACATACAGATCTCACTTAAGGCTTATGAAGCAAGAACAGGATGTCAGGAGGGACAGGAACCTCCCAGTACACAATCATTCACTTCCACATGAGCTGTTAATGAATCACAGAATCACAGAAATCCCTGGGTTGGAAGGGACCTTTGAAGAACATTTATTCCAACCCCAAATGAAGGGTCATTCAAAGCAAGTATCTGTAGAGATGAAGCACCACAGAAATTCTTTCTAAATCTCCATTACCAATGCAATAGTACTTTCAACTTATTGGTCACACTCCTTTTCTTGAGATCTTTAGCACCATGTCGACCATTTATCTGTCAGAGGCTTCAAAAACAAAGATCCCATGCTGCTTTTTAAGTGATGAATTCAGGTTTAATTTAAAATCATGAGGTTTTATTAAAATATCAGGATTATTGTTGCAGCCTGTAGGAGTTGAGCAAAAGCAAAGTGTTATCACTTGTATCACCTCGGCGTGCAGAGCCCCTGCCCTCAGCAGAGCCCTGTTGTGCTGGGTACATCCCGTCTTTGCATGCACAGCCTGAGCCATCCTCTACAAAGCAACTTCTGAAGTTTAGCTTTTTCATGTTTGTTAGTTATTGTTAAGTTTTGTAAAATGGATTGCTCTGTGTACCTCTTCCCAAAACTTACCTTTGGTCTTTTCCCAAAGCTACCACCCTCTGAGATCCTGTAATTCACCCCAAGGCTTCTCCCTTTCTTCTAGAAAGTTCGGAGAAGCTGGTTGAATGATTGGCTGTGTACCAACCCCTCTCCCTATCCCCTATCTCTACTGGTGATAACTTTTGTCTGTCCCATCCTGAACCATCCCCTGTATTCTGCTATTGGACTTCAGTGTTGACAACTCCTGGGCAACATGTCCCTTTAAAACACACGGGCAGGGGGTGGACTGCAGGCTCTCCTGAGGGGTTTTTCACTGAGCAAGGCCGCTTGCCTTGTTGTTTTCCAACTATGAACAATAAAACTAATATGTAAAACTCTCAGTGGAGCCACTCTTTCTGCACCCTCACCACAGCTGTCTCTGACATTGTCTTTGGGCAAAAAGAACTCACAGGGACCTAGAAGTAGAGCAGCTACAGACGGGACCTTCTGATTTGTCACGGTGCTAGGGTCAGCCAAGGCATTCAGGAACAAAGGCACGGAGGCACTGAAGGAACCTGCCAGCAGTGCCAGAGGGATTTTGAAGCCCAGTTAGGAGCAGTGGTCTATACTCTGCATTTTTGTGAAAACCCCCTTCTACAGAGTGCTAAAAGGATGTAAGAAAACAACACCTTTTCACAGCTATGCTCACCTGCAGAGCAGTTTGAGCGAAGACCAAATCGCCACCATCTTCCAGGGGGTGTTTGAGCCCATCACCACACACAGTCAATGACAACAGCAGATGCAGCATCTCAGCTGAGCAATTCCCACTAAAGGCAGAGACAATACTTCACCCAGGTCTGCCCAGTACCTGAAAATCAGCAGAGAACATCAGTCCAGCTGAGCTGCTTCTTGCTCTCTTGGTAGCAGATGCCACAATGATCCCAAGGCTCAATCTCACTTGCAAGGAGTACATCCTTAGTTGACTTCAGGAAATTCAGAGGATTCCTGTGACAGGAATTCAGTACAGCCTTCAGCCCAGTGCGCAGATGGGGCTTGAGCTGTTAAATACGGCTACCAGTAATGCTCACTTTTAAGGGACAAATTTTCATTGTTTAGATCTTTATCACTTTAGTTCCTAAGGAAAAATATTTTTTTCCGGGCACTTTCTTATTCAGATTTAAGAATGGCTGTTATTTCATGACTGTTGTTTCTTTTGAATTGCTGTCCACAGTTTTATGTTTTGGTCTTTTTTCTTGCATGGCTACCATTAAATCCTACCATTCACATGGGTAATTCAGATCATAGATCTGTCCTATCTTTATCCAAAATTAATCTTCATATACCATAAACTTTAAATGTCACTGTGATGCCCAAATCACTCAGTCCTGGTTAAGTCTCGAGGCTTCCTCACGTCCTTTTGTAAATTCTACCTAAATAACATTATACCCTCCTCACAATAATGATACATGATCATTTATGCTCTCTTGAATTACAGGAATACAAGGCATCAGCTTTAGTACATACTGTTGACTAGTCCTCTCCATTTCTGCAAATCTTTGACTTCATTCATAGGAAGCACTGGAATTTATCCTGGAGCTAGGAACAAAAAATCATAGAGCATTTTTTCCTGATTTTACGTTAATTAGTACTCATATGACCATCACATTCCTCTCAGAACTAGTCTACAAGGTACTCCAGACTCTCTTTCATTTTATTGTAGACCTGCTTTCATTTCAAGAGAGAACTATACGAGCGAGTGAGCTGTAAATTACCAACCTGTACCCCAAAAAGCTGCTTTGCAAACCCCTGGCATTGTCCAGCTCTTTGGAGTAACTTCTTCCCTCTCTGTTTGAAACAGTTCTATTTCCTGTAGAAACAGAGGAGAAATGGACACTGATAAAGAGCTAAGGTGAAGAGTTCTTCATTGAACAGTGTTTTAATCTTGAAAATAATTTACAGTAAGTTGTATATACTCAAGCATGCTGTCAGGTGTGACTCCAAAGACAACAGCTTTCCTTCTCTAGCTAACAGTCAAAAAACCACTGATGGTCCTCATCCCACAAAGCTGTTTTTGTTTCTCTTGGGTTTGATTATCCTTGTACAAAGAGAAAAATTTCTTCTCTCTTTTGCCCCATTTTTTCACTGAAAGCTGAATTTAAAACAAAATTAACTGTATGTTTCTGAGAACACTTTGTTTTGAATGTTGGATGTTCCTTTGTTTTTAGCATCAATAAAGGTCAGCCACTCAGTTTCGTCATTGACAGGCTCCAGTTCCATTTGTCTAATACATTCCACTTAGCATCACATACAACAATCAGACATATTCTTAACATTAGGAAGTTGCAGAAGAACAAAAGGCATGTGTGTGCTATCCAAGATTTCCTTGGAATGAATTACACTGGATGAATTATTTGGAATTATTCAGGAAAAGAAATTGTTTACTATTCTATCATAACAGATGCTCCAGACAAAGAAAAGAGGAAGTTGTTGCAGCCTCTGACTGAGCCATAGCTTTTCACAGCTGAGCATGGTTGTGCAAATTAGCTGGTAAAGTTTATGGAAGAACCCAGAAAGAAGCAATTAGAATTACAGTGCTGGTTTGAGAATATGTAGTTTGTAATCAACCAAAATTGTGCAGTTTTCCATATTCTTTGCTGATAATGCAAATGCAACCTTTGAAGGAAACTGCTCTGTAGCGCATCCTGAAAGCAAGAAAAAACACTTAAGTCCAAGCAAATACCTTTGAGGACAGCAGATTGAATAGATCTTGGTCAAGCCATTTGTGGCCATTGCACAGATTATGAACAGACTCTACAAAATGTGTATTTTGGTCATTGGCACAAGTTACGGGGCAGAACAAGATCCTGAGTGCAAAACAAGAACCTGGAGGTGAGAGAACCTGGAATGGCTTTGGACAGAGGACTAAAGAACCCTAGAAAAAGACTACATACAGTCTGCAGGGCTGAGTTTAGAGAGGACTCAAGGGAGATGTGACAAGAGCTTTCAAAAATGTGAATGAATGCCACAAAAGAGGAATGCTACAAATACCTCAGAACTGCTTAGATGAGAGAGAGCAATGAACTTGAAATGCAAGCAGAGGCAGCATGTTACTGTTGGGAAAAACTTTCTAATAGAAAGAACGGATAAGTGTCAGAAGAGGTTGTTGAGGAAGACTGTAAAATTTCAGGCAATGTAGTTATCCAGTGGATCATATTTGCCAGCTCACAGTTATGTAGAGGACATCCTCTATGCCACCAAAGTGCCTGGAACAAGGGATTGTGTGGATACCTTACAGATCTCTGGCAGATTGCCCTGTTCTGTTTTCTGGTGTTGTACCAGATAAAGGGAAGAGAAATAATCACTGAGCTTGTCTGATTTCAGTCCTACTGAAAAGCTGAAGTTTTATCTGAATTTTGGCTTTGTGCAACGCCGTTGTTCAAATGAAAGATGGAAAGTACTGACACCTTCCTAGGCCATGTCTTGGAAGGCAAAGATGATATTTAAAGATAATTGTCAGTATTTTCTAATAATTAGGTTGTACTTCCTTTTACACACACTGAAGATTCAGTTTCTTGATCTGATGTTACACTGACACAAAGCAAGCAAGTGACTTCCCATCAGAGGAAGCATTCCCACTCTTCAACCTCTTATCCTTGGCCACATTCTTCTGGCACATTTCTTGTGTAAAATCAGCTGATTACAAGGTCCAGTCCAAGGCAAAAAGAGTGGATGGATGGATGGTTGGTGGTGACATGGTTAGTGGAACCAACTCTCTGGTATCATCTCAGGATGACGTGCAACTACACAAAACATGACACTGCATCTCAATATCAGCTGACACTACTGCAGGGTTACTCATTGGAAAAGCTGTCCAGGACTAATGAAGTTCACAATCTGCCCATGAAAATATGCTGCAAAATTTGGAGACTGGAAGTTTCTACAAGTACAATGTAAGTTGTGCAGCAAACTGGCTAGGATTTCCAAGAACTCCAATGGGAAAAACCCATGTGGAGATCTTGAACTGAGTCAGAGCAGTCTCCACTGTATTGTTTTAGATGCTTTTGACCTCTGCCACCTCCAGGGCTCATTCTGAAACAACCAACATTTCCCTGATAATAGTTAGGTCACAGGGATGAGGCCAGGTTGAAATAGTGTTGTCATCTGCTTTGAAACCAGCACAGTCCATTAGTAATCATTATACAAAAGTATTTTGTTTTTCCATACCAAATAACCTTCCAGGTCATCAAATTAGTCATTGGTGTTCTACAAGACTCTGCCTTACAGCATGCAGGGGTTCACTTTGCTTCATCATAAATTATGTAATTCAAATTCTTGTCCAATTTATAGCAGAAACAGTTTATACTGGTCTGTCTTCCCAAGATTTAGNTTTTTTTAATATGATTCCATTGTCTGGGTTTGGTTTAGGTCCTATTTATTAATTCTTGGAAGGTTTGCTCAGTTGCCCAAAATACCTGTTGGAAACTTGTAAAGGGAAGTGAACATTCAGCTACATTATATGGCACTGAGATACAAGGTCCCTGAAGCAAATTAAATACAAATAATTGCTGTCCTTTTCACAGTCACTGTTGCAAGTTTTTTTCTCCTCTGTGTCTTGATATATGGTACTGGATGCAACAGAACTTCTTTGGATGAGGAAGGATAAATGTCAAACGTATAATGAAAATACATTCAGATGTTGCACAGCATTGGTATGTGTCATTGCTTTGGCAAAGAAAGAATATTTGCTATTGAAGTATATTGCCAATGCTCTGAAAAACTGGCTGGTCAGTAAAACTTTTTCTTATTTTTGAGATACCTTCATTAAAAAGTGTATAAAGACAAGTTGCAATAGGCAGCATATAACCACAACTATATGATCTGGATCAGAAAAATATCCATAAATAAATTTTTTCTGCAGTCTGGGTCTCCAAAGATTAGAAATACATCAGCATAAAATGGCAAAGATTAAGCTGGCAAGTGGTGAGACCTTGACATTCATATGTAATTTGGCTTACCATACCCTATACTGTAGACACTCCCTGAGAAACACAGATATTGTGTTTATTGGGAAAGATTTAAGATTTAAGACAATTCCTGTGGTATTCTCTCTCATTCTTGCACTGGCTATGAAAGAAAGTGAAAATTACAGAGTATGTCCAGCAATTAAAACACTTCAGTAGTTCCACCACCTTCAGAGGCAGGCTGCTACTGCTTGCTACACCTTACCCCCAGACAGGTGTGTTCTCTGGAGAAGAACATCTTGTGGTAACATCTCTCTTGTACTTTCAATTAAAACAGAAACCTCCAATTAAACCTGCCTGTGGGGTGTTGTAGGAAGCTAATAATGCTGACTACCTCTGCTGCGAATCTCTCCCATTTCCCTGTTCACCCATATTTCAGACAAGCCTGCTCCTGTTTATGGTGACTGGGCATTAAGGTATCAAAGGCCAGTAAGGGGAGCAATCCTGTTCTTCCTGTGGTCCTTAAGCTCTCTTAATTCACGTGCCTATTGAGCTCATTCTACACTCCTTATTCTCTGCTTGGCTTCCTCCATTATGACCTGCAGGAAACAGCATTAAAAATATCATAAATCACTCATCTTGGGAAACAATAATTTTGTAATCACCTTACGGCATTTGTAACATTCATTTTCCTGAGAGTTTAATTTAAAAGCTAAACATGACACAACAGATGGCAAAATTGGATTTAGATGCTTAGATTGAATAGACCCAAACTAATGCCCCAACCATATTTTGTTCATAAACATTTGTTTGTTTAGGGTGACCCCATCACACTGACAACACAGAGAGATTTGTTTGAATTGTCTTCTACATCACTTGATACTTGGCATGAAGGAATAGACATGGAAATTAAAATTTTAGATACTTTAAAGCTGAATTAAGGAAACTGGCACTGTTGAATAAATATTTATTCATTAATAAATATTGCAAAAAGTTATGTAAAAGTCAAAATTTTCTTAGAACTGTTGGACCACAATGATCGTTATATAGTTATCTCCAGCCTGGAGAGTGGAAAACTTTTAAAACATGCAATTTAACAATACAAGCAGACCTTTGAGCTCAATTCCAAAATATCCAAAGGAAATCTCCTTAGAGACACAAGGAGTCTGCTGAAGGAGTGGATGAAGCTAAACTGTGATACAGGAAACTTGGACACAAGTTTTGAGCAGAATCAAGGTTTAACTTTGTCCTCTTTTGTTTGAGACCTGCACTTCCCAAGCAAGGAGATGAATCCACAACATGGGAGGTACACAAGGAGGAATCAGTGGTGCCAGTGACTCAGGAGGAAGGCAGGCTCAAGAGATGGATTGTATCACCCAGCTTCTCTGACTCCATCCTCCCTCAGCTGGGGCAGGACCAGCACTGCCATGGGAAGCACACAGCATTCCAGGAGCTCCTTAGGATCCCCATTCCTGGATGCCGTAAGTGGTGTTAACACCAGGCACGTGCTGGGGTGCTCAGTGACTACAGGGAAATTTAGGGCTAGGATTAGGATTTTTCCATTAAATTACATGCATAAGACCACAAGGGAAGTTCATTAGGAAACATGGCTGTGGATATGGTGACCTGTGAGGCAAACTCTGCATTGGCATAACTGTCCAGTGGTGCCTATGTGCATTCTCCTCTTGACAAACTTTTTATTTGGTCTCACATAGCCCCCAGTGAATAAAGGAATAAAAAAAGAGAACCTCTCAGTGCCCTGTAAGGCAGATTTACTGCTCAAATCAACTGTCTTCAAGTCATGACAAGAGGAGCAACCACCACCTCCTGCACTCCACAGCTCATCACTTATGTTGTCCCAAGTGCAGACAGATGAGCAGAGGGCAGGAAACCTAAGAATTAAAAAAGGAGTGCTGATGGCCAGGTGGTCAGATTGTCAGCATCAAGCACTCTTGGCACAAGTATTGCACTCATTACAGCATTCAGAAACCTTTTGTCATGGTTCCTTATTCTCACATGTGGGAAAGAGGAGCAGCAATGGGCATACTAACAAAAAAATCTGAGGATATGGGTAAGATGGCATTATGTCTTCCCATCAAATAACCACAGCCTCACTGAGAAATGGGCACTGAATAGGTAGAGTACGTGCAATTCAACCCTGTAATTGTACAGGACTATTTCCACAAGAGGTGCCAGCTCACATGGAGCTTGAGGAAATTCATTAGCAAAATAATGGGAACTTGCTTCACCTTAAGGAAACTTTCACTTTGGAAATGACCAGAAAAAGCAGGAAGGACCAGGCCTTCCATACCTGAAACTGTTCTGCTGATATAGAAACTGCAACAAAAACAAAAAGATATTTAATAATATAGGATTCATAAAAAAAATATGCACTTCAGAATCTGTTTGTCTAAGCATGACATTTTTACCTGTGGCTTTCTCTGTGCCTCCCTTTCCCCACCTTCTCTGCTGTAGATCGTGTACAAATTGCTGCGACCTGTGGAACAGATCCATGGAGACGAAATTTAGGGGCCAGCACAAAGGATAAAAGAGGACACAAAATTATGACGATGTCCTACTAAACCATCCAGAGAGGTCAAAGTGAGAAGAACAACTTAATCCTTTGAGCCTGCTTGTAACTGCAGGAAGCTCCATTAACTCCTGTTGGCTCATAATAAAACATCAGCTCTTGCACTGTGGGATGGATGCAGAGCTGGCGCCTGCCAGGAGAGACAACAGCCACTCTGTGACAACAACCACAGCACTGCCACTGGGTCACAAAGATGCTCCAATTTATCAGCAGAATTTACAGTCACCTAGGAGTGCACCAGTTGCAGAGTCTGCCACAAAAGCCAGAGTTAATATAAAAGATCTGTCACAAGCTGCAAAACACCCCGTCCCTTGCAAGCATTAATCTCAGGCTATTCACACATGCTGGATATGGCATCATAACTTATCCTGGGTGTGCAGCTCAGGACTGCTGGGACTGGCTGCTCAGGTCTTCCGAACTAACTCACCAAGGCTCCTCATTACAAACCCTTTGGGTTAAATCTAAGGCATAAAAAGGACCATAACAGCACCTTTTAGGAAAGGGATCACACAGGCTTCAGCCTGTAGCTGGGACAGTTCACAACATATGAATAAAAAAATTCTCATTTTGGGACAACCAACTGTCATAAACTAAACTATGACCAAAAATTCACTGGAGCAATCACATTCTCAAGTCCCCCTAGGTTTCCATAAAACTTCTTCAGGGATTTTTTTAGACCTAAGCTGTTCCAATATTTCTGTTTAAAAACTGAGCACATAAAAATATTACGGAACAAACTGCACAAACAGGATACATCTAAATTCTATCAATTTCTTATGATGTTGAGTAACAATAGTTTCATAGAAATCTGTGTTACTGAACGTTTGTCACGCTCTATGGGAGATGCAGTTACATTCAAATAAATTCTTTTGCAACAAGTTCCTTCAAACACATGATCTGCTGCATCCAGGAGAACACTGGGGCTGGTCTGGTAAATAAAAACCTCTTAACTACACTATATCACAAATGCCTGAACATTGTTATCATGATCACATTTTAATCACCCCTCTGGTATTTTTTTCCCTCATCACAAAGCTCTAAAATCATGCAAACTGTCTTGTTAGTAGGCCACAAAAGCAGGACAAAGCACTTTTTTATTGGTGAAGTTTAATTGCAAATCCCATCTAGACCAACCCTGTCTGTTATTTATCATGTGTCCCCTTTCAAACATTTCCTATTGACAGTGTTTTTCCCATATACGGGCACAAGAACTGAAACAACACTTCAGAAATTAAAAATTGATTTTAGACCCAAAAATCTGACTGTTCACAAAAAAAAGAAAAAAGCAAAGGAAGACATCTCTATCTCTAAAGGCTGCTTTAAACATGAAATGTGTTTGGGGCTTTTTTTGCTGGGCTGTTTTCAAATTGCTTACGTCTCTTCTTGTTTCTCAGGATGACGACAGTCCCTTTTGAGATACAATTTGTCTCTCATTGACTGCTGTGGCTGGCTGCTAAGGTCTGCATAACTAACTCCTGAAACCTCTCATTACAAAACCTTTGGTTTAAATCTAAGACATCAAAGGAAATTAGCTAGGCAGATGCAAGATAGATGTTAGCTGCAGCTTATGAGAAAAAAAATATATTTAATAGTCTTAATAGGAATAAAGTTCATTATCTTCTAACTCACAGATGGCTTCGGCACACAGCACAAAGGGTTGTAACAGGGTTATAACAGGCTTAGTTTCATGTTTTTAACTGGCTTCAGCAAAGAGAAGTGGTCAGAGAAAAATTCAAGGTAGTTTTAACTTATATATTTGTACTGCCTATATGTTCCCAGTATGATGATAAGCAAAATGGATTAGCTGGGCTATAAAAGTTGTTTAAATTACACTTTACAATACAGCATTAATGAAAAATACACATCAGCAATAGGTCAGGTTTGGTTTAGAATTCAAACAGCATAAGCATGTTTTAATTAGATATTTATCGTATTTTTTTATTTAAAAGGAAGCTGTGAGTGATCTGTGCACTTAACCACTCAGGGGCTGTGGTTATTAACCACTAGCTTTACACAGCTCCAGCCCAGGGATCCCCAGACCCCGACTCTGTGTGAGTCCCCACCACCCTGCAGCCAGAGCTCCCCACACAGTGAGGTTACCTGCAACCAAGGCTTCCATGCCCCCAGTGCTTCCATGCTCTCCTTGAGAGAGAGTCACTGACTCCATCAGTTAGTGACCACAGGGATGACAAAAATTTTCAAACATCCAATAGTTTCAAGGGCCCTCATTTTCTGGGTTCCAATAAAACATTTCAGATCGACCAGCTAGAACTGGAGGTACCCAGAATTCCTGGATATGTTCTAAGTGACAGTCTTACATGTCTGGATCAAAATATGGCGTTACTTTTGAGTCCCCTGCCCTCCCTCCACTTCCCAAGCCCTATCCCCTTGCCTATCCCCTTGTTTTACAAACCCTGGGGATTTCAGGTGTTTGGCAGTCACTGGGCAGGAGCCAGCAGCCACAGGGAGAGGTGGGTGGGTGCCCTGGGAGCTCCCTGCTGCCTTATCTCAAGGCAGGCACTGAGATGGAAACACACAGGCATTGCCTCCTACCAGTGGTTAAAGAGCTGTGTCCCCCTTGCAAAACCTCACCTTCATGTGCAACAAATCTTTACTCACAAATATTAATTTCCTCTAATGGCTTATTTCAAGTTACCTATTACTTAGCCTTAGAACATTTGTTTTCCTTTTCTTTCCAAAGAAAGAGCCTCAGGAGCTACGTCTGTTGAGGATTTATGGGTTATATATGCTCTGGCCTATGACACTGGGACAATTATTTTTAGCTTACAGGCATTTCTTGGAAGGCACTTCTCTCCTGAGGACTATATGAAATTTTGTTAAAACAAGGAAGATGCACTAATGACAAAGGGCAATCAACAATACTGTGTTACAAGATTAAGGGCACCTTTCTTGCTTTTCACTGAGCCTCTTTCAAGGCCTATTGTTCAAAAAAGCCTGCAAGAAATTCATATCTCTCTCCCACGAGAATTAGTCAACAATTATTCTGCTTCCAAGAGAAATTTATTTTGAGTCAATGTTTTTTAAGTCTATCTGTTCATCAGGCTTACTCATGCATTAAGGATGATTTTCAGTGTTCAATAGCAACTCTTGAAACAAGGAGCAATTAGAAACATCTGATTTCATGATGCATATTCTCTCCAGCAAACTGAGCCACTGTTTCCACAAGGAAAATGCAAAGGCTCTCCATCTTCCATGCAGTTATTAAGAGTACAGCAAAAACAGCTAAATTTCAAAAGCTGAAATACAACAATAGCTTGGCTCATGATGAAAGTTTTCAAATGAGTGAATTTAGTTGTACGACAGTAGAATAAACATAAACATTAACTCAGCCCAACCCAATCAAGGAAAAAATGGCCAACAATGCAAGCCAGAGCACCCAGCCAAGAGCACAGGTCAGAAAGTCCTCACTTTGTCCTGGGCTTCTTGCCTAAATCCAGGCAAGCTCTGCAATAACTTTGCTCCTGTCCTGCAAACCCACAGCAGTGTCCCTCCCACAGATACAGCTTACAAACTCACCAGATAACTTCTGGGTGATGGGAAATGATGTAAATAGCTGCTGAGTGTTATTTAAGAGTGAACATTAAGAAGTTAATGGCGCCTTTTAGAGGCACTAAAAATTAAGTGTTTAACATTAAAACGGTGAAGTGTTGCACTGCTGCCTTGAGCCCATCTTCTGCCTCTGACCCCCTCCCACAACCTCTGGTCTGAGCACAGCAGAAAAGGCTGAACCATCCAGGAGTGTGTGAGTCCAAACTGCACCCTCCGATATGGATCTAAATGTAGGAAATGCGCAGTCTAAATGATTGAAAAGCAATTTGTTTGGCGATTTTCATTTGCAGACAGCAATGGGCTCTCCAGGTTTGTCTTAGTTTAAGAAAGATCAGACATTAAAAGCAATTTATAATTATATTTCTAGCAAGGAAATAAGTGTTAAATAGCACTTTCATCAGTGTTCTAGATGGAACTAGTTAAAAATAAGCAAAACAGGTCTCAAAAATATCCATCCTTTATTGGATAATGGCTTCTGGCACTATAATTTCTTAGACATGGTCTGTAACTAATAGTTATAAAAGCACAGCTTTCCTCAGTCAAATTACACAGCACAGATGAAAGAGAGCTGATCCACAAGGCCATGAGAATGTCACATTGCAATTTACATTGAAAACATGAAGGGTGAACTGACCAGGAAAAGTGAAACATTAAAGAGCATGGCTAGCTGATCCATTTTTTTTCCTACTTCCCACAACCAGGAAAAAATGCATATGGGGCAAAGGAAGCAATCTCTATCAGGGATCTTGGAAAAGCATTTCTTAAAGTTTTAACTTTTGGGCTCTGCCACACAAAGAGATGCAGAAATGTTATGGCACAAAATACATCTACTTCTCTTATTTTTCCCTCCTGGCTTTCTTTTGTGATTTCATTTAATTTCATTTCTGTCTTCTCCAGATGCAGAGAATTGGCCCTGTGGACACACCAAGGCAGGTAATGCTCATAAGTGAACAATCTGTCTTGCAGTAGCATGGACGAGTTTTCTCGAGGGGGAAATGTCAGCATAATTCATCAGCAAGTAAATAAACAGGTCTAATGGGCAAGGCCTAAACACAATATGTGCTTTCTTCTCATCATCACTAAGTAAAGGAGCCAAAGCAAAGGGAAATGAAAGAAGGCAGCAGCCTAGAGTGCTAAAATAAATATAATACTTTAGAATAGAGAGAGAGAGAAAGGCATGGAAAAAGATAAAGAGAAAATTACTTCAAAAGCTAATTTGGAAAGAGTATTATTTTTACAGAGCGTCCTGAACTGAGATGTGCTCCATCTGAACACAAGAGTGGAGTATTAAGCTTTCTTAATTTGGTGTCTAAAAAGCTAAACAGCTCCATCAAGAGGGTGTGATTCTCCAGTAGTCTCTGCAGTGGGAGTCACAGGGGCAAACATACTCACTGACTGCAAAATGAGACACTTCTCAAAGCCTCCTGTGATATGCATCATCTACTGAGAGCATCCATGGAGTGCACCCAAGAATCCTAGAAAGCTTTTCCATTCCTGCATCCTGGGAGAGCCCAGTGCTCAACTGATCTGCACATGTAGCACCACAGTTATGCAAGTTTGATGGAATAGCATCCAAAATGAGCCAAGGCTTTCTTTACAGGACAATAAGAAAGAGAGAGCTCTCCTGGTGAGTCCACAACCTTGACATGTGAGCAGTGTTGTGGCTTCCCAACAGCAGGGGGAGAGCCATCCAAGACATCCAGCCCTCCTCAGTGAGCACCATCTGCCTTTTCAGCTGGGATTGCTGCTTTGTCACCATATTCTTTATGTGGTTTGCCCCTTGCTTATTGAAAGAGGCAGAAAGGGCTGTTCTGCCATTCAAATAAAATCTCACATTCTATGACTAAAACACATTAACATCACCCAGAATTATTCCCACTTGCTTGTACTGCTTCATACCCCTCATATCATTTATTCCCTGAGCACCTCACAGCAGTTTATCAAATTGACCACTGAGTCAGGGAACCAGAAATATCACCAGATGGCTGGGATAGAAGTATTAAATGACTGGTTTAAAGATGCATGGCAGTATGCAGCAGAAGCCCAGTTCTCCTGAGTAATAGCCCTGTGAGGTCACAGCACTGCCATCATGTGAGAGCAACTGAATAATGACATCAGCAATGGGGTTCCTACTGATTTTTTCTGTCCCCTGTAAATGAAGGCTGCCCTTTCCCTCTACTATTCAGCTGTTGTTCATATGCCCAACAACAACTCACTCTTCTGAGAAGTCTGACAGAAAAGGAGTAAACAGCACTGTTATTCACCGAAACAAATAAATCTAAACAATATTTTTTCTCACAGTATCACTCTGCTGTTGCCTCACTTAGACTGCAGACTCTTCAGAGCTGAACCAGACAACATTTTCCTATCTTATTCAGCATGCTGTGGGCACCAGTAACGATGTTTGAAGACTGCTGCAGTGTTCAACCAGATAGCAGCCAAAGAAATTAAAGGGACTTTTGCAGCTGAATCCTTTAGTCATTCATTTATGCTTCCTCTTCCTCATAAATCAAAGGACAGGAAAGCAATTTCATCAGAAATAAACATAGAATTAGCGGTACAATTCAGCGCCTTGTGCTCTTTTCTCATTGCTTTTGATAAATAGAGTCAGCAAACAACCATACAGCAAAAGAAATGAAAAATTAAAACCTCAACTGGTATCACCATGATGCAGATTTAGTGAAGGCCTGTTCTAGTCTTAAACTTAATTTTCTTCTGTCTCTTCTTATTTTAGTCCAGTGCAATCTGGTTAAATAACTGAATTTTCAACTTCTTGTTAAGGATCTGACACCAGTTGTATTATTGCAAAGCTCATAAATTGCAGAGTTTACTTAGGTTTGGTTTTTTTAAATACAAATATGGAGTCCAGTCACAATGATGTGGCTGGATGTTCTTTACCCAGAATTCTGTTCTGATGTGATATGTAGATATACTTGCTAAAGGACATGGCCAGGATGCCACTGAAAAAGCTTAGTAAAAATGTAATGGAAACAGACAATGGCAAAAAAAAAAAATTTAAAAGCTGGCCAACTATTAAGAATACAGCAATTAACACATAAAACCTTTCTTAAGACTCTATTGCCTTAGAAAACTGTGTTTCTCTATGGTCCTTTCATCTCACAAAAAATCCTGTCAGAAGAGAATCCATCCTATAAGTACAAATAAACATTTAGGAGCACAGAAAGCCTATAACGAAGAGTTGGAGACATTAGAAATATTAAATAATAATTAATAGGAGGATAGAAAAGAGATGTGTGAAATCAGCAAATGCCATTAAATTAGCCCTTTACCCTCACTGAAAACATAAACATCAGGATGTAGAAATAAACTAATGAAAAGACATGTATTCTGAGTAAGTGACAAAATGTTTCCCATGGGATTATCTTGGGAAAGATGATGCCCAAAGATACCATAAAGACTAAGTATCCTTAAAGGATTCATCAAAGACACCATTTTCATAGAAAAACAGAAGCTGCTAAGTAAGATTTGGCATATTAAGATATAGATGAGAGATTGAAAAAACAATTTTTAAGTATTTTAGTGACTCAGCCAAAGAGTAATTACACAGAATTAGAAGGCAACTTCCCATCTAGGAAGATTATTCCACAGCATCTATCAGTGGGAAAGTAAAATTTCCTCTTCATCATCTGCCAGCAGTCTCAGCCAAAGAAAGAGCTGGTCTGAACCCCCTTATTTTACAGCAATTCTTACTAACTGCACTCCTGGGCATGAGAAAGTGCTGTACCTGTGCCAAGGTTTACACCAAGGGGATGCAAACAGCAGGCAAAGCAGCACACACTCTGCAAGAGGCTTGTGAGGAAGAGCACATGTGCTGTGCTTTCAGCTGCCAGCACCAGCCTTCCCAGGCACGAGGGCTGGCTCCAGTGCACGTGATATCTCCAGCAAAAATCACGAAGAGCATTGATCACCCCTAAAGCAGCTCTTTGCAGCCTTCTCCCCTCCCAACGCTCCACACGCCCTGACAGCGCGTATCCATCACGCCCGACCCCACAGAGCCCTCTCCTGCAATTATCCTATTACACCTAACACACTTAAAAATTAATTAATGCTCCTCTGCACTAAGATGCCATAATTAAACTCTTTCTCTTTTCATTTAAGGCTGAATTTAAATTAGGGTTTGGTGACACTGCAGTACACCGATGCTCACGAAGGCAACACTGACCTAAGACCTTTGCAATGGGTTTTGGCCAAATAATTGCCAAGGGCTTCCTAGAACATCAAGATTTTGACCTTCAGCAGTTTACATTTATAATCACCCCAGCTTTCAGCAATATTGGCTGAAACATATGCATGGGTGATGATAGAGATCTCCTCAAAGAGAAAAGCAAAGTCTTCAGGATGTTTTCCCCCAAAATGACCCTCTCTTTCTCTCACTCATGCAGAGCAGCAACCCAGCCTTTGTGATTGACAATGGAGAAGAACAAGATGACATTTCCTGACCTTTAAGAAACATTTGCTGATCAGCACTAACTGCACCATTTTACTCATCTTGTTACTTAGTAGTTTTGCTATAAAGTAAAAAAAGTAAAGTAAAGTATTTTACTCTCTATGGAATATCTCAAACTGTCCTGTTCTCAGTGCCATCACCACATGTCTTGAAAAAAAGGGGGAAGCCCTGGTTTGTTGTTTGCATTCAGCTCCGACTGAAGACAGGAGGGCTGGAAATACCTGACATCAGATTAATGCATATATATAAGAGAAGTAGATTTAGTAAGCTCTGCTTAAAGAAAAAAGATCAGTTTTTGGTCAAAATGGACAGCATGTCTTTTTCTTTCTTTTTTTTCCCTTTTTTTTCCCTTTTTTTTAAATTAAAGCCTGAACAAAACAGCAGTTAAAAACAGATAGTCCAAATCTAAAAAAGGTTTTGTTTGAATCCATGTAAACAGTCTAAATATATCCACTGTCAGCCACACTAAGAAAGTACATCTTCAGTGCAGTCAGAACATGGGACTGCTGTTTACTTGCAGGCGTAAAGAACCACCCAGAGTAGGTCCTGACCACACTGTGGTCAGAGCAAGGTGGATATCAGTACTGACTGGCTCTCCATGTGTTCAGCCAGGACCTTACATAAGCTCTTCAACTTGCATAATCACAGCTGAAGGTCTCTGTGCCCATACTCACAGCTCTGGGCCACTCGGTGGATGCACTGATTCACCTGGACACAATGGACCTCCTGGCATCCAACAGGGCACTAACCCACTGGAGGCACTGGTATGCCTTCAACTTACTGCAGCAGAGATTTTTGGCAGCTCAAGCAAAGCCTCAGGGAACATAAATGTCTAATTTCTTTCTCAGAAAAGCTAACCAGCTGGAGATGATGCTGCCAGAGGTGGCTCCCAGTTGCTCCCAGGGAATGTCTGTTCTCACAACATTGCCCGTGGACAAACAGAGCCTTGTGAAAGGCCTTTTCATGTCCCTGTGGCACTCACCATGCTCTACCATCCTCTCAGCACTTCTTGATACAAACAAATAAGAGGGAATTTGAACAAAACACTGAGCTTTACTCCAAAACCTACCTGCACCACCACTGCCTGCCAATATTATATTGGGATTCAGAGCCCTGGGAACGGATCCATCCCAAAGAGAGCAATGCTTTCAGCCTGCAGGCTTGAGGAGGAGTTAGGGAGGACAAGAAGTACAGCTAGGCAGTATGACCTCATTTTTTGATGGGAGGTTCTCAGGAGTGGGAAAAGGAAGCAGTCTTCTTGTCTGGACAGCCATGGGAATAGTGCATAAGAGAACACATTTTGTCTTCCGATCCCAGGTCTTGTCTCTCACATATACATCTGGATTCTAAATAGAATAATTAGGAATTTATAGGATTTTGCTGTGACCAGAATATTCAGCTTCTTTCCCTCTCTGGTGATCACTATACCGCCAGTAATTTATAAGAGTACACAACCAAGATAACTCTATTAAATAGTTGTGGCATCAGGAGCATTCATTTCCATATTTTCACACTTTGATTACTCTATACTCCACAGCTCCGTTGGTATAGACAGACTCTTTTACCTATGTCATAAATTTTATATATGTGTACACTCATACACACACACACCCTTTTTTGTTTTATGTATGACACACATTGATATCTTTTACATATCTACTGTTGCATTTTAATCAAACAGCATACTTGCAAAACCAACTTTGTTGATTTTAAAAGTATGTTGTAGAAAGTTGAGAAATAAGATTCAACTCCCAAGCAGTGGGTTGGAATACTTTGGAGTGGCATTTACAAATACTAGATTTGGAACAAGAAACCCAAGCCAATAACAAAATCTGGGGATTTGGAGTTACTTTTCAGTAGTTCTGCTCTCTTTTAAATTATTTGCAGTTCATTCTTACAGGTCTCTATTGCCGTTCCTAAGAACGTACCCTGTATTCACACTTTTAATGAAAACAATTTGTTACGGGTTTTATTGAGCAAGGGTGAAAAGTCACACTGTCCTTGAGGAGCTAAAACCTGCTCTGGTTGTAGCCCTGTCAGAACAGGCTCATCTGCTCTGGCTGCTTTCCTTTGCAGACACCCAGAGAGAAGTGGGACTGTGCCAGGCTGCAAAACCCCCTGGCCTCCCTCCTGAAGCTATCAACTCCATGGCATCCCTTGGGAAGGCCATTGCAGTGACTATTCACTGGTTCATTAGCTGATAGACGAGTCCAGTGAGGATTTCTCTCCTGTATCCATAAGAAAATCAGATCCTTGGATTCATCCCATTGTGTCAGTATATTTCCTTCCTGTTTTCCTCCTTCCTCTAAAAATATATTAAATATCTTTCTCCATCTTCATCCCTTCATCCCATCAAATTCAGGTCATCAGAGATTATTCCTGCACTTCTCAGGTGCACCTGACAATGCTACATTCACAACATTTCCATTTGCTTGTCTCATAACAAAATGGTTCACATAGTCAACACAGGTTTTTATCTAATGAACAAAGAAAGAAATCAAGTCTTTCCACTACCTCTTCAGTGGATGACTACTTGCATTTGTGGTTTAATATTTATGTTCACCTATGCTGTGCAGGTTTGTTGACTCTTATGTATTCTATTATTGATGGATTTGGTGTGCAAGGTTTTGCTACTTTTTACACAAATCAGTCAAAACTTGGAGCCTAAATCAATACGGAACTAAGAAAGAAATTAAATTGCTATTTCATGGTCACATGGACTGGAAAGTAAACAAAAATGAGATTAACAGCCTTAAAAACAAGAAGCTGGGGGCACAGTAAATAGTACAGATCCATCACCTCTGACTTGTGACACCTCTTATAGTGATGGGAGGGAATCAGAAGAGTGACCTTGAAATATAACGAGGTAAAATTATCAGAGAAGGCAGGAAGAAACACAGACATATACCTGTAGAAAGGAAGGGAAAGAAGATAAATCAAAAGTTCATTTCCACCACTGTGACTGTTACAAACCATGACCAAGGAACAACTCAAGACAACACAATTTGTAGCATCAGTAGCCTGCAAGGAGCGTGAAAGCCCAGAGGGCACAGCTCACATTGGAGAGTGACCACCACTCCTTGGCCAGCTGCCGTGGCCCACCAGGCACCACAGAAAGCTACAGTGAAGGTTCTGGGTACTTACTGGATTCCAACAGAGAATTAAAGTTCCTATTTCTCCATTCCTTGATTTCTCATGAAGACAAAGCATTCCAATCTCATTCCGCATTTATTTCCACTCTGTTTAGGGGATTGGTTTGTATTTAAATAGCAATGGAGTAATTGTAACCAGCAATCCTAGGATGAAACTGTTGCATCACACTTCTCTCCTTGATCTTCTGGCTTGGCTCAGCCTCATGGCTTTTCTCCAGCATTAACTGTTTTTCCCCCTCATTTCTTCTCATTTCTTTCATGTTCTCTGTGCACAAAACTATAAATTATCATTTTGAAATAGACTTTTGCAATACAGCTTCAATCCATAACTGCCCTAAAAGTCACAAGGAACTCATTAAACAATGCACCTCTCACCCAGAGCAAGCATACCATATTCTGTCTCATTTGATGAGTCTAATTAAAGTTTTCAAAGTGGAATATGCAAACTGATTATCTGCTCTACAGGGTTTCAGAAGGAGCAGAATGCATTTAAATCTCCTAAATTTTGATTTATTTGATTAAATGCCTTAATTGTGCTTCAAGTGTTTTGAATTTCCCCTTGATAAAAAACAAAATATATATGTCTGGAGGAGTGGGCGGGAGTGTTTGTTTTCTTGGGTTTTTTTTAACAAGATAGCTATATTATTTGTAACTATCTGTTTTACACATGTATTTATTTAGAAATAATATTCTTCTTCCCATTAAAAAAAAAAATCCCATGTGCCAAGTCAATTCCTACTTTAACTGTCAAGGGAACTTGCCTTGTCATACTATTTTTCAGAATATCCCTTTTGTTCCAAATTTTCAAGACCTGAATAAAAATGACAAGCTATTATGCAGCACAGAATAAAAAGAAATTGCTCTGTAAATTTTCTTAGAAATTACAATGTTTTATGCAAATCAGCACATTTCAGCCAACAGATTTGTTCTTCAGCTTCAGCGTATATAATTTGATTCCACGTCAGCTTGTGGGCATTTTTCAGATTAATCTCCCCCGGATCTTTTGGCCACATCATTTTAGTGTTCAATAAAAATCACAGTAAAGCTTCAGTGGAGTCTAAGCAGTCCCAAAAGATCACGGTTCTCCCTGAGGACCATAGTCCAGATCTAATTTCAGAAGAAACCAGATGGGATTTACATTTCTGAATGTACATATGAGAGATGTGTCGGTTCAAGTAAAATCCCGCAGCTTCTTCCAGCAATATTTTCTCCTTTTTGTGCTGAAGCATCCTTACCACCAAGATACATATGCAATCAAAGAAAAGTTTAGTGAATGGGATTTTTTGTTTGTTTATTTTTAAAACACATATCATGTATTCAACCTATTGCACAGTTCTAGTGCTTTAGAGGGAAATGAAGTTTTCATTTTGTCTTCTACACCTTTTTTTCCCCCAAAACTTCTTCAGGAGAAACACTTCCTCTACTGGGTTAAGGACAGGTGCAGTTACTGTCCCAAGAGTGCTCCCTGTTTGCATGCATTCCTGTGAGAGAGAACATCCCTTAAGAGGGACAGGACTTCAGGCTGGGAATCAGATTCTCTTTAACAAAGGATTCTCTTTAACAGGATATGGGTCTCATGCCTCTGACACACAGCTTGATTTCAGCTACTTTTCAAAGAACATAGATTAAAGGAAAAACACGGCAAACAACAAATACATCAGTATCCATAAAACGCTTCCCTATCACTGCATTTCTCAACTGTTACATTTCATAGCATTCATACCATCCATATCCTTTCCCCCAGGCTCAGAAATATTCCCTACTACTTCCAGCTCCACATCACAGCACGTTTTGTTTCAGAAGAAAGTGCTGGATGAGGCAGAGTCAAACTTTTGTCCTTGTTTGATTGTAAAGGTCTGAAACCTTTGAGTTTTCCATTCCTTAACTGTATACTGGTGAAATATTTTGATAAAGCTGAATTGAACTTTGGTTCATAGAGTATGGTTAATTTGATCTTCACTCCATCACTGAACTCTCAAAAATTAATTTTCTTATCTCTAAACCACAGAAATATGAATTAGAAAATTATGGAGCAATTTATCTTATGTCAAGATAAACTAGCAGTCTGAGCAACACCCTTTCTTCTTTTGCTACTAACACCCACAAAGAAATCTGCTGACCTGGTGTCAGAGCATTCTTCCTTTTCTACCCACCAGCTGAACCGTTCCCTGGAGCCTCTATTTCTCATTATCATTGAAAATTGATTTACAAAATCTCTGGACAAAAAGCCTGTGCAAAATCCACATTGATGTATTGATTCAATAAACAGAAGTTTATCACACAAAAGCAAAAATTTTACTTATCATTAAGTAAATTTTACTGTCATTAGCCAGTTTTAATCAAGACCTTTTCAGGAGGCTGAATGAAGCCATCTTCTGTAGAACTGCTTTGGCACCTTCTCTTTAACAAAGGTTTTACATTACAATACCTCAAAATACAGCTGAAAATGCTGTATTTTATTAAGACTAGAAGTTCAAAGTTATGATTAGCCACAGGCTTCCAGGGAATAGTAGGAGCAGGATGTCAGGCACCTTCATTAGCATGTTCCAGAACAATACACAAAGATATATGAAAGTGGATGACAGCACAGCTGTGCAGGCACCTCACTATTGCATAGAGAAATTACTGTAGGTAAAGATACAGAACTCCAGGAACAAATTATACATTGGATATCCATCCACTACATTTTTGCGTGTATGGACATGTCTGCATCTGAGAAAATTGACTGTAAAGTTGATGTGATACTTATCCCACAGATACAGCTGATGAGAAACTTATTCCATGGATACAATGAAATTCACACTACAGAGTATATTTGAAGCCCAAATAGCCTAAAATTAATCATATGTGATATGAGGTTATCCATTTTGCCATAGGAACCATAATTTCTGAATTGTTTGACATATCCCTGTGCCTGAACTCTTCATTTTCATTTTGAATATGGCACTAGTTGGATTCATGGCTAGGTTTGGTATAAAGACAGCTACACCATGTCAGACAAGAAGCCTGTGTATCCCTGTGTCTTCTCTTTGGCAGTCAACAGACACCAAAAGAATGTGAGAATACTCTGTATGTGTCCTGGTTCTTCCTGAATGTGTGTTTCCCACTTTCTGCAGTCAGTACCACAGGACTTTCCTACAAGATTCCATGCCCTTTGAGAAGCAGCAAGTAATCACTTGCCTCTCTGCCTCTTTGTTATTCCATAGATTTTTCTCAGTTCTGCCTTAGTCTCTTTACAAGCTGAAAGAGACTAGCTGCCCTAGCTCAGCTGACTTTCTTTTTAGATAAGGTAATGTTCAAGATATGAGGGCAGTATGTGCTTACACAGTGGCAAAAAGATGTTTCCTCTTCAGTTCTCGCCTTCTCTTGATTAATTTCTAACTGTGCTGGAAAGCACAGTTGCTGTTTTANTGATGTTTCCTCTTCAGTTCTCACCTTCTCTTGATTAATTTCTAACAGCTTATTTGCCTTTCTGACCACTGGAAAGCACAGTTGCTGTTTTAAGAAAGCTTCCTAGTATAATTCCTAGTAATTAGAGCCCATAATTGTCTACATGCACTGTGGATTTTTTTTCCTCACACATATTATTTGGCATTTAGTGGCCTGGAGCTCCATCAGGCACTTCTCAACTTTGCCCATGATCTGTTGCCTCTGACTGACCATATTTGTCTGTTCCTATAGAAATGCCATGTGAGGTGTTCTGAAGCTGCTGTAGCTGTGTGCTGCATGGCCACCAGCACTGGGGAGCTGTGTTCTTTTCTCATCAATCTCCAGATATCAACCATCTCTTTGCTATGACCTCTTGCTGTTGAGGGAGACCACCACAGGGTTTGAGATACTCTGGTTCACCATGGAAAACACCTAAGACAGCTGAACCAGAATTACAGGGATCCTGACTCAATAAAAACCACTGTCATATGGCCTGTCCCCATCACAGTGTGGGAGGTTCTTCAGCCAGCTCTTAAGACCCAGACTTTGGCCTCACTTGTGTCTTTTCACAGACTCTGAGCCACTGGAAAGCTAGAGCTGAATTAAATTGAAGAACATAAATATTATTCCTCTGGTACTGCAACAGCAATTAATTTCCCAAATTTTTCCGAGTCTTGTGTCCACTATGTGTGTGTATATATATCATTGCCTTCTTTTCAAAAGTATTCCACATTTTCTAAAGCTCAGCAGACCTTTATTAATCTCCTACCACGCCATCTTGCCCTTGAGATTCCCCTATTTAATCAAGGATTTTTAGGAACAGCTTTTTAGAAAGCTCTGGGAATAAAAGTTCAGCTTTGTCACAGGCAGACCTTTCAAAGCCAGAGATACACCTGCACCTTCACACACATGTACACGCACATACAAACTGCAGGGCTGTATATACATAACCTCATAGCAAAGCCTAAAAGCTTCAGTATTTAACAATACACTCTTCACTGATGTTTTTTTCAGTGTTTTATGGGATGTAATTCTAAGTGATCTGAACATGAAGGAAATATGGCCAAGATTTCTTTCATTTTCTCCTTCTCTTCTCCATTTCTCCAAGGTGTTTTTCTTGTGCTCTCTTCAGCCAAACAGAATTGCATGGACTGCTATTAATTTGAAAATCCAGCAAGAAACTTCCCTCTAGAGCTACCACCAAAAAAATTATCTCCACACAGGGAGTTTCATGTTTTTGTGAGCTCATAAAAAAGTACAATATTTACTCTTGTACTCTGTAACATTTACTCTTGCTTTAATTTTTTGCCTAAGCTTAAAATACTAGTTTTGACATTTTTTCCTCAAGAATATGTTGCTTAGTCTGCCAAAAGGGAGCTAGCATGAGCTCAAACATTATTGAGGAGGCGAAATTTTACTGTGCTTCCCCCACCTTTAAAAAAATTCTGTGTTGTAAAATTTGGAATTATTGTATATTCCAAATTCCATATGTACCAAACAAGCTAATTTAGGCCAATGCAGACCAGATAGGCTTTTAAGCAGAAACTATTCCTGGCACAAAATCTGACAGGTCTGCACAGCTGGAATAGGTTTAAGCCCTGGCTCTAAAATATTTTGGAGAGATTTTCTCTCACCATATGGACTTTAAGAACAAAAATTCTCTGGAGATGATGTAAACTTCCAAGACCAGATCCCTGGAATTTCAGCAAAGAGGCTGAAAGCTAATAGCAAAAGTTGACATCCATAGTGAAAGAAGTCTTGTGGGACTCCTTTGGGATACATAAATATATATTTTCCCATATCCATGAGTATGTGGAAGGTATATTCAGAATGGAATTTGTGGTCATTGCTTGTGGTTTGCATCATTGAATTGGTTGTCTGCAGCCAGAGCACTAAAATCTACACCCTGAACACTTTCTTCCTGCAGCCTCTCATCATTTACTCTATACCCCTGAGAATTCTGCACCACTTACTGTCTCTCATAATATATTTGTTTACTATTCAGTAAACCTCCTACCCTGCTTTGCTGTAAAAGCAGCTAGAGCCCTCCTGATTGTTTTGTGGCTCCTGTACAAACAGCTCTGTTGGAGCGTAGGAGATTTCACAATGCATCTACGTAACCTATATTAACATTGCTGGGATGCTCTTGTTTTTGTCCAAGGTAAAAACCCACCCTTTCAATAATGTACATCATGTTCTGTCTGAACACATCCCGCTATAAAATACAAAGATGTGATAGTCCGGAACCTGTAAACTTGCAGACCCATATTGCTCTCTCCTTTTGCGCATGTTCACTTGTCCTTCCCAGTGTACAATCTTCTGTGCTAGCCCTTGAGCCACCAAGGACCAAACATAGGGTGAGATGCCTTTTGTGTTTCATTGTCTCCCCAGACAACACATTACTCATGCTATAAAAAGCAGTATCTTTAAGGAATATGTTTCTCCAGAGACCCTTGCAAAAATAATCAGTAGCATTGGGGTTTATCTGTGTAATCATTCTGTAATCTGCATCAAAACCAGCAATCTAAATGGTAGGCTCCTTTTCTGCTATGAAAAATATTCACCTTCCAGTCTGGAGTTAGGACATTTCAGATCTAAAGGATCTGTCTCACAGATCTATTAACACTTCTCAAGACCCTGAGTTTGGGTGCCCAGTGCTCCTACTCTACCAACAGCATCCTCTTGTCAAATTATCACTCCAGACAACATGTGAGAGCCTCATGGCCAAGGTACTCCGTGGGAAATAAAGTACTGTTGGTTACTCCCTTCCTAGAGGAGACAGCAGAGTGCCATAGCCACCAGGAGACACCACAGCTTTCAGCCAGAGCTGGTTCTGACAGAGCATTTTTGACCCACACTGTGCGGGGAGAACTGAGTCGTGCTGCCTCGCTGAGGCCAGCAATTTTGTTGACTCACCCTAAGCAGCAAATACCTGAGGAAAAACTTCTTAAGTGATAAGCCTACAGCTGGGCAGAGACAATGTGGGAGATATGGAAGAGCTGTGCTAAGGAGAACACTGGGAACATAAAACGTCCAAGCCAGCTTGCAACACAAGGGCACTCACAGTGCCAGCCCTCCAACAGCACAAAGTTCATGGGAAGCTGTTATACACTGCCTCTGTCTCTTTCTTGGCAGCCCCTCCACTTCATAATTAAGAATGATGCAAGTGCGATTAGACTATTCAGTAAAATCTGAATAGTTTATGGTTTCTACTAAGTTATTTCCCATGAATCCAGAGAGCTCATAAGATCGTTCTGAATAATAAAATAAGTTATTCTTATAGGGACAAGGTATCATTATTTAATATTCATCATGACAGAATATAGTCATCTCACAATTTATGCTGCAGTATTCAAGATATTATCTAACATCCATTATCAGCTGTGTCTTGAATTGCCTATATTACATTTATTTAAAGAAATTCAGACAGGTGAGATGTTCTACAAAGAAGCCATTTTCAAACAAGTAAATGGGGGGAAAGGCACTGACTGCTATAAATGTAATAAACTCCTACTGATGTCTCAAATTTGTTACAGTTCACTAAAAAGTATAAAGGCAGATTATATGATAAAACAAATAGAGAGAAATAGCTTCCTTTCCTTTATAGGAAAGGAAGTGCAACAGCTACTCCTCATCTGCCCAACATGCTTCCCATCCTTTTTGTTAATGCTGCATTCATAAAATAACCCATTTTTCCCCTCGATTTTGTAAAGCTAGGCTTTGAACACAATTTAGGATATAGGGAATGCATTTTGAGAGCTATATTTACTGTTTCTAGGGAAGTAATTTAACTGATCATTTCTTTTTCAGATCAAAAAAAATTAAAGAAATTTTGCAGTACTGTTGATATACCCATTCCTCCCTCTGTCTTGCTGATAATCAAATGCCAATGAGATGAAATTTAGCATCATGCAGCTAAGCAACTAGGGTACCAAACAGGTTTTAAAAGATTTAATCCTGTCAAAATCCTCACAGAAATATAAAGCCCACCAGGTATGTAATCAGTGGTAGGAGAGTTAGATCCTTCTAATTAATCATCTTCTCAACACAAACTAGCACACACAAACACTCATGATTTGATAACCCTGGGGAAAAAAAAAACTATTTTGGAATAAAAATGGTTAATATCATTTCAGGCAAAACAGACAGGATCCTGGTGTCAAGACATATATTTGGAAAAGTCTTTTTGTGGTGAGTTTGCTCCTGTTTTCTCCCTTGCACATCATGAGGATTTAATCATGCCTGAATTTTTCATCACCACCTTCTTACTGATGATGTTAAAAAGAGAAAATCATACTTGGTAGGATGCTAGAGAAGACAAGGTTTCCCAGGAGCCTGGGAGGGGCTGAGCCAATTCCTCTCAGCCCATGGATGAGCTTCAGTACCTGTGTGGGGGCAGGCAAAGCAGGCAGCGAGGCTGAGTCCTTCCTCCCTTCTCTCCACTCTGCTTCAAAATCCTGCTACTGCCACTATAAAAGTCAGTTTGCTAGTGATGCCAAGATGCCTGAGGAGCAAACAGGGCAGATTTACCATGCTGAGTGCATTTATTCAAAGTCTTTCTAGTTTTGTCCTTTAAATTATTGAACAGCAGAGTGAAGTAAATGAAAAAGGGACATCAAAACACAGCTGCAGTCAAACATCATTTAATGTTTGTTTTCCTCAAGGCCAAACATGTATCTTGATGTTACATAATGCTGCTATAAATTGATTAATAATTTTGACAAAATAAATGATTTCTTGCTCATTTAAAGATTGCTTTTCCTTATGTCAGGCCCATTTTGGTGATGAGGCACATGCATCAAGTCCTTCTTAATCTCAAGCCACAGCCATGCTAGGAGTTTTCTAAACCAGAGCATATGGAATCCAGGATGCAATACCTGGGTGACAGTGCATCTCAGAGCAGTCTCATCTGGAACATTAGCCTTTTAGCTTTCCCCTCTGAGAAGAAATGAAACTGAATAATTTTTAAAACCCCAAAACACACAAACCCAAGAGTATTCGGGTAATTTGAAGTGTTTCGTTCCCTTCTAAAAGTGTTCAAGAAATGACTGTGTGTGGCAATTTGTGCCATGGTCCAGTTGACAAAGAGGTGATCAGTCAAAGATTGGATGTGATTATCTCAGAGGCCTTTTCCAACCTAAATGATGCTGTGATTTTGTGAAAAGGCTTTTGGCAGTGCCCCAAACCCAGCACCTGGCCTAATGCCCTAGAAAGGCCAAGGGAGTGCTGGCCTGCCAGCACCACCAATATCCCAAGCATTTTGAAGCAGGGATATTCCATCACTTCTTCCAACAGCCATTGCCAGGGGCAGGAACCCACAGAAATGCTGGATCTGTTTGGCCATAGGATTGAGTTTCACAGATCTCACAGAACTAAAGAGCAAAAATGCTGCAGGGGGTGTAAAAGGAAGGCCCCAGCCCTGCAATGCTTTGCATGGTGGAGGGCCCCTCTGCCCACAATGCAACTTAAAGGTCTAAAGACATTTAAAGAATCCCTTTTCCCATTAATTCAAGCCATTTCCATGCTGTTTGCAATTAAGGGATAATGCATTTAATTACAAATTGCACCAATCAGTCATGACTTCCAAAAAAGTCAAGGGAAAGTTGCTTTCCCTTACTTCCACTCATGTAACTGGCAAGCACAAGCCAGTGTGCAGACTGAAGCAGTAAAAGCAGTGGGTTTATCTATTGGAGTATATATCCTTCTTCACTTGCAGGCTGCTTTGGTGACAGTGATTCTGGCTGGACTTCTGGTCTCTTGCTGCACAGTAGTTCTAAACTGAAAAAGAAAAAAAAAAAAAATAACCAGAACAAACTTTGCAGAACGAGCATGTCTTTTATGAAAATACCATCTTACCTTTAAAAAATAAAACATAAAGAGGAAAGCTAATAAGTAAAAGAAAAGGAAAAAGAAATATTCAATCTCTTAAATACAAGAATAAACACCCAAATCTGTCTGTAAATTATTTTGGAAATATATGCTTCAAGTTTGGCTATAGGACAGGAAACTAGTCATTCTTGAGGACAGATGCCAACAATTTTGCAGTGAGCAGTGTCATTCAAGTCTTCTGTGGGAGCTGCAAGCCTTACAAAGAAGCTTTGCGGTGTTTCTGAGCTGGTGGTGTTATTAGGCAACAGCATATGTAAGCATCCTTGACACACACAGCTTGTCAACACATTTCAATCTCAGGAGGAATCTAAATAAAATCTTTGCCTAGCACATTCAATACTGATCTCAAGAGGCATGAAAGAAAGGGGGGGGGCAAGATTAACGCATATAAACTGTGGAGATCTTGGATTTTGAATCATCCAAAGCAATGAAAATCAGCAGTGGCTTACTTAATCTTTTATTTCCTTTCCATAATGAGCCTTCCTCTATGAATGCAGTTCTCTTGCCTCTCAGCTGCTTTCTGCCACTTTATAAAGCAAATACAGCTTCAAATTTGACAGTTTTGTTGTTGCTAGTCTGTGTTCTGGAACAAAATCTCCTGCTGATCTAAAAAGCCAGCAACTCTCAGTCCCATCCTGCCCTCACTACAGTCTTGTCTCTTCAGTGCAAAGACTTTCTTCAACTTCTTGTTTCTTCAATGCTTTACATCACCCACAGACTCCCTCCACATTTGCATTTCATCCTTAACCTTAAAAAGGGAAACAAAAACTAGCAATGCTGCAGGGCAGTAACACCACATCCTGTAAACCGTCTGGTCCTCAGCTGATAGGAATTCTGACAAAAATTCAACTGCAAAAATTTTTGCAGAACAAGGACAGCCAGTAGCAAATTCTACCAGTCACAGCAGCATTACAAACACCCACAGAAAAATTGCTTGTTTCTTCTATCAAAGAGCTTCTGAGGGAGAACACATTTTGGGAACTGTTGCTTCTTAAAGCCTGCAGCGTATAAGCAACATTAGCTTGGTTTGTAACCTCTTGCTGGAACAGCTCTATGTAATAAGAACAGTCCCTGTGAGTGTGACAGAGGAGCTGTCTACTTCACATCCAGACTCCCACAGCAAGGAGCAGCAGATGCCTCTGATACAGAACTGGGCAAGTATGTCAGGATACCTCCCCCAGTGCAACTTCCCTGCTTCAAACAGCCTGAAGTTTGGGCACATCTTCAAACAAAAATATGATCTACTGCTTAGCAGGCAAAGGATTTTTCTTCTTTTACTTTTTCTATGTTTTGGCATAGATAAGCCTTTGCAAATAAAGCCTTCCTTAACAGTGATTTTCACTGTTGGCCAGATGCTGTGTAAGGAAGGACCTCTTTTGGTTCATTTGCAGTCTTCACAGACCAATTCGAGACTGCTTGTTTTTGTAGCACAGAAAGTTACAATGACAAGCATCATCACTGCATTGTTCAAATCATGGCATATGCAGCATTTCAAACCTGACCATTTTTTCTTTAACTCTTCAATTTCACTTAGTTTTTAAATTCAAAACACTAAGCTCAGTTGAAGGATCCTAAATACTTACAAAAACAGCAAACTAAGATGTGCAGTTTCCAACTTCTTCAAATTCATGAATTATTTCATTTTAAACACATCCTCATTTCATTTTCTTTTCTTTTTCTTTTCTTTTTTTCCTTTTTTTTTTTTTTTAAGTAGGAGAAATGAAGACATTTACATTGGCTTATTGGGAGAAAAATATATTTTACTGAAAGAAACTTTTGGTTTTATGCCTGAAAGTCAGGCATTCAAGAATGATCTAAATGTGAGTATTTTAGCCCTGGTGACTGTCCACCTAGTTTCATGTAGATCTGCTTGGGTGTACATACCACCACACAAAAGCCTTCTGGCCATCCCCTATTAAATAAGGCAGATATTGATGTGGCCCATCAGCCCTTCCACACACCATCTCCTCTGCAGAACCTCAGTCTGCAGTCTTGGGCCTGGCTCCAGACACAGCCACAGGATGAAATGAGGGGAACATAAGAACATATGGGAAAATCAAATTTAAATGTGGGTTTGCTCTTTATTTTACGGTAAAGTCCCAGCAAAGGCAGAGTCACAGTTACTTTTCCCTTACTCATTTCCTGGGGTGGTCAGCATGAACAGCTCAGTACACTGGAGTCAAACATCCCTACTCTCTAACATGCTCATGGCTGCTTCTAGCTCTAAGCAGCTGTCACTAAAGCAAGGTTAATAATGCATGCAACCCATTTGTGAATATACACTTTGCAGAATGCTTCAAACCCATCATCCCTTGTTTTTTAGTGAAGAACACACAGCCACGCAAACTACCCCATTTGAGCACACACGGAGAGACAGGAAAAAGATGTGAAGAAAATGCTTCTATTTCAAAGGTCTGATGATAAGTTTCCCAGCAAATAGCCTTTGGACTTCAAGACTGAGAAGCAAAAAAAGCCCTAACTTTAACAGCATCAGCATAAATAAGCTTTGGTAGAGAAGCACGGCAAACAACAGGGGAGACATTCCAATTCTTACAGATGCAACTTTTTCTCTTCAAGTCAACAAGTTAAGAAGAATGCTAAAAAGCTATGTACAAGAGCTTATTAAAAATATCACACAAGGAGACTAATCATAGCTTAATCATGACTTGCTTAAATTCACTCATAATAACTGAAACTTGTTATTAGAGTGGCCCAAGTCTTAGATTTCCCCCCTGACAACAGTAAAAACAATTAAAAAGCACTACATAGCAAAGCTCATTGAGAGAAAAAAACCTTTCCAGCAGTATAGGAGGAGTGTTCAGAGGGATATAAATACTGCTTATAGACTTAATGTGTAAGAGTATTTTGAGTGGTACTGTCTGTTCCCTTTCTCCCACACAATACAAGAGTTCTCACGGTGAGCAGGGCTGCTGAAGTTAAAGCAGATCCATACAAACATAGATTTTCAAGTCCAGCACATCTGCCTCCACTTCTGATGCACTTTCACAGCTGGATTAAGATGATCTAAACCCACATTCTCATCAGAAGGGGTAGAGCTGTCCCCAGCCACTTGTTCATGCCCTGTGCCAGAGGTTGGGGTCACACAAACATCTGCCCTGCCCAGACTCACAAGCTGATGCACAATTGAATATTAACCCTGAAAGGGAAGGCTGCTGACTGAAAACAGATTCAGGTCACTGCACAACTGCCTGTATGTCAGTGCTGGGAGAGGGAAAGGAGCAGACAAAGGGCAGCAGTGGCTGGTCCAGAGATGGCACAAACTTAGATGAACTTGACCTGTCAGCAAACTGCACCCTGAAATCAATCCCTACATTGCTCATGAGGCCCCAGCTCCCAAGGACATCAGTTTGTTACATCTTTTGCTCCATACTGTGTGTTTCTGGAACAGCCAGGAGCCCCTACCCAGGGAAGTGGGGGACAGAGCTCCATCTTCCACCTGCCTATCTCCTCAAGAATTCCTATTCAATCTCTGCTGCTCTATGCCCCATCCATGGTGATGGTAATCAACATTACCTAGATCCCTATAGATTGGTATTTGAAATAAATCACTTTTGTACAACTTCTCAGACTACACCAAAGCACAAATCCTCCTTTCCTTTAGGTACAGCTTCTCTTGAGGACATTTCTCTTAGAACCACATGCAACGTAATGAATAATTTTTCCTTACACTTTCACAATGTAAACCTTCTTTGGTTTACCTGATTTGATATAAATGGGACATTCAGCACAAGTTGCCAAATACGAGTGTGTGAGATTAACATCAGGAGACAAAAAATTCTTATCTGAGTTGCATTTATCATCATAAAATGATCAACTACCAGTTGATCATCAGCTCATTAACTAAAGATTACTGTCTTCCAACCTGAGATGTCTTGAGATTCTGCCTGAATACCAAGGGTCCCTTCTGGATAGCAGACAATTTATTTTAAATCTAAATGTACAGACAGAAGACAAATAGCAGAATTTGGAAGAAAACTGTAGTTTGAATCACAGATACTTCAGCCATCTGGCTCTGTGCAGGTTGACCATCTCACAGCAGGGACTCAATTACCACAAATAGAAAATGAGGGACAGTCACAGTGGGACATCTAAACCACAGATTGTCCACAGAACTGTTTCCCTCAAAGGTCTTTCTCAGTGCTCAGGGAATAATTCTGGAGGTGTGTTAAATGGGAGGAAGTTCACTGCAAGGGAGAAAAGGCCTGAGAAAGAGACACTATAGGAATATATGCACTATATATATAGTAGATCCCATGTAAGTATAATTTTGGAGGCCTGGTGGGAATAAGAATTATTTTGATACTTATGTAAAAGCAATAGATAGAGAATATGCAAATGAGGTTTAAGATTATACTTTTATCACGTTTCAGAGCTTTAAGATCTCCACATGGTGAGGTCAGCAGGGTATCCATAGCAGATAATTCAAACAAAAAGCCAGAGGAAAAAAATACACTTTCAAATTTCAAAAAAAATAAAAATAATCAGAGAACAATTATCAAAGCTTGAGCTATTTTTTTCCATTTGAAAATAGAACAAAGCAAGATTTGATGAGTGAGTTTTAAAATTAATGATTCAGGCTTAACATGCTTTAGAGGAGATAAACTTGAATTTAAAATAGTTTTGTAAAACAGGGCATGAATCTGCCAGCCACCCAGTAAGGTAGGGTTTGCCTCTTATTTGATTTCTGACATGGAAGTCACTAAATCCCAACTCTCCTGATGAATCACTGAGAGTGGGTTAAGATAAGCCACAACTCTATATTTTTTGTTTCTTCAAAGTTTTGTGTTACGGTCCAATAAACAAGATTTCTCTTGAGGCATCAAGCCATCAGCTATCAGTATTAGATTTACTCTCACTTGCTGAAGAGTATTAAGTGCCACCATCACTTAAGCCGAACAACCTAGCTCATTTTTGCTAAAGTAGACATGAAATATAGCTTGTTTTAACACTGGAAGGTGGTGATATTTTTAAAGCTAGCTTATTGCATACTTGTGGTAAAAAATCAAGAAACCTTGATCCTTTTTGAGCACCTCTTTCTCACAGAGTCTGGGAAAGCACTAAATCATGAACACATCTGGATATCAGAGTCTGTATCTGAAGGGATCCATTTTCTTGCTTATATGATTTATAACCATCTATTACCTCAGCTTGTAATCTACACCTGTTTGTCCACAACACTCACAGCAATGTGTAGTGGACCAAGAGCATTGTCCTAGGGTATACACATACAGATTTAGCTCTACAGGGGATTTTTGATAGCTGTCAATATCTTATATGGTAATAGCATTTCCAACCAACTAAATCCTAGACAGAAGCTGTCACTGAGCCCTTGCTGGGAGGGAGAAAAACTATTAAACATACATCAAAACTGCTGCCATGCAAACCTAAAATGCAAGAAAAAAAATGTCCAAATAGATTTACAGAAAATGTCAGGGGGAAAAAAAAAAATAAAACCAAACAAAATCCAGTGGTTTGAGGCTAATAGCAACCACAAGTTTTTCAAAGTATATTCATATGCAATAACAACAGCCTTCAGAGCTGACAGCATCTGCTCTCTGGCCTTCCACAGTTTAAAATGCGAGCAGGTCCTTCAGAGTGAATCAAGGCAAAAAGACCAGAAACAATTTCTAAAAAGGAGTAAAACAGTCTGTAGCTGTTAATCATCACTGCACTTTAGTAGGAAAAGTGAATAACTAGCTCTTTTGATCCCAATTTATTTTTTACCAGACTTTACCCAAATGTACAATTTGACACAAACCGTATGGAACCAATCAGGGACCTAGCTCTCAAAGGTGACAATGCAACTTTGTGTTCGTGAAAGTTGTGTGTCAGTGAAAATCAGGTGTGTCAAACACCTTTTTGGATTGGGAACCTTAATGCAGGCAGACAAGGAGTACCTCTCTCACCCATTTCTCCATTCACCAAATTTACCCTGTGGATGCTTTGTCAGGTCTCAGCCTTGGTAGGAAATGTGTTCCTTCTCACAGATGATCAGCTGTTTGCTGTACTCTACTCTACCACTGTTCATGGAAGAAAGGCTCTTTTCAGAAGAGTTGTAAGTGAGGAAGGTTGTGGTATTCCCCTTTCTGGAGATATTCAAAAGTCATTTCAACATGTACTGGGGCAACTGCTGTCATTTGGACCTGCTTAAGTGGGACCAGATAATCTCCAGAGGTCATCTCCCTCACAACCTCAACCACTCAGTGATTCTGTGATGTGAAACCTCCTCTCAGGCATCTGCAGAGGGATCTGTTCCGAGAGTTCTGAATTACAGAAAAAAGGCTGCCAGAACAGAATTACCTTCGGAACAGCGGTCAGAGCTTTTACGTGTCACGCAGCAAGGAAACTCTGTCTTCAGGCCCAGTCTTTATTACAGCTGCATCAGTTTGGGATTTACAGGTGTTCTAGCCTACAACAGATTATTTCTAAAGCAGAGCAGGAGCCATTTCAGACATTGTCTGTGAGCAGCACCCGCCTCCACTCTTTGTTTGGCAATATCTCTGACTGAGCACCTGCAGGCAGGACTTCTGCACACCTGGCGTCAGAGAGGATGCAAACCCCCACACCTACGCTCCTAAAGCTACTGGAGTTTTGCAGATCTTTAGAGGGAGAAGGATTTTTTGGCCACATTTTGTAAGAAGCCACATTTTTGGACCAGAGCTGTGCTTGTTCTTGTGAGTGAAAGAAACCAGCAATGTTTTTGCAGAGATGTGAGGAGCCATTCCCACTGCAGCATCATTAGAGTGAGATGCTGAGAAGGAAATGGCTGGCTGGCTCATGCCAGGTCTATCATTTCTCATAGATTAATTTCATAACCACCAACCAACTCCACATACATGAGTACAGGATGCCACTGATCCTCTTTTACCCAATTGTTTGGGCAAAAGTGTCAATGATCATCATTTCCAGAAGAACTTTTAGGTACCAGCTGCTGTCTTGCAGACATAGTGACTGACAGATATGATGGAAATTCTATAACCCACAGACACACTCATCATTTGGGTCCCAAAGGAGGCTTGGAAATATCTGAAAACTACCCTTTAGGACTTAGGCACCTAATTTTGTTAAATCTAAATGAATAATCCTTTTTGTATTTCCTGAGGTATGACTGCAGGTAGGGACACATGAATTAGAAAAGACAAGAATGAGAACAGATTAGTATTAAACAAGCAATATAATATAGGAGAATATGAATTATGCAATACCTGATAGTTTATTAACTCGCTTTATTTGGCATTCTGCAGTGATAAATCCTGAGGAAAGACTGTTAGTGCCATTCAGGGGACAAAAGTCTGAACAATTGAACAAGATTGGTTGTGCCTTTGGAGAAAAATATTTCTGCATGTCACTGTTCAAATTTGGCAGCTGAAACAGGCAAAGTCACTAAAAAGAGATAACTAGAATAATGGGTGTTAAATAATGGCATATCTGTACAATTTATAAACTCTAGATTTAAAATTCACCTAATTGCAAACAGAATACAATCTCCCCAATGTATCAAATCTTATGTTTTTCACTAACAATGAACACCCTAAATTTAATCTTGACTCCATAAAACGATCTTTCTTTTTATTAGCAATGGCCATAAAGAAACATTGTGCTACTAAAGCTACCCAGATTAATTTGTGAGGATGGCTCTAGAAGCAACTTTAACATTTACCAAAGTCACTCATGGATTTTCATCTCCACTCATAAAGATTATGACTATATAGTCTGGGCTGCTATGAAGCACCAGTGACAGACAAAATTTCTGCTTCAAAGACCATAAACTCCTGTTGAGATGCCTTCTCGCTTTCCAAGGGCTGTGTAGATTTACAGTGTTTGTGTTCTATTGTGTGACACAGTGGCTGTTGGCCCTTTCTGTTAAATATGTACCCCATATGCATAGAGGGTCTGCCTGTACACATACATGGGTTTTAAAAGGGGCTATCAAGAAATCTTACATGGGTAGGAGAATACAAGTGTCCTTGTCTCTGATAAGTAACAGCTGTGTTAATTACCCAATACGGACTTGCCCCTGCTGAGTCACAGCTATATCCAATAAAGATGTGATAAAATGGAATGGGTTAACTGGTGAGGGGAGGATCCTGAGGTGAGAGAATCGCTGCAGTGAGGTCAGTCTGGGTCTGCAGTTAGAGCCTGCTGTTGGAACCTGCAGTCACAGTCTAGCTGGGTAAAAGCCTGCATTCAGAGCCTGCAAACCAATACCTGCAATCACAGTTTAGCACAAAATAAGCAGTAGTCAGAGGCTGCAAGGGAAACCTACAGTAGGAGCTTGCTGCAGACAGAGTCAGTGAATAGTTGGAGTCAGGATGGCTGAGCTGTAAAGAGGAGTAAACCAGGACCCTCTTCATGCTGTGGTAAGCAAGAAGTCTGTGTCTCAGCTCATTTCTACCCTCTAACAAGAGCACTGCTGCAACAACACCTTTGAAAAGAATCGATTGGATGTACACTGGAAGTTTACATGAAGAGTCCTCCTCTTCTCTTGGCCTACCCCCAAATTGCACCAATCAAACATTGAAATCACTTCATCACCTGGGCCAACACTGTGACTTCTTCTTCTTTGTAAAACCTGGACCACAAGGTCAAAATACAGGCCCACTCTACATTCTCATAAATACATCTCCATCAAGGCACTGTATCCCCTGAATGAGCATTTTCATTGCCATTAAGGGAGCTGTGAGTCCTAATACCTCAAAAGACACCAAAAAACCCCTTTTCCTAGAAATATAACTGCAAAATCAGCCTTTGCTTCACTACGGCAGGAACTCATGCTAAAAACAGCTGTAATATTGTCACAGAATAGAGTAGTGGTAAGCTTACAGGTTTCCCTAGGTAATGTCCTTTGGACCATGAGCTGCATTGAAACTCCAGGCTTTCCAGAACTGAAGGGGAGATCAATCTTTATGCACAAGTGTGGTGGGCCAGCTTTGACAATCACTCCCACCCACCTGCTCCTTCTCTCCCTGAGATATTCACACCTTGTGGTTTGTTCCCGTCTGCACAACTGAACTTATTTAACAGGGGAGTAAATAGCAAGAACAGAAATAAAAAGCTTGTGGAGTGAAATAAAAACAGGGAAATTGCTTCCTGTTACAAACTCATCTTGGTGAAAATTAACTTAATTTGTTGCCTACTGATTAGGGTGGCAGGAAACAAGAAGACAAATACTGAAACAATACCTTTCCTTTCCCACAACCAACTTCCTTTCTTCCCTTCTGCCTCTTTTACCCACAGCAGGAGGTTTGGGTGTAGATGAGGATGGACAATTATGATGAGTACACAGCAGTTCCTATCTGCTACGCCCTCCTTCTGACATTTTCCCTCTACTCTGGCATGGCTTTCCATCGGCTACAGTCCTTGTCAAGGAAGTCTGCTCTGGGATGGTCTCTCATCGGGCTATGGTATCTGTTCTGGCACCTGGAGCACCTTCTCCTCCAGCCTTGTTTTTGAATCCAATTGTTCCTCACTCTTTTTTTCCTTCTCCTCTGCCTGCCCAGTATTTTCTGCCCTTTCTTGAGCACATTTTCCCAGAGGCACCACCAGTTTGTCTGATGGTGCTGTGCCCTGCAGTGGGTCCACTGGGGGCAATCATGTCATGCATGGGCAGACCTTGGTCTGTTCTCACGGGGGTCATCCAATACAACAGGAGGCAGAAGGAGGCAGCACCACGCCTCCAGTTCCTGCACCAGCTGACTGTCAACACCTGCTTTGGGTGATTTGGTACATACCAGAGCACTCATTTCTGAAATCTGCCACTTGTAAGGCGCTGGAAACCCTGGCAAAGCATGAGGTTTTACTATATAAAGCATTCTAAGAAAAAAAAAAATGAGTTAGAATGAAGAATGGAGTTAATTGGAGAGAATGTCCTTGCTGGTTTCAAAAACCTGCTGTGTAACTGGGAGAAATCCAGACTTGCAGACAGCCAAAATGGAGAATGAGCTGGTGAATCTGCAGTGTCAGAAAGGAGAAGAAATGTCTTTTCAAAAAAAATGCAAATTTATTGGCACTGCAGGAGAGAACATACAAAGATTTAATTTTCATATATTTAAATGATCCTGAATTGTACAAGGTGGAAACATCACAAATGTGTATTCCCACATTAAAAACAGATGCCTTATTCTGCAAAATACATCTATCATCCATACCTGGAATAAATCCCCTTGTACTGTCACAAGGGACACCGAGCTCCAGTGAGTCTTTTGAAGGCATCTGTGCTTCCTTGGGTGAAACTTGGTGATGCTGCTGCTATATATAGCATCCACTAGGTAGGAAACCCTCTCATCTTGATGTGAGCAAATATTCTACAACATAGCAAAGGAAAATCTCTAAATCTGAAGAACAAGATTGAGATGGAAGAGACTGTTGCAAGCACTACTCTGTATCTTAGAGAATTAGACATGTTTATGACAGAATTTTCTTGGTGATATAAAAATACCACATAGGGAGCTTAATTTCACTCTGGTTTTCAGTATCAGGCAACATTCGGAGGCATTTCAGGCAGCATTGTGGAATGAAATAAAAATAAATAATTATTGGTCTGTGAAATTAAATAAAAAGAAATAATTATTGGTCTGTGATTAAAACATTAAAATGTTGCAGCTAGAAATCAATTATTATTCTGATCACTTTGAGCCCCTTTGTAGGACTGCAGCTGAAGTCTAACCACAAAATTCTGTACTTCTGAAGACTGGTCATTTCCCAGAAGTATGAAAATGCTCAGGGAAAAATAACCTGTTTGGGTCTCCACAGACAAACTAGAGTTTAGATTTGGTAATATTCAAACAAATAAACAAACAAAAAATGTTCTCTCCAAGTTCTAGCTGTAGACAAGTTCTCTCAAGGAAATCCAAATGAAGTATGACTGAACAAGTCTCCCAAAGGCTCTGTTCTTTGCTTTGCCCTACTTTTTATTTCTTCCCCTCAAGTAATGTCCCCAGGTTTTTCTGCTTTATTTTCAGCATGAATTTTTAGCAGTGGTCTTCCTACAGCAAATTCAAATAGTGCTGCAGTTTCTCATTAAAAACTGAGGAGGTCTCTAACTACCTTAGGATCAAGGAAAACTGGATAATCAGTACTGGTAATTCTCTGGAGAGCACCCATGTGGCAGGCTATCTAAATGGAAGCATACAGAATCACATCTTTCCAGTCCTCTTGAGAGCAACCCTATATTGATCAGTGTTCCCAGAAACACAGAAAACATCTTTTTCCAATGTCACACAGCCTGATGGGAACCAAAGGCTTGATCACTGCTTGATCACTGACTTGTACAAGCACTGAATTCAGAGACATGATTTCAAGAATAATAGCACAGAAATGTAACATTTGCTTCTGAATAATTTTCCTTTACTACCTGGCTAGAAGTTATAGCACTTGTACTTCTTTCTTCTCCATTTTTAAATCTTTAGCAGTATAAGCTTCACAATTTTGGGCTCAGCAAGAACAAGACAAACATTGTATACAATTTTAGGATCTCTGTGGCTTTCATTTAATCCTCAATATGTTGGTTTTGGCATCCAAAGTCAAGCAACATTTCTGAGATTCAGCGTTGGAGAGAAGGAGATAAAAAGCAAGATAAAAACAAGCTTAAAGTTTCATTAGCACAAAGCCAGAGGTGGGTGAAGGTGGGGTTTGGAGCTGTTTTCTTCTAAACATCTGCTAAGGCTGAGGCACTGATTGAAAACAACTGCATTTGAGAGGCTGCTCTGACTGTAGTAATTAGTCCTACAATCACTGCATGCAGGTGTTTAATTACAGAGGTCCTGCTAGCAACTTGGTTTTATTGAATTGGTGTTTTCCTTTTGTGGCCTTTACTGATGTGTGTTCAGACTTGCTGAGGTGGTACCCTTGGGAGAGCACATCTCTGACCTCCAGGGTTTATTTCAGCTGCCTGAAAGCAGGCGTGCATGAGCCCAGGGCTGAGCAGCACGGTGGGAGCAAACAGCCTGTGCAAACAAAGGTTACCCACTAGGGCACACCCTGGGGGAAGCAGGGATTCACATTAACTCCTGATTCCAGGACACGCATCACCTTCAACCAGTCATTCCAAGATCAGGATCAGAATTTTCCCTCATTCAGAGCAGCATCAAAAGCCATTTTAAAATAAGTTTGGTTGTTATCTTACATTAGGTCAAAACCTCCAGGACAAACTACACTAAAAAGTTCTTTGTTAAGTGTCTAAAAAAGGAGCTCCTTTTTAAACAACCATTTGTAGTCAGCTTCACATTTCTTTCCCAGAAGCACAGAATTCCTATTCCAATCTTATGGACAAAACAATCTTCATGCTGAGACTACATTCCTAAAGAGTGGTACAACCACCTTCACTTTCACAGCAAAAATAACCAATTGTTTATGAGGTTTGTTATTCTCTCCTCAGGAAGGCAGCTGATTCGAAAGAAACAGAGTGTAGAGTTGGCCCGATGGGTAAGCAACCGTCTTAAAAATTTCTGCAAATGAAATCCAATGTTCACTAGCATTTGTGATCAGTCTTTGTGTATTCATCTCTTGTTCCTTTCTGTATATGCTACCAGTGACAACAACTGAACTTCTGAGAACCTTCCTCGGGGATTTATCCCCAAGAACAGAATTACACTTTTCTGAAGATGTTCACACCACAAGTTCCAGCACTAAACTAATTGCTTCTGTTGGAAGTACAACACACATTCTACAAAGACATTTAACCCTGCCTTGAACAATGGTAGATCCATCACATCCAACAGTAAGTTGTCTCCTTAATTATGTTCACTTTCAATCTTGTGCAACACACACATTCCCAAAAGTATATTGTGATGGTTATTCCCAGAACCAATCTCCTCACTACTACAAGCTAACTGCTAATCTTCAGACCCACTGCTCTCCTCCTTATGCACAATTTTGGCAAGGCTGAGCACCAGCTGACACTCAGCTTTCTCACCTTTTAAAGCATTTACAGCAAATTTATGTTCCTCTCTCACCATGTGCACAAGAACATTGGAGGCATTTTTATGAGGAAGGCTGTCAATCAAGATCAGCTCTTTATGTAAAGGATTTGATTTAATCAAATGGGAATTAATCCAGGGAAGCCTTTCAAACCAAGCTATGAAGGATGCCAAACATGACAACTTGGTATCTCTGTCATTGGTGTGAAGAGCTCTGAGCATGTGAAAAGCGGGCAGAGCTCTGAGCGTGTGAAGCCCATGATGGACGGACATCTAACCTACACTCCATCCCCATGCCGATAGCTTCAGGGTGCCCTGGGATGCCAGACACAGAAGGCTCTTCTTCTGGCTATCATTTTCTGGCCCTCAATAACCTCAGAAGGTTACTTCTGAGTAATACTTCAGAAGTACTGAAAGCTGGAGTGGTCTCCTCCTGACAGCCATGACATTGTTTTCTAAGAGCTGTTCACTCAAAACCTGCTGCCGTAAAATAAACAAAACCCACAACTGTGTGTAGAGTGTTGGCTTTACAAAACTGCAACAGAAGCACTGAAGTCTGCTGCTCTTGTTTCACTCCTAACAAAAGAGAAACATCACCTGGTGCTGGAAAGGACAGTAGCTATGCCAGGAAACTGAAGTGTATGCTGCCAGAAGTTTGCTCCATCCTCATCCATAAAATTTCTGGAGACACACGGGATGCGTACAAAATGTGTTTGTAGAAACATCAGGATTAATTCTGCATAACACACAAAAGCAGTGCTGTGTTTACACCCCAGACTATCTGAGAAGGTGTTCTGTGTCTCCTCTTGTACCAGCACCAGCCTGCATCCACACAGGGATGTTCAGGCACAGGCTGTGAGGAGGAGAGCTGCACTTGCAGAGCATCCCTTACACCACCCCTGTACCCACGGGGCATGTGCTCTGTGGACAGGGCTGAGAAGAGCACTGCTGGACACAATTTGCCTGGAAAATTGCTTTCTGTTTCAATAAACTACACCACACAAAGATGTTTGACGATGGAGCACAGTGGGGAATCTGAGCTGTCAAAGGGTTGAGCAAGGCTCACCCAGACAACCTCTCACCCACAGATGTGGTCATTTCCTAAATGTAAGAATTTTACGTGACCTCTGTCTCTCCCAATAAAAGCAATATCTCAATTCACAAAGCAGGACCTTTGTTTTTATTCACCAAGATTTCAGAAACAAAAATACAGGTCTGAGCAATTATCCTCGGAGAAAAAGCAACAGCAAAACTGGAATGCATTAGCCATAAATGAGGCAATTAAGTCTAACCTTTGCTAACCTGGCAGGCCAGTGGTATAAACAGTATGCCAGGAGTTATTTGGGTCCTATAGATGCCCTTTAAAAAGCCAATTATCTGGAAATGAGTGACTCTGTCAGATGACAATGTAGCAGTCCTTCAGAAAGTGCTGGGAGGGGGGTGTGTGGGGGTGTCTCTCTGCCTGGGCCCACATGCAGCTTTCCAGTATAATTGAACAGCTCTCCTTGTTCAGAGGAAGGCAAAGGTTTCTTTCAGTGGAAGGTCTTTGAAATTAATTACACTGCCTCTTACTGGGGAACAGTAGGGCACACTTTCTTGGATGCTATGTCAACATGTGAATAGGTTACTAATGTGGAAAAAAAAGGTACAAATGCAAAGGAAAAAAAAGACAGGGGACACAGCAAGACATATGAGAATGTCAAGGCTCAAAAATGCCAGGATGAGATGAAACACAGCTAACTCGGCTTGTGTTACTAAAAACAGAAAGAAGAAAACACTGAAATGGCTGTCAGGGGACATATACAAACAATGGTTATGAAGCAGGTAGGACAGGCATACCCATCCAAGGACAGGAACAGAAGGGGAAAGGAGAGCCTTGACTTAAATTTGGCTTTATAAACAAGAATGCACATCTACATGCTGTTTCAGAAAGAGCAGCACATCAGTCATGGGACTTCTGCAGGTGACATGGTTGACCTCACAACAGGTATCTCCATCAATTAATGGGGGGATTCCATGTCCCAATGCTGATTCGGGGTCATTTATTCTGCCTCATCCCTGATTTTTTTTTAAGTTGATGAAACAAACTAAAACAGGGAGAATCAGGAAAACCTGAAAGGAAGGCAATGAGTGACACTTACCTGCCATCTTTCTTCCTATCTACGTGCCTCTCCTCTCTTTGCTGTCTCACTTCCATCTCACCCCATCCTTACTTGCCCCACCACTCTGAACATCCATCCCATCTGTCCTTCACTTTCACACTCCAACATCCACAAGCAATGGAGACTGTAAAAGGGCATCAGAGACCACGCCCATGAGCTAGCACTGGGATGCAAGCCAGCATGTGCCATGTGGGCACACATCCAGAGGATGTTGCTGCTGCTTGTTTGAGATGGGCCCTGATTGTCTGCATGATGGTCAGGGGGCTCGTGATGCTCTTGGGGTCTCATCTTGTCCAGAGCATTTCTTTCTGCCTCTGCAGGATGACAGGCTGGTTCTCGCTGGCCCCAGTGAGACACAAAACCATGGCATGTGAAGAGCCTCTAAAGCAGTACGAGGCCAGTGCTGCTGCTAGGTGATGAAATTACTTACAAAAGCACTGTTGCTGGTGTAGGCTCCTGTCTTTGCATGTGTTTGTCTTCACAGGCCAATAAGAGAGAGTATGAAAGCAGCATAAAGCAGCAGCAGAGAGCAGAGAGCAGTCAGAAAAACATGAGTGAAGTACTGCATCATAATTATTTACTGAATTTTGACATACGGACTGTATGGCTACTGCTTTGGAAAACAAAACATGACTACCACAGCAGCCAAAGAAAGTGAAACAAACAGCAAAACTAACCACATCCATCAGCTCTATAACTATCCCATACAGCCCTGCCCCCAAAAAAACCTTTTAATATTCATTTATTAGTTTCCCACCCCAAATTCAGATTTCAAGAATAGACTGTTTTCTCCCAGGAGGCTGTAAAGGACACACTTCACTCACACCCTAGAAGCTGGTGCTCTGTAACAGCAGTTTCTCTATGTGCCAGCCTCTTACACAGGTGACCTGGACAAAAAGCATCTCCTGGGGTGTAGCACATTTAATGAGCTAGGGACTCTTAACAAAAAGAGATTTGCAAATTTTATATTTAATAGAGCTTTCAGTATAAGTAACTAAAATGCACAGACCATTAATTAAGCTGCTTGTTTTGGCTGATTATATTAGCAGAACTCTGTGGTGATCTGACTACACATTACCCTTAACTTAACGGCAGTAACTGCTGGTGTACCTGATCTGACATTCATGGAGCTTTACAGTTCCTTTTCTAAGGAAAAACATCTCCAAAGAAAGTAATCCTGTGGTCCTTCCAATGAATTGTAAGACAAAGGGCACACCAAGCTCTCCTCAGCAGTACCAGTCTCCTCTGTTGTTAACTTCCCACTCAGCCTGCTTAATGCACACCCCACTGACCCTGGACCCAGCAGCTGGTTTCTTGGAGGTGTTTAAACAAAGTTTTACCAATTCATCTCTGTTCTCATTGCTACTTTTTTTTCCATTTCATTAACTGCTTAATTCTGGGTTTTCCCCTTATTTATGTTATTCATGGCAGCAGTTTCCATACACCTCAAGCCACCTTCTGTTCAATACTCACCAAAGCCTCAATGTTGCTCTCAGCTCTGTGTTGCCTCAGTCCTGCTGGGACAGCCCAAGATTAGGTCTGTTCACGCTGCAGCTTGGACATGTGCTTCCATTGACTGACAGTGGGAAAAGCATTAGTACAGCAGGTAAAAACACTTACAATCTCTGCTTAGCACTTCTGAAATCAATAAGGGCTCTCACTCAGATCTGACTTTCAATCAAGTACACAGGACAACCACAAAAAATCCCCAAAGCCTGAAGGTTACTAATGAACACTGCAAGTAAATCTCAAACACCTAAGACATCCTTTGGAAAACAGCAGAAAATGTGGAGGGCAGACCTAACCCAGGTGTTTGGCACCATTGGTGCTAAAAGTTCAGCAGAGCAGACTTTCTTATTTATGGATGATTTGTGAGTCAGCTCCTTCTGCCATATAAGATTTACCCACTTCAAGAAACTGACAAAACCATGAAAGGTACAAGGCTCTTGGAAAAGTATTTTTTTTCCCTTGGAAAATAAAAATTATATTTGGTTCTATCACAAAGCAGTTGCTTCTTCCACACCTGGGAACAAATCCTGCTCTCCTGAAATCATGGCAAGGTTTTTACTGAAAGCACCATAAAGGTGGTATTCACTGATCTGTCTTTCACACACATGCCTCATAGTTTGAGATTTCTCTTCTTCCCTATATTCTGCATTCAGTTCAGCTTCTTTTCACGTGGAAAAAGTGACTACAACAGTTTAGATATCCCAGCAGTGTTGTGCTTGCACATGTAGTGCTCAGACACGGTTCTTATTAGATATTGTACAGAAATAAGCTTGATATTTCAAAGATTAACTTTACAGTCTTCGTACCACTTCCCCCTTTGACCACAGCACATCTCCAACCCTTTTTTTATGGTGCTTCATGTGATGTTCAGGATCTGCAGACCTTCAGCATCCTCTCTCTGCTGATTCTACCAATGCATGACCAGTGTCTGCTGCCTCTTCTTTCAGAACCTGGAGGAGTCATCCTGCTCAGAGAGGTTTCTTCAGCACCACAGTCCGTCCAAACCATCTCATGTTTGACCATCTGAACTCCTTCAAAGCAGCCTCTATACAGTTTTTTCTTAGAGTCTACCATAAATGCTCCTCTCTCATTTAGCTCAATTCCTTAGGTACTGCCTACATGGGAGTCCAAACAGATCTACACTAGACTTTCTCACTAATTTAATTCATTCTCACTCTTCTGTGCATATTCTTCTTTCATAACTTGTTTATCCCATTTCTCTGTCTTGTCTGTTTCCAGCCATTATCAATCCATTTTTTTTTCTCATCCTTTTAGAGATTTTAAATATTCTTTGCTGATCAGTTACATGTTGCTCAGTTGGTTTTGACTGAAGACCCCAAATAACAGGTCAGAATCAGCACACTGTAACCTCATAGCCTATCCCTCTGTCCTCGTTTGTTAAGAGAACTTCTCACCAGCACCATTTCAGGGTACCAGCTGCATTCCCCATGATAATTATTGCCCATTTGTGACGTCCCCCTGCTGCTTAAACTCCAAGAGGACTGAGTATGAAGTCAGTCAGTTCTTAACTCCAACTGCACACAGCAGCCAGAAGACGGATGGATAGTGGTATTAAATGCTCCCATAAGTGAACAGTTTTGAGCTCTCCCTGGAAATCTCCCAGCTTCAGAAGAGATACCAAGCAGTCCTGTCACCTGGAAGAGTTAAACACGTTATGGCAACGGGGAGCAGAAGGCACCTCAAGTACCAGGAGGGAGAAAACTGGCAAAGGGGAATAGAAGCAAAAATAAAACCCACTTTATCTTAATCAAAAGCAATGCCCAGAAATCACAATGCTCCCTCAATATAATGTCCATGGTGGCAATTAAACTGAAGGGAAAAACATGATACAACATTTGAGTTTGGAATTATAACCAACCTTTGCCTTTAGGTCTATACTAAACCCAGTTTGCCTGCATTCATACAGGAAAACTAATCAAGGATTGGAATTACCTCAATTCATCTGTTTGGGTCATTCTTGCCTCATAGTGCTGTAAAGACACAGGACTCCCTATTCATTTTTTCCCAACAAAACCAAATGATTGCCAGTTTGTTTCAACACTCAAACCTGAAATAAAAACAAGGATCCCACACACTCCTTGTGCAGCCTCTACAAAGGGACCCTTTCTTGGAACAAGTTACAGTAATATGGGTCTTCTAAGGCAGGGACTCAGCAAACAAAAAAGGCACGGGTTACAATCTCTTTTTTTTTTTTTATGTACTGGAAAGGCAGAACAAATTGTTTTGCTTGATGTGAGTCTTCTTTTTATTTAGCACTTTTGTTTAATAAATTAGATATGTCAAAAATGTTACATCTTTACTACAAAACAACCCAGAAATATCAGGTAGGAAATAGGGTTCTGCAAGTTTAGCATTGACAGGTTTTCTTCCATTTGCCAGGATTTAAAGATAAATCTATTTTATAGACAACCTACAAAAGAGACTAGTAAACAGTCCTAGAACAAAGAATCCCCCTGCCTCAGTTAATCAAATTCATTTGTTTATAATGTATAATCCTACTAGTACTCTAGTCTTTAATAAAAAATGGAGTAGGCAAGGTAAGGATAGGCAAGATTCCTCACATTATGAAAAGAAACAAAAGCAAAATTCTGTATGTCACCTTAGCACATCTTAGAAGAGCAACAAGAAGTCCTACTTTTTCCATTTTGCAACTAATTACATCAGTAATTTAGGAGCTGCACCATCATTTCCAAATGCATTATCTACAACAGGAAGCCTCAATTAAATCAGTTATTAAACCTACTTAATTAAAGTTGCATGATTTCTACACAGATGCACTTGTTTTTGTTCAAGGGAGTTTTACTTGCACTTGGTCTTTTTTCTAATCAGCCTAAACAAAATCGATATATGAGATTTGATGCCTCTTGTTGGTAGTTGAAGGATGAATTCCAAGTCATTTAGTTACAATTAATTTGGAAACACTTTCTCTACTAGAAAAAGCCTACTGAAAATGCCTTTTTCTCTTATCTGAGAATCAATCATTTCACTTGAAGATGGGGAGGGGTGGGGTGATGCATCACTTCACTCTGCAGTATTAAATGTCTAATTAATATTTTCCAGGTAACATTTTAAGTTAAGAAGAAAAGGAGAACTTATATGATAACAACTTGTCAGAGCTTGAGGAAGAGCTCCTGTCACACAAATGGCCAAGGCTGTTTAGCCAACACCAAGAGCTCCCACAGGCTGCTCCACGCAAGGCATAACACAAAAAGGTTTGCCGTAGTTTTGACTCATCTTCCTTCTCTTCCCACTCACATCCCACTAGCTTTTCTAAGTATTTTTCATTTGGCTCTTGCATTCAACAGCTCCTTCAGGTTTTTCTCATGTCTCCTACATCATTTCTTGTCCCTTTTATGTCCTCTCTTGTCCTTCTCTCCCTTTGTCTCCTGCCTTTTCCCACTTCTTCTCCAAAATCATTCTAGGCATTGTAAATGTGACTGCTCAGCAATCGAGCAGAAAGGGAAAACCCAGGCACCAAGGGAACCTTACTGCCTAGGTCTAGCTTGAAATAGACTGACACGGGAGCAATTAGAATGTAATTTTATGTAATAAGATGATTTATTCATTAGTACGAGGCAGGGATAAAAGCTAACAGCTGATGAGAGAAGCAGGTTTGTTACAGCTGTCAATTCCACCAGCAAAATGTATTAGTCATTTAATTTCCTTTTTTTTTAAAACACCAAAAGCATCCTATAATTACATGTATGTGCCCTTCCTCACAGCAGGAAATTTTGCACAGAGTTCTTTATTTTCGTAATGAAAGGAGAACAATTAAAGTGTCATGAGATGATTGGTCTGCCAGTGAATTTGATTGACCCTGTACTACAAAAAAAAAAAAAACACAACATATTTTTTCAAATAAATAGTAACATATTGGAATCAAAATATCTATACTTTTTCATAGACGGAAGGTTAATAAGCATCAGGCACCTCAAGCCTACTCTCAGCCAAGAGACTTATATGAAGATTCAGATGGTTTCTTTTCAAGGACAGCTGCTTTAATAGGAGTCAGCTCTTATTCGTTTACTGCTTTCAAAGCAATTTCAGCCTAGAAGCCTGATTATCAACATCCAAAGCACTTCTAAAGTCGGCCTTCCAACCCGTAATGATTAGCCCCAGTAAAAGATTGCCCTGGAAAGCATCTGCACCACTGATGACACGTGAAAGAGAATGAGAACATCAAGTCTTTGGTTCATCATCTCACACACCAGCCACAAGGCATGAGGCTCTGCAGAAAGTAAAGAACACTCTGCTTCATCCCTCCATGGTCACAACTGGAGAGCACACTTCCCAATTTGCAGTACTTCCTAGGGTGAATTTGTGGTGGGTAGGAGTACTCAAAGCTTGTCCCTTTCCTGTCTGCTGGAGAACAGGAATTCTTAGCCCTCGGCAAGACCATAGCTGAACAATGGTTCAGTACTTAGTGGGACTTAGCTGGCAGCAAACCATGGCAGAAAGGACCCCTGCCTGGTACCAAGGGTCATTCCACCCTTCCTCTACTTCCCATCTGCCCGCCAAAGACTTGCTCTTCTTCAGAACACAAAATTACAGACTAGACACCAAAGAAAGGTGCTTATCACAGAAACACTGGTGATGCTTCACTCTGCATCCACCAGATCCTGTTTCTGCTATTCACCACCCAGCTGTGGAGAGCAGAAGCATCACCACTGTGCCATCATGGGGGGATTGGGTTGTTTTTGTGTGTCAAAGCACAGTAATTACATTAGCATGTATGGCCCTGTTAACATTTCAGACATCAAGATGAAAGCACAAAGAGGCAGCTCATGATAAAAAGGGATGCTACTGTTGTCCTGGTCCTCCCCAGGGCTGCGCTTTCTGGAGTGGAGTGGCCATCCTTACTCCTGTTCCCATCCATGCCTTGCCAGCACATGCTGCCAGCTCCTGGTGGGACCTTGAGCTTGACTGTGGTTTTCCTGGTTCAGGAAACTGCCCCCAGTCATCACAATCCCCTAATTAACTGCTGAATGTACCTGCAACAGAGCTGATGACCTCAGCAATCCTTTGTCATTCAAGTGATAAAGGTTTTCCTTTCAGTTAAACTACACCAAGTATTTTCAGATTCAAACTTTCCCCCATCAGTCACCAAGATCACAAACACGTGCAAAGTACTCACACATCTGCTCAGCTCTGCAGGTGCACAGAAATCCATTCAAACACCTCCTCCAAGAAATCTCAGGAGGAATCTTCTCCATACTGGGGCAGAGCAGAAGCACCTGGCTGTGCCCCAGCAGGTCGAGAGAGGTGATCCTTCCCTTTCACTCAGCACTGGTGAGTCCTCTGCACCACGAGGTCCAGTCATGAGCTCAGAACTACAAAAGAGACAGGAACATACGGGAGAAAGTGAAACAAAGATTCATCCAGGTGCTACATGGATGGGCGGGATTTGCCACACCTGGAGAGGTGAAGAGCTCACAGCCTGAAAACTGGAAGGCTCAGGGTGATCTTATCAAAGTGTGTAAATATCAGGTAAGAGAGTGTAAAACAAAGTGAACCAAGCTCTTAATGAAATGACACAAAGGGCACAAATTGAAATTACAAGAAATTCCATTTAAATGTAAAAAAAATGTGGTTTCTATTGTCAAGCCGATCAAATAATGGAACAAACTGCATGGACGCATTTGAAGTCTGCATCTTTGAAGATATTTACCACCCAACAGATCGTGGTCCAGAGCAGCCTACTGTAGTTGATCCTGCTTTTGGCAGGAGATAGGACTAGACAATCTCTTGCTGTCCCTTCCAACCTTGCAAAGAGTGAGGTGGGTTTCTTTACCTTTTCCTGGTTCAGGAGTCCTCAGCTGTTGCGGTGTATAATCATGATTTGTAAATGGTTCTTCCCTTTCCCCTGACACCCCCTATCCCACCCCCTGGTGGTATCACCCTGTCTTGTCAATCACCCTGGTTTACCCTCTCCTATTTGGCAAGGTGCCCAGGTGCCACCCTTCCCATTGTGGTGTAAAGTGCCCTTGGCCTTGACCACGCCCCTCCACCTCCCCCATTGGATACAGACCCCCCTGGTTCAGGTTTCACCCAAAGTGACATAAAGAGGTCCAAAGCCATTCTGATTCATTCTGCCTTCCATCCCCATGGAATAAACATCTTCCTAAACCACAGCAGAATCCCCTCTTCATTTACCAAGCCTCAGACCACGTGGAGGCTGGAGATTGAACCCCACACACTTCCAAGTGGAGCAGGGCTGAGAAACTTCTGCTAGCTGGTAGCAGAAAGTCCTCAGCTCCACACTCAGCCTCTGATCTTCAGTTTTCCTGAGAAAGAGGCTAATAGCAAAAATACAGTATGAGCTAATGGTCTGGGACACTTTGCTCCCTTTAAAAAACAAGTCTGCTTGCATCATACTTGTGTATTATTAATAATATTACTCCTACCAGGAACAGCTGAACAAAAGCAGGAGGTGTATTTCTCATAAGTTCCCTTCCTTCTGCCGCTTATTTCTCTGTCTGAAGGCAGCTGTGACTGGATCAACGTAAGTACCTCTGCAGCAGATATGCCAAACAAGCACAGTAAAAGAAGATCAACAGCAAATTAGGACCTGTATAGAAAGATGCACTATTTTTGTAGTCAGGTACCGTTTATAAGAAGAGAAAAGGCATAAAAACAGCCTTTAAGATTCTGGTAAACTCTCTCAAGGGACAAAGTGAGTCCCACTTACAGCAGATATTTGGGAGGCAGTTGGGTTCCATACAAATTCTGATGTAAATGCAATTTCCTGCCCAGCCCATGACAATTTACCAGAGGGCAGTGTGTTATCTGGCAAGTCTTCCCCTGTGAAAGACACACAGGCACCATACTCTAAATAGAATGTTGTCCAACAGGATGAGGCACTTGTGGGTTTTTTCAGCCCTGTATCCAAACAAGGATCAGTATCTTGCTAATCATCTACCTGTAACATTCTGGCCACAAAAGAGAGTTGCTGCTTGCATCAATGGATTTGACAACCAGGCCTTTCCATAAAATAGATTAAAAACTTTAAAACTGATTTAGAGATGTACTGAACAAGACTTGACAATGGAGAAAGCCTTTGTTGAAGTCATCCTTGCAAGTAGAACCTATTAATTTGAGTGCTGCAGGTCTCTGCAAATGTCAGGTTGCCTTTGGTACTAAGCAACTAGTGTGCAGCTTCCAATAAAGGGAAAAATGTCAGCCACTTTTTGAGCTTCCTTGGGCTAACACATCTCAATTGCATGCAGCTAACCCAGGCCTCTGCTCCCTACCATCTGCAACAGAGAGTTTATGACACAGGTTTCCTCTTTTTAATTTACCTACTTCAATATACTTCAAGTTCACACATTTTTTCCTGGCTGAAACCAACCTACTTAACAGTGATGGCTTAAGGCAAAGTGATACATTAAAAAAAAATTCAAAAGACAGAACGAAGTAGAACAGAAAATGCTCTCCAGCCCAGCCTCCACTGAATAGTAACTATACATATTTATGTCACTCTGCCAGGCAGATACCTTATCTCACTACAAAGCCATACATTTCAGAGTTTAATTATGCTGAATTAGAATGGAGTTTTTTCCTGCTAATATCATAAAGTCATAGAGTTCCAACATAGGGTTGGAAAGGACCTTAAAGACCATCTAGTTCCAACCCCTGGCTCTCACTAGATCAGGTTACTCAGAGTCCCATCCAACCTGACCTTGAACACTTCCAGGGACAGGGCAACCACAACTTATCTGGGTAACTTCTTCCATCCTAGAATAAAGAATTCCTTCCTAATATCTGACTTAAACCTACTCTCTTTCAGTTTGAAGCCATATCTAACTTTAGCTTCCTTTGCTGTAAAATTCAATCCATTTACCCCCAAAGTAAAGACATAGGAACAACAACTCCATTTTGTTCAGCTCTGTTCCAGGTTTCTGCCTCTTTGAAGAATTAAACCTTCTCTTTACCAAAATCTTTTTTCTAGGCCATTGTAGAGGTTTGAAAGCAAAACACGTGAGAGGCTCTGAGTCAGAAATACAACTTAATAAGAAGAAAGGAAAAAAAAAGAAAGTAAAGTAAAATAAAATAAAATAAAATAAATGCAATAATACAAAAGACCACTGACAGAGTCAGAATACAACTTGAGCAGGGTGATGGGAGCAGTCTAAATGAGGCGGTCTTCCTGAAGCAGTGATCCTGTAGAAAAGGTCTGGTAGTTCTGATCCTCTGGAAATCCAGTGGGCAAGTGCTGCCTGTACTGTCCCAAAATCCTAGATTATATTTAGCTGGGAATGCTTGGTTCCTCCCCCTGGGCAGAGCATTTTACAATGGAATGCTGAGTCATACAGAGGGTCTTGGATAGCATGCTAACTCCCGGAGGGCGTTATCTATAAGTTGTTAACAGCAAATAGACTAGAGAGAGGGGCAGTGTTTGAGAAGCCATTAACAGAGAATGGCCCAGAGGGAAGGGGCCTGGAGAGACACTGCTCCAACATTTGGATTCAATAGTTCATGAAGGTGGTGATAGAATACTTTGTGCCAGTCCTATACTACAACCCAGGACAGCCACAGATCTGAGTTCATAGACTTTTGACTTTCTTATACTCCTCTCTAAACTATCTCTGGTGAGTTTTTGTTCTTCCTTCCTTGATGGATGATGTTGAAATCTAGAAAAAGCCAAAAAGAGTTTGTACCTTGGCCAAAAAGAATGTCTCTGTTATTTTACTGAAATGAAAGATCATAGCATTGAAGTCATGGGACATGTTTTAAGTCTTAAAAAATTCTGTCTTCTCCAATTGTTTATGCTAAAGTTGTTTGGCATTTAACTTGATAAAGCTAATTTAACCTGGGTTTGATGCTACTAACATGACCAGAGCATGGTCAAAATACATGATTTTTCATATTCCTTAGAAGTTACATAATCACACACAGCAACTTATGCAAATGGAAGTGAGTTATACTACGATTTGTAAAAACAATGAAAAAATTTGGAGATATTATGTAGTGGCTGATAGGTCGTGGGCCATTCCAGGATTAACATATCTTTTCCAATGGCACAACTGAGCCACTTTTCACAGAGCCCCACAGAGCAGAGATGTAGGTGAATTAAATGAAAACCAAAAAGCAGCAGTCACAGAGGCATCTAAACACAAATACCAAAATGCATACCTGTATGCATGCTAGTGCAGGATAGTTTCAGCTGTCCTTAACATGGACAGACACATGGCAGAGAGGGACCCTGGCAAGCATTTTCAAAATCTAGGCTTTGGGTCAATGAAAAATGCTGCCTCTTCATGTCACACTGTGATTGTATCTTCAACTGGCCAAGACAGTGCCATGAGCCAATGCCCCAGCACTTTCAGCTTGTATGGCATTTATATATTTAAAGCTGATTACCATAAGCTTATTTATATATCAATGTCTATCAGTAACTGAAAGGAGCACGGCAAGAGGATGGAGCCAGACTCTTCTCAGTGATGCTGAAAAATAGGATAAGAGGCAATGGGCAGAAACTAACGCACTGGAAGTTACACCTGAATATGAAGAACTTATTTACTGTGCAGGTGACTGAGCACTAGAGCAGGTTGCCCAGAGAGTCTCCCTCAGTGGAGATATTCAAGAACTATTTGGACACAATCCTGTGCTTTGTGTTCTAGAAAGACCCTGCTTGAGCAGGGATGTTGGACCAGATGATCCACTGTGGTCCCTTCCAACCTCATCCATTCTGTGATTCTATCAACTGAGGATACTGATTTTATAGTGAATGACTATGGGTTCAAATATGCTGGTCATATATTTATATGCCCATAACTTGTTTCTTTTCACCACTGGTTCCTGCAAAACCAACATTACTAGAGCAAATTCATTCTCATGAATTAAGGCAAGTTCTGATTTAGTAATGTATCTCTGCCTATCTATCTATCTGAAGATTGATCCTTTCTGTAGGGCTTTTCAAACTTCAGCTTTAGTAGGTGGCAGGTACTGTGGCTTGCACAGCACCTAGAAAGAAGGGACATTCCAAAACAAATCCACCACTTGAGGATTTTAAATTGTAAGTGAATCCACAGAGAGTAATGCAAAAAAGCATATTTTATGCAATTAAATTAGAGCCATCCACTATTTGAGGGCCTGACAGTACTTCTGCAATAGCACTGACTTAACATTAGGCAAATGCTGATCACTTCCTGCTTAAGTCAGCCCAGGATCACTCTGCAAGTGTCTGTGCACTGATCCATAGAGGAAGGTCACCTTCAGCAAATGAACAAATGCATTTCTAAACAATTTGAACAAACTATACATTTTAGGTTGAGGTAGTGGCCATTTGATAATCTGAATGCCTTAATGAGCCAGTGCTACACTGAAGCGCAGGAAGATGTTTTGCAGATTTAAGAGGTCAGAGGGACAGATTTACTATGTATACATAGGAACAATCAGACCTGCCTTCCCTTCTGCAACCAGGGTGAGACAAGACAATTCTGCCACCTTTCTGTTGAGCTGTTTATCTGATGACACACTAAAAAAAGAAATGAATAGATTTATGAATCATAAAATTATACTAACTGCAGCAGATGATGAAATTCATGACTCAGGCTACTAAGATTGCCATGTTCCAAATTATACTACTTGCATTTCTTTTATTTATTGCTTTGCAGCTAGTATATTTCGCAGTTATCATCAATTAAATGACAGTCATAAACCGAACTTTTAAAAGATAAAAAGCTGATCGTGACATTGAGCCAAAAAGCAAATAAAAATGTCAAAAGATTAACTTTATAAATGCCCTGAGGTATTAAGATATTAACACAACTTGCCATCCGGTCAGCACGCTCTGACAATGAAACCTTCAATACACTGAGTGTTCAATAAACCAGATTCAGCTTTTTGGCTCACCTAACAGTACTAACAGGTTGTTTCTTCACTGTGTTCCTGCAAAGGACTAAAACTGTAACTTCTAGTAGAGTTAGAAGCAGCAGGAGCTAATGCTACCACTTGTGTTGGAAACAGTGTATGGGTGATATGTATAGGCACTATCAAGTGTGCCTCAGATGAACCACTTAGAGCAAGTACCAGTGCATATCTATAAAGCTTCCTATCAAAACCTGTCATTTTTAAGAGACATTTCCACTGAAACAAAAATACTCAGGAAGGAAAAAGTGGCATTCAAAACCCAAGTCATTGGTATCTAGCATCTCCCCAAGTTTCCCACACCATTTCTGTCTGTCAGCAGTAAGTAGGAACTTACAATACCATTTTCAGAATACCAGCAGTAGGAACAGTAGAAGACTATAAATAAGAGTGAGATTTTTGATCCTATCTTTAAAGAATAGCTCTTCACTAATAAAACAGTGGGAAAACATGCAGCACACATGCAGACAGGGATGGAAGTCTATTATTAAGTTGTAGGGGAAAAGGCAAATCACTGCAAAACACCCAAATGTTCAGCCTCACAGTTTGTGCACATAGTAGTCACGTTACTTGCAAATGGCACCATGAAATAAACAACGGTGTCTCCAAGAGAACACTAGCACCAAACCATTCTCACTATCTACAGCAGCAACATCTGTAGAGGTAATGAAAGGAATTAATACTGAAATATAAAGTCTGTCTAGTCATAGTGACTGAACTATAAAGCTCTGACAGCAAAAGACGTCTCAAGAATGCAGCAGCTTTGAAGATATGTCACTGTAATACAATAAAGTCAGGGTCTGGTTAACAAAATATTTCAAAAAAGTAGAAAAAAGGCATTAGTGTAAACATACTGTTGTCCAGTATATCCAACTTTGAAATATTTCTCTCTTTCATGTGATTTGTTGGAAACTGTGGCCTTAACTGTGCCTGCCAGTTGCAATCAGCCTTCAAGGAGATTGTGGCTTTGCTTTTGTGGAATCACCATTTTGGCAATTAAATTAGCAGGAAGAAAAGTTGCTGTGGAGCAGAACTGCACTTCCAAACAGCAGATTTCAACTTTAAAGAAAGTTGTGTGAAGGAAAAAAATCAGTTTTTAAAATAATACCACTTCTACTTCCATCAGCCTTTATCTGCATCCTCTGATCTGGAAGTGAGTAAGCTTTTCCTTTGAACTCAGCTTTCATCACAGTAGTTGGACCAAGCCATCTTCAATCTACTTGCACCAAAAGAATTCTCCTGGTTTCTCTCCTGAGGGAATTAAATCAATCCTGGAAACTGAAACCCTTGTACACAAAGAAACCCTTCAAGTTGTGCTGGCTATACAGATTCACTCTGCATGTGACTTCTACACTGCACAAGGCTTCTTGTGTGTTTATTCAGTGTTTCAGCTGGTAGGACTTGCACAGTTTGCAATTTACCACAGTTCATGCAAACACAGCACAAAAATTTGAAGTGTGTTGATTACCACCTAAAAATCCTTCTACAGAGCATCAAGACACTGGAAACACTGTCTACTGGATACATAAGTCTTATTCTCCTTCAAGAATTGTCCTTGTGTCTGTTCTGCTGCTGCCTTGGCAGGGCAATAACTTAGCCCACTCCAGGGTACACTAGGCAACACTATTAAGACCTTGCATTTCACAGATATTCAGGTTCCAATAACACCACAAGAGACTGTCCTTGAGAGTAACAGAGAAACTTTATTACCAGAGGAGGGAGAGAGAACAGAAGAAAAGTTCTCAAGAATTTGGTGAGAGAAAAGCTGCAGCAGTGCGTGGAGGGCTCAGTAAATGATGGAGAGGAGGATATATATGTTCCCTCAGCCCTTGCAGCTAACTGCATGGACCCAAGGCTGCACTTTTACAGCACAAGCATCATAGGCCACATCTGGGAGAAAACCCAAGACATACCTGATAAGGGCAAAATCTGCTGTTGAGGCATCCAAAGGAATATCACCTTGCATCCCAAAGCCCCAAGGTTCACATTCACCATCTTCTTTAACTTCAAACAAGAATTGTTTCTCCAGAGCTGTCACGTCTGGCAGTATCCAGTGTAACAATGCCAGGCAGTACAGCTCTTAGCTTTGCAGAAACACCAGGCCATGGAGTTGGAAAAGGAGGTCAGAATGAAGCCAAAGGGCTGCTAAGATGACAGAATAAACTTACAATACCGTATTCAGAATACCAGAAACTTCTGGTCTGCACTGGGACTGCCAAGATGAGACAGAACAGGTCTGGTTTGCTTGACTGTGCTACCAGTTGTTAAGGTTGCAGGAAAGCTGAGCAGCTGAAAGTCCACAAGAGAAGAAAGGTATGTCTGGGAGTTTTGGCAAGCTTTCCCATCTCTGCAGTACAGGAAGTGGAAGGGGGTCTCACCCACAGGCCTCAGGCAGCTAAATAGCTACTGGCAACACAGCAGGTGACAAATACAAACCAACATCATGTCTTCACACAGCAGAGCACATCTTGCTTCTCTCCACCTGTTGGTAACATAACTTACAGCATTAACACACAAACACTAGACATATATAACATACTAAAATATATTTACAAAAAGTCCAGTTCATATTTTAACTCAGCCTTCTGCGAGGTGTGGTCTTGGTGTATTGCAGTCCTTGAACCTAAAGCTGACAAAACCCGACTCCAACACTTGATCCCATGTGCCATCACCATGTGTGGTAACAGCAGACTTAGGACAATTTGAAAATTGTTTATCTAGCCATGGTATGTCTGCTGTGAAAAACACACAGTCCAAGACAACTTCTGCAGGAGCTATGGCACAGCATATTATCCTAGTGCCTGTCAGCACACACCCAGAAATCTGAGGAAAGTTTTCACCAGGGTTTTAAATTATGTGAATGAAGATTGGCCTCTCAAGTATTCATCACAGTCTAGAAAGACATCAACTTCTAAGCTATCAGACTTCTGATTTGAAATCAGAACAAATTCATGCCAGTTTCCTTGCAAATTGGGGAAATTAAGTGACTGCAGATGAAATCAATCTTTGTACATTAAGGGGAAGATCTTGAGGCAGTTACCTCATGAAGGAATATAATTTAACCTGCAGGCTATACAGACTTGCAGGAAAAAACTGTTAAAATACCAGTGAGTGTTAGTTAGAAGGACTCTTAACTAGCAGAAATCTATTTTAAAGTACAACCCCCCCCTTCTCAAAACTATATAGGCACAAGTATTAAATACTGATGCAGTGAGGAGCAAACTACCTGGAAAGGTGTAGTAATGTTATTATGGATGTTAAGGTAGGCATGGAGAACAAGAGCTATTGAACAGAAGAGCAGGAGTCTCCATAACCAACCGGAGGTGCAGCAATCAGAACCAAAATAGTTCCTCCTGCTCCACCCAAACCATGGAGATAAGAAATGCTGATGTTCTCCCAATGTGCTGAAAGAACCCCTCTTCCAAAGAGAAGCAGCCTTATGGCAGGTTTGCAGGCTGGGTTATGTAAAGCCAGAGGAAGTGGTTGCAGGCACCTGAAGAGAGCATTTCCTCTGATATAACTTTGTCACCATTTCTACACCCTAGAAGGCAACTGTGGTGGTCACCACAGTATGATGTACTGGGCAAAAGCCAAGAGAGATTCCAAGGCACAGCTGGTGAGCATCAAGGTGAGGAGTGAGGAGAGAACACAACTCTGCACAAGTAACAAAGGTAACAGCCCTCACAAAAGAAAGCTGTCACTACCTAGGGCTGGAACTGCAGGCTCACTGCTAAAGGCTGTAGGGAGTCTTGGGCCCACGGCAACTTCCCAAGCCATTACTTCCCAGCAAAGCAATTCCCAGTCCCTGGCAGGCCCTCACCATCCTGGTCTGTGTGAGGACTCTGCCCAAAGCTGCAGATTGCTGACACCAAGAAAGAGTGAGGCCAGTTTGGGCTTCTTAGAAGAAACAGCAAGTGAGCAAGGAGGCAGATGGTTCCTACAGGATCATTTCAGCCTCCTCTTCCTATCCTCCAAGTACCCATTTCTAGCCAGAAGAGATGCAGCTGAAAGAGATGCCTCAAACCACACAGCAGGCAGTCCATTACCATAGATTAGTATTCAGCTTTGGCAGGAGAGCTGTGCAACACGACCCTCAACCAACCTATTTTCTTAAGGCCTCTGGCAAATAACAAAGGAAAAGAAAGCCAGAGCTACAAAATTACCATAGAAAATGTCAACATAGAAACAAACAGAACTGGTGGCACTAAAACTTTAATCAACGTTTAATTCAAATAGAAAAGGCTCATACAGAACAAAAGGTTTTGTAATACTTACAACTGGTGAAGAAATTTTGAATAATCTGCAATTTATTTTTCTTTAATCAAGCATATATGAAGAATTCTGGTTTCAGAAAACCAAGAAGGTTAGCAATTTGGGGATTTAAGTACACTTTAGTTTGCATGGACTCTAAAGCAGAAAAACCAGGCAAATATTTATTCTAACATTTATTACACAGCATGATACAAACAATCAAGTTAGTCTAACCTCTCTTCAGTGTTTAACATTCATTGAAATTAGAGTTAGAACTTTAATAATGAAATTAATATCATGTTAGTTAATAGGGAAAGAGTGCAACCAGTATTTGGAAACTATTCCACAAAACTTCTAAAATGTTTATATTCATTGACAAGGTATTAGTCTTCCGTGTTTTCTGTAATGAAAATATCACATTAACCAAAACTCCTACATAAAAATATTTTTAATGTCATAAAAATACCTTTTATATTTTACTGTCTTTGATTATGTACACATTACACAAATAAAAAATCAGCATCGTATAATGAAGAGAAGATGAGCACCTTACACACTATTCCAACATTTAAAAAATCTAATTTTGGTTTAAGGATAGAAAACCAAGAATAATATCAAACATGAGCCTGCCAAGGGTATCCTTCTATCCATTATGGACCATATTATTGTACCTGAGGGCTCTCCAGTTCCCCTGGCGCTGCTGCTTGCCCATTACACACTGCATTTTGACATTCTTCATCCAGCAACAAGTAGTGTCCGTAACTTCCACAGAGCAGCAGTCTGCCAACAGCGCTGTCCAAGAGCAACACCCAGAGGCTAAACATGCTGCTACAGCAACACTGCACACACTCTGACCTGCTCCTTTCTAAGAAACGAAACCTTCCTAAAGAGAAACAACAATTTCCTGTAAAGATAAAGAGCTGACAAAACTTTTTCAATAGAAATATCAACAGCCAAATGTTGCGGGCAAACAAACTCATTCATGAAAATCACACCCTCATAGCTGCTGCAAAAAAAAAAAAAAAAAAAAAACAACCAACCCATTGAATAACAGGTGATATGTGCACACAGAGCAAGTAAATAGTAGGTTTTGCAAAGCTGTGTGTAGAATATTTTGGTTGGCAGCAACACAGCAAAGGAGCAATTAGGAGCATGGCTGCTCTCTAGAAAGCCAAATGCATTTTTCAGAGCAAAAAGACAGGAAATAGGGAGGGTGCTCACCACTTCTTTTACCAGTTTTCAAAGCAGTATATTGGGGTGTTGACTTAAATCCTGAAGGCACTTACTGTAAAAACAACTGGTCTATGCAATAAAAACAAGTCTTCAGAAAAAAATAATGCCTTAGAACATCTTTGAGAGGAATATGTTATCTGGGTTTAGAGCATGAAGAGGGATAGGAAACTTAATAAAAAACCAACTCACTTAAGATTCATATTAAAAATCTCTGGCATTTAACAAGTCTGGTCTCTGTAAATTTAAAGCCTACATATGAGTAAAAGAAAAAGACTGATAAACCAAGAACACAATCAGTAAAATCACACTATAATCCCCAATACTTGATTAGAATAAAGCATACTGAAAAGGAAACACAGTGAAGACTGTATAATCTCAAAAAATGAATGCACCTACCAAACCTTTTATACTTTGATATTTCAGATCAGGTCAATGATTTCAAAACAGAAGTTTCAAACACCTGATGGAAAAGCTTTCATCTATTGGGTAGGGTTTGCTCCATTTTCCTTGGTTAATCACTTTTTTCCAATATGTTGTCTCAGAATTTTGTTTGTTTATGCGGCTCATACTCTTCACCCGGTTGCAGTGAAACTGGAATCACATCAACTAGGAGGAAGCAATCATTCCTCAGCACCTGCTCAGGCATCAGTGTGTTACAGCAGAACAAATTGAGGAGAAGAGATTAAACTTTATCATCCTATAAAACAGAGGGAGGAGGATTCCATCAGTAAGCAAAACAAACTGGATTACAAATAACAACAAAGCATTTGATGAACACATTTTGTAAATTCTTAGGGTCTAAAGCCTTCAAAAGATGTAGTGTCATAGCATTCCCAATGGACAGCAACATTTAATGTCATAGTGCTCATTAACAACAAAATTCAAGCAAATGTTCAGTACCAAGTCTGACAACCCTGTGCCAGCCAGAAGAACCTGAGGATTTCAAATTTTGAAATATGAATTCACTGAACTACCATAAATTACAAAAATACTCAGGCTGGCCTTTCTACTGACAATGGATGAAACAGGTGCCATTCACCTTCTATAACAACATCTTTTAAGTTTTGTCATATTGTTTTATCTCTCTAGAGGAGCAAAGGGGGAGAAAAACACAAAGTATGGACTCAAAATCAATAGCAGCTATTTTGCCATTAAACTATCACTTGCATTTAGGCTCTTTGAATTTATCAGAAGGGATTACATGCCTAAATACTTAGCACATTAACAGCACTAGACTCCATACACAAAACATAAATCCACAGTTCTACACGTATGCATAAACATCAGCTTTGAGGAGGAAGAGCACACACTGGATTTGGGGAAGGGGACTACAAGAAAGACAATCTCAAATGCTGATCTAGAAATCTAGATTACCAAAACTCAACAGGAACAGTAATTTTACACAGGAAGGTTTGGTTGTTCACAGTCTCCAAGCCAGGAACTCCTCTGACCTGGATCAATACTAACTGCAAAGTACAAGATAACTGTACATCTCTCATCTATCCCTATTTCACCCAGGGAGAAGGGTATGGGATGTAAGAGATTGTACACAAGTAGTCAAAAACTTGAAGACAGAAACAAGCCATTTCCAACTCTTTCAAAAATTATCAAAGTGACTCTGGAGAATTAGTCACGTCCCAAGTAACCTGAAATCTGGGTTAAAAGATGAGATGTGAAAGTTGTGGATCTTGCAGGCATAAAGCACTGTTCAATATTTATAAAACACTTTAAATACTCAAAGGAAAATCTCTAGCTAAGATGTTCCAAAGCATGCAAAGAAATACAGGAGTGAACCACGACTACACACTTAAAATTAAAGTGAAGAAAATCTGAGCATGTGAAGAGCTTGAAAAGCTTTGTGCTTGCATATTTGCATTTCAAGATACTGTCAAATGTCTGTCAACAACAAATACCCCTTTCTCACAGTAAGGAAAGTGAAAATTGATTCTACGAGGAGTACGGCTATAGGACAACATTTCATCATGTTTACTCCATTGCACTGTGTTTGATCTTGCTTTTTTATCTTTTTTTTTTAAATACACAAAACTGGATGTTGAAACAGACTGAACATTGAATCTTGGTGCAGCTAAATGAGTGGCTGCAGGACCTTATTGGTAAACATTGCTCTTGCTACACAGCTTCCTAACATTAATATCCCTGTTTTAAAGCCTTACCTTATTTTCCTGTGGCAATTTTACATTTGCTGAAAACAACAAAATTTTTACTAGATACAAGTGCACAATTCCTCTGGGCACGAGATTGAGATGGAAGGGAAATTACCAGTCTGTCAGGAGCCTGCAGATGGGCATGGAGATTAATTCCATATAAGCTGATTATAGATAAAGCACTTTGAAGCAAAATAGATTTTCCCCAAGAAGTGGGACAAGGATTAACAGCCAGAGGTCTAAAAGACTCCCCAAGAAACAGCTGAAAGATATTTATTAGTATTACAGCTCTTAATAAAACTCTCATCTGTATTTCTGTGCTCTGTGGGCAGCACAGATTGCTTTCTGGTGAACTTCAGTGGTTGGGGCACATGCATGTACACAAATCCAGAAAGAATCCTTGAAAACTGCCAGCAGTGCCATGATGATTAGGATTGTATCACCTTACAGAGTCAAAATCAAATGCTTCTTTTCATCAGACAAAAAATGTCAAAGAAATTTACTCTTATTAATAGCTGTAAACCTTCTTAATCCCTCCTAAAAACAATACCAGCTACATTCATTAATGGTTCATGAGATAAGAGCAGCTCTTTGCACTTCAGAGGGTGGCTGTGACAGAAGAACACAGAAGTATAATACCCTGAAACTGGCCATTAAAATTTTGGGTTGTGTACTTCAGACCTTATTTATAGAACATTAACACAGTAGAAATTTTATGGAGAGCAGAAGTGGAGCAACTAGTTTTAATGGCCCAAGTAATCTTTTCTACATCCTTGAAGTAAGTTTCCCTCATTCATGAGAGAAAGTTAGGGGGGTTTAGTATCTAAGGATTATTATGAACAATCCTGAATGCTGCTCTGGGCAGATGGTTCTGTACAAGTTTTGTGAAATATGTTTAAAATCCCCAAGCTGGCCCTAATGTTCATGAAGTACTGAATCTTCTTTCCTACAGTATTGTGTGTTTCATGAGATTCACTTAATTTTTAATAAAAAAAATCCATCAACTATAATGAGCAAGAAGATACACTATTTATGGCATAACCTCCCTACTCAAATGCTGCATGTTTTATTATTTTGTTTTCCATGGTAGTGTCCCACTGGAAATAAATTTATTAGACAGTCCTGTGCATTATCAGTAATGGTTTCACCACTGCAGAAAATGGTCAAAGTGAAGCTCTTAAAAGACATAGTGTAGAGAAGTCATGTAACAAAACAAGATTATTTACTGTAGTGTATAAGTGATATGCAGTGACACATAAGCTACCCTGCCAGGACACTGGAGCCACTACAGCTGTGTTGGCCTGGTACTGGATCATGACATTTCCTCAACCTAAACACAGCAAACAGGATACATTAAGCTCATAATGAACACAATTGTAATTTAGCTCCATGCTTGAACAGTCATCTCTGTAAAGCTGGCAAATCATTAATACACAGGTATAACAAAGAAAGGGGGATTTATTATTTGGTCTTAACTCACGGCCAGAAGACTGAAAGATTATAGAAAATAATTACACAAGAAAATGAACCCAAGGAAAGACAAGCACTCACGTAAAAAATGCACAGATGTGAGGTTATAAAATTAGTTGTAAATGATTAGGATTCAAGAGAAAGATAAGTTAGTGGAGATGGAGTTCAAAGTTGGAGAGCCAGATTGTGAAGCATGAAGGTGCACAGATTACTTCTTATTCTCAAAGAGTCACTGAGACCCTGGGCAAGGATAAGCTTCAAAAAAGGGTCTGCAAATAGAGTTCAAGGTGATACCAGTTGCTATCATAAGGCAGGCAGAGAATAACAGTTGAGAGTAGAAAGAATGAAAATATCAACAACAATTTGTATCATGCAGGGTTGACTGATGTCTGTAGATTTCTTTCAGAGGCATAGGAAAACTTGCTGCACAGAAAAGAAACACAAAACAAAGAATAAAAGGCACATTTACATGATTAAAATTTAATTTGGCTGCTTTAATAATGCTCAAACACTGTGCAGTCATTGTGTAGTAAGACATTAAAAAAGCCAACTTCCTGACTTCAGAAAAAAAGTAGGTTTCTAATACAAATACCTCCATTGAGGCTGAATCTCCATTATTTATTCTCCAAGTCTATAACACAGTATCATTCAATTATTAGTTGCTCCTTCTGAGATCTGAGTTAAATATTAAGAAAACTCTGGGGCTTTCTACCTTCTCAATTGTTATTTGTGCAGGCTATCCAGAATTATGCAAATAGTCAATTAAGAGCATTTTTTTCAGCCCAGCACTTCAAATGAAACATTTCACTTTAAAATCCAACCAACCACCTCTATACAAGAACAGCCTTCACTTCCTCATCTGACAATTGACATACCATGACAACATCTACCTCGTGTTCCATCTTCTTTTTATGCCAAATTCCTGGCTTTGAATGCAAAGCTGTCAATTAAAAGGTACATAATAATAACACTGATGAGTTTTCCTCTTCAGTCTAACAAAACCAAACATCAGTCAAAAAGATTCACCAGGTTCCAAATGAAAATGGATTGATATGAAAAAATGGCAAGGAAAGATTTTTTCCTATAGATTTCTAAAGGTTTCATATCTGTCTACTAGGGTAAAACAGGCAAGAGCCTCAAGTTTCCCTTACACACAAACAAGAGGGAAAAAATAATGTCAGAAGAAACTCTAAGAGGTCAAAAGAAACAGACTTTTAAAAATATGACTGAAAGACTCTGCCCAGGTTTTATTTTTAAAAAATGCTGAGGGGTAAGCACACTCTGACAAATGTGAACTTTGTACCCATAAACCAAGTAAAATCCCCCCAGTCTTCACTACTGCCTAGAAGCATGGATGAGTACAGCATTTCTCAGACACTACTTGCAGGTTAAGTTGAAAATGCCTCAGTCCTGAGAGATTACATAGAAAGCAAAAGGAAATGAGTTTGGTCAGTGCTGGGTTCTTGGGACACAGATCAGCAGAGAACTCAAAAACCCCACTTTTTTGAAGTGACATTACTATGAAATGAGGGAGAACACAATTTCAGATGCCCAACATGAAACTGGCAACTGCTGAACACAACACTAAGAATTTTCCATCAAATGACCAATGCAACACCAAGTCTGAGCTGAACATTAGTTACATGTGGAGCAATCTGAAATTCACCTGGCAAACGTGAGGTTCCCGAATACCTGTCTTGCTGCACCCCAGATATTTTCTTCAAGAAGAGCCAGTTGCTTGTAAAACTGTCTTCGTTCTTTTGGTTTCGGTGGTTTTTTTGGTTGGTTGTTGTTTTGGGGGCAGGAGGAAGTTGGTGGGTTGGGGTTTTTTTAATTCTGTTCTTTTGGTGGGATTTTTTTACATTTTCTTTTGTCCTCACTTGTATGTGAAAAACCCTCTAGAACAGAGCCAGATCTGAATAATGGTAGCAAAAGTGTTCTAACTAAATCCTACCATGTTAATAATTTATAAACATCTATGATACCAAGCTACATTTTAGTTAATCTATTTTATCGCTCATTCATCCAAATAGAAAAATTACTTAATTTTAAGCAATTTCCTCTAAATGGGGAATAAAACACAATGAAGAGTGACTTTTATATGAATCAGCTTCATCTTCTGGGCACAGGTAACCGATGGTGGTCACCCATCAACTTGCAGCTCATGTCTCTGCTAGGAATTGTTCTTAAAATGTGGCAGCACAGGAGGCTTTACTGAAGCCATCACTGCAAAGATGATGGAACTGCCAGTATTTCCCACAAAGACCTGCCCATATACCTGGATCTCCAGCTGGTTCTCTGAGAACCAGTTCAAATATATGAACTGCTCGTGCAAAATCACTGCATGGGAACACGAGCACTTGCTGGGTAGCTTGTGGCTTTTCAAATTTGGGAGCTTTATGAAATTGGGGAGGCAGCAATTCTGTGCCAGAAGACAACAAGGAGGTGAAGGAGACGTTGTCTAACACACCACCTAATGCAGGAAAGTAGGCTGCTTTCTCCTTCCTGGCCTATCATGCACTAAGAAACTATTAAAGCTCATAAGGTGGAAAAGAATACAAACTGCAAAATTTCTCAAATTAAAAAAAAAAATTACAAATACAAAAAGACATTCAGCACCCTTTTAAAGTTGTTGCCTCTTTTTTCTTCTCCGCCTTCCTGCTTTTTACTTATTGCTAGTTGCTTCCCCTGGTTTACAACATATTTTGGGACTGTCTGCTGTCAAAATAGAAGCCAGACATTCAGTTTCTGCCCCCTTCCATGATGGCATCCAGCACCAGCTCTGGCCAGGCTGGAGGAGACAAGTTTGCAGATTGGCAGGAGCCCTCGACCCTCAACACATGTTTGTACATTGGCAGGAGCCCTTGGTAACACATGAGCTGTCAGCTCCATCCATTTGTGACCCCGCAGAAAGCAGGAGCACGGGGCAGTGCTGACAGCCCCACAGAGGAGGCACAAACCTGATCCAGACTGTGAACCATGGGTGAAACTTCCCTGCTCTGTCACATGAGCTGCTCATTTCAGCACAGCCCACAACTCTAAGTCCTCCTCAGCTCTTGCACTTTTCACAATTACACCATCTGTACACAGAATGACCTTCAGAAAGCTCAGCTGTCAACCTATAGTACAATTCCCTGTCTATGACAGTTGGGATTGACTTTATGTTAAGTAAAAAAGAAGTTTATGTCGTTTCAAAATCACTGTAATCATTGGACTGCATTAGAAATAACAAAGTCTGTGAATAATTCTCATTCTGCTATTATACCAAGCAACAGTAATCTACTGCATCAGGATTCAAAAACAGCTTCCATGTAACAGTTCTGTAGTTGAATGTATTCTCAAATACATATTTTACTCAGTCTCCTTCCTGGAAACCCAAGAGAATCTCTGAAAACCTAATCACTGAGAAAGGTGTTTCCTGTATTTATGTGACAAGCCAAACGTTCTAACCCTTTGCCTACTTGTTTCCTAAGACAAAGAGCTTCTTTAAACTTTATTTTAATTACCTGGTCACATATAAAAGTAACTGCAATGTCATTAATCTACCAGCAACACTGGGTTCCATAATTCACTTACTTTTTTCTCCCATAAGCAGACATTTCTTCATGCCACCTCATTACTCAAGAATCCTTTTCCCAATAGGTTTCCTCAGTGCATCTCATTTTAAATCCCTCCTGAGAGCTCACTGCCCCTTTACAATGCTCAGAGGCAAATGTGCAGGTTCTTTTTCTCCTGAAGTATCATCATTAGAATAATTAATGTACAATCAAACCAACAGCAGCAAAGCTGGAGTATTTACCTTCTTTAAACCTCTCTGAGGAATAGTGAGGAACCCTGAAAACTGGAACAGACCCTGACATGTGTCACCAAGGAGAAGACACACACATCATCAACAAAGTTATAAGTAACCAGCACAGTAGAAAGAGTTGGACAAAACTGCTTATGCTGTGAAGAGCACCTGTCACCAGAGGGAATTAGTTAAAAGCACATGTCATAGCTGGAGATTGAAATAGAAAAGACTATGTACTTTTTTTTTTTTTTTTTCCTTGACAGTTGGTTAGTGGAGGTTTTTGGGTTTTAAACCTTTCAAGCTTGGTCTCAGGGCCTGTAAAACTTCCACATTTAAAGGCAAAATTGAATTCAAAAAACACAAACTGTTCTGCATAGTTACCTCTTTCTTGGAATAGACAAAATTAAAGTTTCTTAACCCATCTGAACAACAACAGACAAAAATTCCAACACTATAAAAATCTGTTCTTAGGAAATAGCTTCTACTTTAACCAGGCCTTTAAGCTTTTCACAGTTTTCTTAACAGATAATAAGGAGTGAATAACACGCGTTCTATTCAACAATTCCCCTGCATGGATTTTTGAACTAGGAGGAAAAGAAAAAATCAGAAATTGTTAAATCTTTCTATTTTAATGTTTTACTCAAATGCATTAAAGAAACACCCTGGAGCCTGTTCGAATTCAGCTTTTCAGGGTCCTTCCCCACAGAAGAGAGTTTTTAATGTGTTTAATTTTAATTACATTAACAATCTTCTGAAAAACCAACATTCTCCTTAAAGCTCAATCCCCTTAAGCTACATACTACTGATTTGTCACGAATCTAGAGATCCCAGCTTTCAGTGCTTTATTTTTTAAGAAGTATCTTTGTATTTAAATATATGAAATGAAGCATTGACTAAGGCAATGTACCACTGAGATTCTGAAGTTGTAACCCAACCAACCTCTCATCACCAATATACTCCTGGAATTCTCTTCCAAAAAGATAAGGAGATGTTTACCAAAAGGAATTTGTATCAGAAAGGGTTAGAAATAAATAAGACATAGGCTCACCTCAACACTGGCCAAGTATCTATTCTGTATGACACTTTGCTCATGGTGAGCTGTATATATAGCTTTATTGTAAGTACTCATAATTACTCCCCTCTGTGCTTCATCATGCTCCTGGACTGAGTTAGAAAGAGAGGGAGAGAAAAGATTGAGAGTCATTCTTCATTTATAGACACCAACCTTGACTGAGAAATTCCACTGTTCATGAAAAACTTATTTTATCAGATTTTTCTCTCTCTTCTTACAGAGACTCAAGAAGGGAAATTAGCAAGTCTAAGAGTTCATCCAAGAGTTTCAACAGAATAAAACTGCCTGGTACTTCTATGCAGAAGTACAATTTCATATTCCACATGCTACTAGAGAGTTTTTTTAAGGCTAGCACAGTTAAATAGATATGAAACATTAAAGCACACAAGGAGTGAGAGTCATTGGTTCTATCACTGACAGCAGTCACAAGCTAAACTCCTGGGTTTTTGTCAGTATGATGGTACATCAAAGGACAGATGCAGTATTTACTGAAATGGCCATTCTCTGGCACAGCAGGGACTCTCATTGCAGAGACAATGCAAGCACCTCAGAGGGAGCAAAAGAGAATGGAAGAAATGCTTATTGAAAAATGCAAATAACTGAGAAAAAGGCTAACACCAGCACAGAAAAAGAAAACCAGTACAGCAAGAGCACTTGTCTCGTGCAAAATGAAAGTGATAAAAAACTGTTAATCTCTTAAGACTGGAAAAGGTAAATTTATGCATACACATGGACTCAGAGAGGCAGTCCCATTATTTCAAACAGAATTTTCACCTGTATTTTAAGGACATGCACAAAAACTCAGTAAAGCTCAAAGGAAGTTTCTCAGCACATAGAGAGGGAAGAACCAGTTTTCCCAATATTTCCTAGTTAAGCCAACTCAAGAATTTCATCCCCACTGTGAACCACTTCCTCTGAATCTGAAGATGCTTATGGCATCAGGTTACAACACTTCAAAGAGCAGAAAGGAAAAAAACCCCAAACTTACCCAAGCAGTCAATCTTGCAATTGAAAACAAGAAGTTAGCAATCAGACAGCAAAACCAAGCAAGAAATGCAATGAGTTAGATCTACTGGAAATATAATCAGGATTCATCTCAGATCTCACCTCACACTTGCGTAATATAAAAATTTCTAGAACAGCTTTGAGATTCACCAAGCAAAAATAAAGTCAATTATTCCCTAGATTGGGTTTTATGTTCCTAATCTAATTTTGCTTTTTTATCAAAATCCCTCTCCTAATGAGTTTCATGTCAAAAATCAATAGGTGCTGCCCACACAGCAGTACATAAGATTTCCATTCCTATATGGTACTGCCTGAGATGAAGACACATCCTGGGATCTATTTCACAGTTTACCAAGTGTGGCATGAGGTTAAAGATTTCACCAGGAAACCATAAGTAATTTCATAAAAGCCAGAAATAACTTCAAGATATAAAATGCAGAAAGAGATGGAAAAAAATCAGTAAGATCAGCTTATAATTACACTGAATATTGTTTTTAGTAAAGTTTTTTTGCCCATATCTGCAGAAGAAGAGACATTACACTGGCAACCAGAACTAAAATAAAAACATGGTCCTGTATTTAACAGGCAAGATACACAGCCATAAGAGAAACCTGCAAACCCCACCTTGTTCATTTACCTATCAAACTTATGTATTCCACTAAATATTGTGAAAATGTTTTATTGTCTTAAGCGTAAAGGAACTAAAAAAAACTTGAACAGTGAGTTCAGTGCTGCTCCCAAAAGCCTGCAGATGCATACTGGAAAGGAGTCATACAGGCTCTGAAATTGTCCTTGTCTGTCACTGACCCAAATCTATACATTTCCAATTGTATAGATTCTCATAGATGCTGCAGTAGATGCATTTGGATTCAGGAAAAGAGGGAAAGGAGTATGTATTTAAAATAAAGGGAAACACTTCAAAGAAGTATTTCTTCTACACAATTGCTCACCCCTTTTTAAAAAGAGGTAGAAGTTAAATTGCAACAGAAAAATTGCATAGCAAAATTTGAAGTGACAAAGAAGGATAAATGAAAATTTCTTCCTTGAGCTACCAACTAGTGCTCCACCAATCCATACCAAATTTCTGTACATTTCCTGTACCTATGACACTTTTGAAGAAAAGTTCAGATTTGAAATAGGTATACCAAAGTTGTTATTATACAAACAAACTTCAGCCACACTTCTCCATGCAGAACACCACTCTAAACTACAATCACAGAAACCCACCTGCATGTTTGTTTGCCCCCTCTAATAACCAACATGATTATAAACAGCTGTAAGTAATTATATTCATTAACACTGTGCTCTACATGACATGCTTCAAGTCTAAACTGCTGCATCTGGCTACAGTAAATGCTCTGGGTACAATGAAATGCAAGAGCAGAAAACTCATTCCCTATGAAAGGACACGACCCTGTGATTATGTACAACTCACATGGGCAGGGAGGTTGTGCTGACACGAACAGAATGTGCAATAGTGTGAGGAAGCTGGGCCTGCAGGAATGGAAAAGGAGCAGCTGACCATCTTTCCAGGAAGATTGAGTCCTAAACTAAGACAAAACATAGATATTAAACACAGAGGTAGGAAAGTGTCAAAGCTACCTCCCTACTTTGTGCTTTCTTCACAAACAGAACTCAGAGAATGGTAATCCACTTGCACCATCCGTCTCCTTTTAAGACAAATAACCTGCACCCAATTTCATTCCTCCAAACCTCCTACAACTCAGACTGAGACAGAGTGAATGCTATTGCAAAATGTGTCTGCACTTTATTTGTACAAATTCTCTACACTTAGTATTTCAATGAGAAAAAAAATCTATTGTATACTTGTCTGCAGCCTGTACCTACATCACATCCAGTCAGATCGGCTGCTCTTTATGTAACCTTTCATCACCACCTTCAGAAACAGAACCTTTTAAAATCTGAAATCTTTCTATCCAAAGGCCACTTGAAAGAACCCATTAAAGCATTTCAGTCACACAATCAAGGTGGAATAGCACACCCAAAAATTACACTTGCATAAAAGCACTGACATCTGTTTTCTTTTGAGAGGACATCTTTTGTATAAACTTTAGCTCACTGTGCCAAGAATAAAGGAAAATTAATGCTCTATTCCTCAATGCATTACCTTTTGCTCTGTATTGAGACACTGAGATTTAGAGCCATTGCTCATGTGCACAATCTCCCTGACACAAACAGTTGTCCCTACTTATGCCTATGCCTCACAAGCTTGGTTAGACAGTGTCACATTTCATCATTTTCACCAACAGGAAAGATTGATTGCTCTTCATACCTTTTAGATGTGACTGAACCAGTCAGCAAGAATTTGCAGAGTTGTATCCATATTATTTGTGACACAAACTAATTTCTTCATTTTAACATTCTTCCACTCGAAGAACTGTTGAAATACCTCCTGAGTCATCTGCTTCAGAATCTTGACCATGCATCATCTCCAAAGAAGCTGTCAGCTCCTGTGTGTCAAGTGAATCAAACAAAAACAGGCTTGCATACCTGATGAATCCTGTGACCATGTATGACCTACTAAAATCAAGATTCATTTAACACAGAAAAAGTTAGCACTATCTGCTGATGTAAAATTTCTTTTACTGCAAAAGTCTCTTTCTATATCCAGTAAAGTGTATTTTACTTTATTCTACATTCCACTTTCCCATGAGATCAAGTGCCGGTATGTCTACTAGAAAATGCAATGCAGAAAAGAGTCTCACACAGAGATAATTGACTCTAATTTTTAAACTGAAAACGTGGAAGAAAAACACACCACAAAAAGCTTAACAGCTCATAAGAAGTTATTTGTATTCTTGTCACTTCTCCCCAGTGGACTTTGTCACACCCATCAGGATAAAGAGCTAAATGGGGTTCAATTTATAATGCTCCTCAGAGAACTGCTCAAACTCGGAAAAAAATCAGAAAACAAATTCAGAAAATAAAGTGAATTTGTACTAAGAAACAAGGTGAGCAGCCAAGGAATGTTTCTGAATGTAAAGCCTTTTGACCCTTGAAATGCAGAGGTAAGAGCAACCAAGTAGAACACCAAGTAAAATCACTGACACCACCACCAAAGGCTGAAACATCAGTGGCCTCCCCTTTCTGAGGGCTGCAGGTATTGTGGAGGTGAGGAAGTGAATTTAACCAATTTTGTAGAACTATGGATGATGATGCTCCAACCTGAACTGGCACTACAGACACATCACAGCAAAGGTTCAGACTGGGGCCAAAAGAAAAAAACTCCTCACATTAAAATTACTGAGTACAGAAGGGAAAAAGATCTTGAACAAATAGTATTTTATAAAAATTATAAACCTATTTTCATAACAACAGCTGCTACAAAGAGCAGCATTCATTCCATACAATCAGCTGTTTAAACAGCAATTTCCAACTGAGCCGAGTCGCATGAGCTTTGTACAAATGTGCTTTCCTATATAAATAAGTACCAGGAAGAGGTTTGTGCTGTTTTTATGGAGGCTATTCAAATCATTCAAGTTCACAATAGAATTTCCTTGTATTTTCATAATAACTGGGATTCAATACACCAGGATACACATGGGTAGAAAATGGCAGGCAGGGCAATAGCCAGGTCTAAGTGGAACACTCTGAAGGAGAGAGAAAAAGCCCATTTAACAGCAGCCCAAAGTTGGTAATAGAGCAGAGAAAAGTGATCAGTAACAGTTTGATATCCAATATCACACCCTGTTTACAAAAAAAATAGCACTAGTCACACCAGAAGAGTATCTGCATGTATTCCATCAGGCTGTCCTCGAGGAAAGAATCCTCTAAGTCACATCCTATTTCTTCCCATTTATTTATCATACCATAAACACAGTTCTCTAAAACACTAGCAATTTCACCAGCATGTGGACGCAGAAGCAGGTTCTAGCTCCTATCATCAGTACTGTTAAGCTAAAGCTCAAAATTCAATCAACATACTTACTAGCAATATTTCAGTACTCCTTGAAATATTTTCAAAACACTGTTAAAATTTCACTGCTGTACAATTACCTAGAAGATGCTTAATGCCTACCACCTAGTGGATTTGCACAGCATAACCTTTAAGCATGCACACAGACAAAAATATCCAAACCAACTATAAAACAGGGAAAAAATGTACAAGAAACACACCAAACTTTTCTCCATCTGAAGGAGCAGGATGCTCACAGAGCCTCCAGCAACAAAGAACTGCAGTGTGCTACCCAATCAGTATCTTTTCCAACTAAATACCAATCTATATCTCAGACCATTAAAAAAAAAAAAGTGTATCAAACATTTTTTTAATGGCACTGAAAAATGAATCCGTTGGAAATTGAGTAAATCCATGAAAATTTCAATGCTTCAATTCATTACTGCTGCTCCAACCTTACAGAAACTTATGTCCAGACTGTAACCTTGCTGATTATTCATAAGAATGCAATCTCATATCTGTGTGGACGAATAAATCTCTGGAATTTATACAGACAAGCTGCTCAACAACTGAAAAAATTTTCCCTCTCCATACACACCTGCACAGTCAAAATTAAGGAAGTAATATTTCTGAAGAAAAAAATAAGAGAATGTATTATTTCTAATAGTAAAGGATAGTAAAATTTTTATGGGCAAAGTCCTCTGCAAAAGTTCTTACTGAGACTATGGAGCCTATTTCCCCATCTATATCCATACTTTCTGTGTTGGGTTGGCTAGGAGGAAAAGAGACTCCTGGTAGGGAAGGATATAATCCAACCCACCAACACACTACCACAATTTACAAGGTAATTGCATTGACTTTTTAATTGTAGGTTCTCTCATTAACACTTGACTTCTAAACATTCTGGACTTTGTGAAGTCTTGTCAGTCACCAAACACTGTACCATGAAAGAAAATCTAATGCTCAAATCCAGGATCTAGATAATAATTGCCCTCTGGAAACAAAACATCTAGGAGACCAGGATCAAAAGTTCTGTTAAAAACTACAGGTGTCAGCTGTACAGCTTCACTTGCAAATTTAACCTAAAGCTTCATCTGCTGCTGCCAGGTCTCCAACTATAAAGTGTTTCACATTGAACAAACACCCTCAAGAGGGTCTCAGTGTCTCAAAATCAATACTGATCAGAGCAACTTTCTCACTTCTAATGCTCCTGAGTGCTCAGAGAGGGGCAGTTGATCCACTTCCAAAATTAATTCAGTCATTGCTGAGTATAAATTCTGCTGCACCTCATCTCACTTGATAATCAATTCATCTGTTTCTTCCTATGCAGAAGGAAAAACAAGTCAGAAAGTTTCACGCAAATAACCTGGAAACTGATACCAAAAAAAGCATTAATCCTTGTGAAGTACACATAACACAATACATAACTGACGAGAAATGAATGAAAAAGCAATTTTTTTTAGCCTTGGCTCCTACAACATGACTGCCTTGCTTTGCAGAGTAAAAGCATGACTACATGATCAGGCAACTAAAGGAAGAGTTTCTGCATGATTGCTGATAACAATGTGAGTCTTAACTGCCACTGAAAACTTAAAATGTCCTACCTGTCCTCCAGTCTTTGATTATATTACAGAATTTAGAGTTTGGATCATCCCATGTCCATACATCCAAAAAAAACATCCACAAAGTCAGAGTACAAAAGATTTCCTGCTGAAAAAAAAATCTCTAGAATAAAAAGAAATCCTTGCCTTCCAGCAGGAAAAGATGTGAAGGTGACCTATGAACTCCCTACTGATTATTAGCAGAAAGGTCATTAAACTAAACATAATTTTCTAGAAACAAAAAGCAGAAAGTTTCCTTGAATGACTGGCAGGATTAGTTAGAGGGACCCCATATTCGTATCAGACAAGCTACCTATCAGACTCAGCAAAAATAAAACTTTAGAAATGGATGAAGTTAAAAACCCATACTCAGAAGCAGACTTGCAACATTCTTTTCACTGTGACTTAACCCAACATATATAAAATATATTAAAATATTGAAAATATAAAGAAAATATAAATGAATATGGAAGACCAAAGCTACAGCTATACAGACTTGCTGTAAAGATTTGCTATCCTCTTCTACATTTGTCTCCAAAAATTACAAGGTAAGTAAAATGACTGAAGTACTTCTAACACTCTGTCCTGACATGTGTTCTCTTCCCTGCCACACACACACATATTTGCCTCAAAATCTTGGAAAGTCTGTTGTGGAGGGCAATTAGTGAGGAAAGAGGACACAGCAGAAGAGTTATCATGGCACTAATACCAGTTTCACATGGAGCTGATGAGCTGATGACCAATTAAATTAACACCTCCTACTAGCAAGCAATATATAATATAAGTGTATCTGCAGATACATTTAAAATAAGTATGTAAAAACACAGATTCAGAAGAGTTTCTAAATTTAATTTATCTGGTGAAATCTTAGAAATGGACCTCATCAGGAATTTTTAAGTATCCACAGAAGATTGACCAGAAACTTTTTACCTGCAACAAACAAGGGCAGAATGAGATCCAATGATTGGAAATTGCAAGATGGACAAACTCCAACTAAAAATAAATCCCCAAGTTGTAGCACACATTGCTTTAAAAGCTTAGATTAGCAATTGAATAGTTGCTGTAATTCAGCCAGACATTAATGGGCTGAATCACAAAAGCCAGTGGATTAAGTTCTGCTATAGGAGGTGAACAGAATTTATTCCTTCAACATTTAAAAAATGAAACAACAACAGAAAAAATTTAATAAGCACCCCTGCCCTTTTGGACATCTCTGGTGATCAAAACCACATACTTTTGTTACAGACTTCCTTCTGTTTTTCCTGCATAAGGCAAGAGCTACTTTGTAAAAAAATACTGTAGCACACTACACGAAAAATAATAAGGACCCCATCTCATGAAGAACACTTTCTAAGACAAGATTTCTGCAAGATATTACTTCAAAAACTAGAGCAATAGAAACTTAATGTAGCAGAAGATTCAACCAGGCAACCAAACTCCAGTTAATACCAGTTAAAGCACTAGAGAAAATTTAACAGTCTAGACATGACTGAATGGAAATCCAGGAGCTCACCAGATGGCTTGGGAGGCACAGGACAAATCTCCTTCCAACCTGTGTGCATGAGACAGTTCATGGCTCAGATAATGCCCATTAGATAACTTCACAGAGCATTAGGTACACAGGCAGCATATTAATAGTCTGCTTTACGAAGATGCAAGCTCTTCACACTCGCAAACACTAGAATTAAATTCCTTTAAAACAGGTTGAAGGCTTTTCAAAGTACAACAGTTAGTTTATTTAAAAAAAAAAAAAAAAACAAACACGAAAAACCCACAACAAAAACAACAAAAAAAGCCACCATGCAAACAACTGCACAAAGCACACCACACAACCACACAATCAACCACAAGACTCAGTCATATCACCTTCCAAGCCAGCTTCCCGTCTCATTTCTGATAACTGGAGCAATGCTTATGGAAGTCCACAAGAGCAGGTTTTGGCTCCCTTTAGTGCAAGTTACTACTTTGCAGTATATGGAATAGCTAAAGCTAGCTGTGGGATCAGCTTGCATACTTAAATGATTCAAATTAACCCACCCTCCCCCACTTTGTTATTTTAATGAGCAACTGAAGAGTTCCCCTTTTTTAAACATTAGCATGAATATTTTTTGATTCTTCCCACCAAAAAACACAAAAAGCTGAATATGTATGCTACAATCTCCAATACCTTTCAAAATTAAAATCACAAATTAGCAGACACATCCACACAAAACAAGCTACTGCGTCTGGAAAGTCAGTATGTATATTACACCCTATTACTATGAGTACCTACTTGAGCTGCAATCAAAGGAACTTCTAATTACCCCTGTTATTTTATCTGTAAAGCTGCCATCCTCTCGGCAACATTTCATAGGAGAGCTGGTAAAGTGCTCAGCACCACTACATTCCTCTTTGGACAGAGAATTTACATCAAGTTCTATTCATTTTTAAAATAATTTTTAAGCCTTTCCCCTCCAGAGGATCTATCTTTCTATTGTTTTTGTACACACCATGTCCCAGTGATATCCCAGTTCACTGATTATCTCCTTATGTTTCCGAGACATATGTTATATAAATACTTTATTAAGAACAAATGTTCCAGTCACTCATCTTTGTTTTTTGGGACAGTATCCAAGAGAAACACAATTAAACCAGCATAAACTAACTAAGAAAGCACAGGCAATGACAAGAAATAAAGCCATTTACTCTGCACTCAAACTTTATTTGGTTTACTCACACCTGTGATAGTTGTTTGACATGCACCAGGTTTCCCCAAGGCAAGACAAGATGTTCAGTTCCAAGAGCTTCAAAACAAGTGAGGCTTGTGACAGTGAGAGAGGGCACCAGCACTTTGGGGATCTTGAAGGAAGAGCACATTGCTCAGGCAACTGAACAGCAAGATTTAACTCAGTAAAGCCAATTTTGACAGTTAGCTTGGCAGATTAAGTAGAATTAAACAGTCTGCTTCAGTTTAATAGCCAGCTATCTCATCCATCTGTTTGGGTTCGCTGGGCTTCCTGTACAATGAATTTGCATGAACTTCATTTTAACTGAGCTGGAAACAAAATCAGTGACATCATCACACTTGGTTGCACTATCAAAAGTATTTGCTCACCTACCTACAGTCAGTATAATTTAAGTGGGTATGACAGGCAAAATACTGAACACACCTTTTTACTGTGTGCATCTTGGACATTTCTTCTGTTTGAAGATACCATAGCCAAGATTCTGTGGAATGGTACAACACAGAAAACAGATCCTGACAAATTACTCTCAGAAAACTAAAAACTTAAGTCATTACACTGTGCATTAAAACAGGACAACTTTTGTGGCTCCACAACTCTAGCATGATGCCAGTAAATATTCATGTTCTGTATCCCTCACCTACCAAAGATTTCAAAATACTTAGGACAAATTCCACAAGAGTCTGAAGATGTCCTGCTTCCAGCTGCTACTTAGTCATCTTGAAAACTGCATTAATTCTGCAGGGAACTCTACACTTCCACACAAATTACCATTTGCATACCCTTTGCAGCACTCAGACGCTCTGGGGGATACCTGACATTCAGCAGAGCTCGTCTCTCCTTCATTGTTCCCCATTTAGAATATTTGTGAGACTGCTATGATAACTTCCCCACTTCAGATGGCAGGATTTTGGGTTTTTTTTACAATGGCATGTTCTTGAAAAGTCAGAAGATTTCCTGTCATCATTCATTTGCACCTTAACTTAGTCAACCAGGAATAATGTCAGAATGGGTGAGGAGATGGGTTGGGGGCTGTGGTGTTCCTGAATAAAAATAGTTTTCAAGCCACACATGAGGCCACACATTGTCAACACAAAACAAGAGGGCTACACAAATATATGTGGAGCTAGCAGAAGCATCAAAGTGCTGTAAGCTCATCTCAGCAGCATTTCAAGTATTTTGGCAGTGTAAGACACAATGCACCATGCAGACATGACTTCACTGTTAGCTATTCACAATTGAAACAGGTGTCAATGTCCAGACTGTATAATGTTTCAACAATTTAGTATATCACTCAAGTAGTCTTCAAGAATGAAAGTGCTTTTCATGATGTTTATCATGGAAGAATGCTACTTGTTGGGATTGGGAACAGAAAAAAAGAAAAACAAAAGCAAAATCCCAAAGCTCCTCACACACACATTCTTCAGAATGGCACCAAAGAAACTATCTCTTCTGTCAAATGAATGCCTTTGAGACTCCCCAGCCACACCACTGAATCTGCATCTGTTCCAACTCTGATCCACATTAATTGTTTTCTTTCCCTTTATCTCACTTGTGGTTTAACACCAAACCAAACGGGAATCAAAACCAAACTGGACAACAGAGTGAAAACAAGCTCCAAGACAGCTTTGTTTACTTGTGGTTTAACACAGTTTATGGACCCCACTGAGCTCAATCATCCCTGTGATCTCCAGAAAACTGCAATTGCTACTATTTCATGTGGGCCAGTCAAGTTTGTGAAAGTCAATCCCTAAACAGCCCTGTCTCACAACCTAGCTATTCTTCTACACACTACTTCCCCATACAGGATGCAACACTAAAAATGCACCTGCTCATTAACACTTACTTTAATGTGATCAAGTTTAAACGTTGAAATTGGGATTTAGCAAACAAAATTATTTCTTTTCTCCAACAGCAATCAAATGTATGCCATGCTCTAGATGTTTTCCCTTCACAAGCAACAAAACCAGAATTTACTCGGGTTCTGCTTGTAGCTCATCATCTTCTAGTCCACTTCACTATTAAATTCAATATAAAACAGCAAAGCTTCTTAAGCAAACACATTTTAAGTGGTTTAGGTTATACTTGGAAACAGCCACGAGGTGTTTGCTGTCATTGTCCCAGATACAGAGCTACCATCCCTGCTGCAGACCAGGGAACCGCCCCGTTCCCAAAAGCAGCACAGCCCCATCCTTATCGCCCAGCTATGCAGGCACACGCAGGCAGGGTTTCTTAGTCTGTGGCTCCAGAGAAGTTGCGCTAGATGGCAGCTTCCCCCTGTCCAAATCCAGCTTCCCACCCACACCAGCGCATTCCAGCCCGCTCCCCCCGTGCCTCCCCACAGAAGGGGAGCACACGCTGAGTGTGACATTCTGCTTTTGAAGACAGACAAGGAAGATGCACAGCTGAAGCAGTTTTTAACTATTACAGAACAGAAATCTTTTAGTTATCACGTTCTGATTTCCTTACATTTCTTTACAAAAGCAAGGATGTCAAAAAGTCCAGGTTTAACACACATAAAAAATAAAATAGCACAAATACATCTGTTTTTGCAAAGGTGGTAAAGCCTTTCATGTTACTAGTCAAGGACAGATGTTTCCATGCTATGCTGATGCTGTCCAGCTACAAATATAAAACTAAAATAGTATGTCAGGAGCTGTTAATTTCTGGTTTCTAAGAAAAAAATAATTCCAACATACCACGTTTCTGCATAACTGAATCTTCTTTTAATCTAAGTCATACTCTGCCCAAGTCCTCTGCAATTTTTCCAAGGAACAAAAAACAGTGAGACAAACTTCTGTAACCCCTTTGGGGTTGTATGGCTTGTGCAAACTACTCCCCCAAACAATTGTTCTTATTTGTGGTGCCTAAGTTGTAAGGAGGAAATAACATTTTACCAGGAATTTTTTTTCCAACTCAAGCAGTTTAAAATTTAACTCTATTCAAGCCCCTTGAACATACAGATTTTCAGATAACACCTGCCATGTCAATAATTTAGTTTCTTTCAAAAGGTAGCAGCAGCAATTTGTCTCATTCAGCTGTTAAATAATTTATTGTTTGGGGGTTTTTTAAGGATTGTGGAAGGACCAAAAATACATTCATTACACCTCAGTATTGACCAGGTTGCACGTGGCAGTTCCCTCCTGTTCCTTATTTCCCTTTTGTCCTATTTCCTTTCTTGGTAGTTTTTTTAACTCATCTTTCACACACATATACCAATATACACTTTCCTTCTTAAAGGAGCTGATGGCCACTTCTATTCCAAGTCTCTTCCCTTTTATCTGCACTTTGTCTCTCCACTTTTGTCTTTTGTTTTAAAACTAGAAAAGTAATTTGAGCTACCCAAAGAGACACTTCTCACAGCAATACAAACACCCAGGGAACTCTGACTACCCAGTTACTTATAACAACTAGATGCATTTACTAATTAGCATCTTCCTTGGAGATGGAATTGAAAGCTCTTCTAGTAAAGGGGCACAAGGGAACCTAAGTCATCTGACAAGCACTGAGCAGCAGATAAAGCAAATTGCAAAACAAGCTGCCAAGAAAACCAGGTTTCAGCCATGCTTTTGGGAAATATTTCCCTCTGCACACACACAACACTACATTTTTCTTAGAATATTAAGAAAATGAAACATGTGGGAAACAAAAAACAGCAGGCATGGCTTCAAGAGATAAGCAAGGCAATGATTAATAGTCCTATTTTAGATTAAAAAAACATACCTAGCTTTTTTCAATCCTTTCACCCTAGCAGCCAAACATCTTGCTTTTATCTTAATATAAGTGTGTAGGGTTTGTTCAAAGCTTTCTGCAGTTTTCTTAGATGCTTCCTTCTCTATGAATTATTTATCATTTTTGGAGCAATGTTTCAACAAAGCCAGGGAAAGATACATCAAGAGTCACAGCAGCCAGCCAGTACTACTAACACACAGACCACAGTTTAGACTTTTGAAAACTTGAGATACACACAGAGCTGGCCCTCCTCAGAACACTAACAAAATGCCTAGAAAGACATATAAACCAATGACAATAATTTTATTTTCTTTAATAGCTTTGTAAAGGTTAATGGTGGATTTCCTCCTTCTCATTCAGTACTGCATTCCTCCAACTACTGTCCATTTGCAAGTCTCCAGAAAACTTGGAATTTTTTCTTCTCCAGCTGAAAATTCCTACCCACTATTTCAGGGATATCAAGTGCAGGGCCTTATTAAACTCTTCACTCCCATCATGGCCACATCTCAAAGTGATGCAGCAAAACTCTCACTCTATGAACAGCCACCCTGACAAGAATATTCCTTATAAGGAATATTCTTAAGAAAAAAACAAGGAATATTCCTAACCCCCCAAAAAGTCCAAACATCACATCAGGCTATATCCCTCAAGGGGCAACCTAGATTTAAAAGCTCTTGCTCTCATTCCACAGAGATGTTTTTATAAAGGCCTCTTTAGGTATTGAAACAATCTTTAAAGGTTGTTAGTCTTGCAGACTCACTTAAATGATAATTAAACAAAAAACAAAACCAAGAATGCCAACAAAAAAACCACCCAAACAAAACAAAAAATGGAAATATTTAAATAATTCTGTATTTTAGATGTGCACCAATAGTCTTATGATGGCACTTTATTTTAAAGTACCTCTCAAAGCCACCAACACCACCAGTCACCCTTCTCACATAAATCATTGCCTACTATGTGTTTTTAGCAGTGAGCAAATATTTTCTCACTTAAGAGAATATCCACAACCTTTCCTTTCAAAGTATTTTACTTGCATTCAACAAAAAAATAGTAATTAAATTTGTAGAAAATGGCCTCTTTCAAAAATCATCAGGCTATGTTGGATTTCCTTATAATCAAATATTTTTTCTTAGCTGTGTTCTGTGAAAATTTAGTTTGCACAGAAGTGCACAAACATTGTATTTTCAGTGGATGGAGGAGTCATGCAGTGACAGCCTGGTTTACGTAGAAACAGAGATGTTCTAGGAAAAGTTAAGCAAGCAGCAAAGCTGGTTATGACTAATTTTAGTCTGCAAGAAAAAGAAACAGCTGTCTGCAAGTTCAGGTTTGGGGGTGTCAAAGAGATTTCCACAGTGACAAATTTTCCTTTCGTGTCTGTTGTTTCTAAAACATTTTTCTGAATTCATGCAAACATAACACCTTTTCACAAAACCCCATCAAATTTCTGCTGTTTATCAAACTTAAAACCATTCACAGCCTTTTTAACCATATCAGTAACTATTAATACAGTACTGTGCTTCTCAGATAATGCCAGGAAGAAACAAAAACATCCTTTTTATAAGGCAGCACTTAAGGAAATACTCTAAAATCCCCCAATTGCTATGATTCTGTGATGCTTAGGAACTTTTAGCCAAACACATAGAAATCTAGTTTTCTCTCTATGTAGGGGAAAAGAAAAAAATTACAGAAAACTCCTTGTGTTTCCCCAGCCACTAACTCAAAACTTTTTTCATCCAAAAACCATCTTACAATACATTTATATCTTACAATACATTTATATCTTACAATCCACACCTATAATACAAGACTTGGGAAAGTCAAGGTCCATTGTAGCTCAAGTCTCCCATCTACTAAACAAGCCAAAGCACGTTACAGTTGGTGTTTGAGATCTCTACCCTAAAAGTGGTTTCTGTAACAATAAAGAGTGATGTGAAGCAATCCATCTCTGAGCACTGTGACAATACTACACACTACCAAAGCTCCACTACACCCTACACCAACTCCATCCTCAACTGTGTTAGGAAAATTAATCCACAAATGCCAGAGGTTCATGTCCAAAAAGGAGACAGAGGAATCCTTTTACTTTATTCAAATAAAGGGAGAGGCTATGGGGCATTTCCCCTGGGGCCTCTCAAATTTTTGGAGGACGCAGCCTCCTATTTATCCTAACTTACTGGCCACATTTTCCTCTCTCTTTCCCCATTGGCTGAGGTACTTGAGAGGTACAGACTTCCTGGAGTGTCTAATACCTAAAATTCCCCTTTAATGTATAACCCCCCTTTTAATGTTTAATTCTTATGGAATTTATGGGTTTTCTCCATTGTTTCTTTCATTTTTCAATATCCAATTTCATTTATCAGCAAACTTCAAGTTTATTTGTAAAGGGAAATATCTTCTTTTTCATTTATCAATCAGTGGAATCCTTCCCATTTTTTCTTTTATCTTTCAGTGCTAGTTTTATCTACCAGCAGACCCGCCGTTTGTTTGTAAAAACAAACCTGTCATTCCTCTCACCTGCATGGCTTTGGTTACATCCTAGCTTGTTTCCTTCTGAACCATGCTACCCCAAAAATACCTGTGATGTGCAAAACATACAGAAATGGAACAGAGAATCTGCTGGCTGCTCCCTGCTCAGGCCAGTCAGGGCAGCTTTGTACATAAAAGTATCTCAACACTGTGTACCAAAAACCCAAAAAGCCCTCTTTCTCAAAAAAAAAAAAAANGTCCTGAAATTTTGGATTTCACAACATCCAAGTAAAAAAAAAAAAAAAAAAATCAGATTCACAACTGTAACTCAAAAAACAGGGCAGATCAGAGTATCAAAATAATTCACTATGAGGCATTTTGCTACAAATTTAGACTATTTTGAAGAGCACCTCGTTTCATATTAGTATTTGCTAACAGCACAGACTTGCCTAAATGATCTAACTTCAAACCAGAATTGGATACCCCGCTGGTATGTGGAAGGCTGTGCCCTCAGGTGATTCATTAACATGTTCCAAAAGCTCAAATTATGGAACATGAGCAAATCCTAAACAAGTTTTTTTCGGAGAATGTTATACTCCTTACACCATCTCAGCTTTCTGAATGCCAAGTACTGTTTTTTCCCACCCACAAGCCTTTTCCTCAGCAGCCTGTTGCCAAGGCAATCCTAGCAACTGCAGGACAAGTCTCTTTAAAAAGATTTCTGACAACAGCTGTATCTGCCAACTTAGCAGCACCTCTTGTCAATGTAATTACAAGTTGCAGAGAAACTGTTATCCCCTAACAGCTTGCTTCAAACTGTGATAGCTGGCTTTATTTCCTATAAGCACACATTGTTACAGTCCCACACAACTAAATCACCATAATATGTCTGTCCTGGTAGGCAAGCATGCTTTTGCAATTCGTATTTGTGTTCAGTGAGTTTTTAATAGAGATAAATAAAGAGGGGATAGCTACAAAAAAAAAACTCAAGGAGAAGCCTATGGAAATTACACAGATGCTAAAACAAGCATCACTGCAAAATCTGCTTAGAAGTCTAATGTCCTGCAACATTCACTTTCAACAAAGCTTTTTGGTATCTTCTCCTCTACTTACAAGCTGCAACCCCTTCCTTCTTCTCAAAATCTTGCATTAAGATACATAAGAACAATCTGTCCCTGGAAATTGTATGAGGAAGAGCAAGCTCTCCAACCAGCAACACTACTAATGAAGGGTTTTCTAAGATTAATGCCCTAATTCTCACCACCACAGCATGCACACATACTCACATGCGTTTTCTTTCTATCAAGTACCAGTACTACCTGCTGCTGAAAAGACAGGAATCAAAATTCATGTTTTAGATATTCACTCCCATCTTCTCATATACTCCCATCCCAGCAACTAAGCTGGTCAGATCATTTATACCAAGTGTCCTATGACATTCCACTGTCTCACTTTGGGCCAAATGTATGGTTTCCAGTAAAATTCTGAGTGGGGCAGCTACTCAGTCAGAATGTTTACTGAAACTATTCATTTAGAAACTGGGAAAGGCCAGAATTGGCAGCTACCAGTTTCATCATAATATCAAAGGGAAAAAGGGTTTTGAAGGACTAGGGAATGTGCTCAAGACCTTTGCAGGATATCTGGGAGAAATTCATCTTTTATTAAGAGGGTTTTCCTCTTATTGCCCTACCACTTCTGAAAACAAACTATTTTTGTTCAAAACTAAGTGGAAGGTCTGGAAAGCTACATAGAGAAAGCAAATAAAAAGGCAGCTCAAGCAATTAAAACTATTAATTATTTAAAACAGAATTTTAAAAATATATAAAAAAATAAGCCAACGCATAACTCCAGGGAACTGATAACAGATTTTCATCTGTTTTAAGTATTCACATTTAGCAATGTCAATAAGACCACAGGGGTGAGGCCATGCACAGGGGCTCTTGGAACCTCTTCTGTATGCTAGATGGACAGACAAGGCACGCTGGACAGAAGTTTCCTGCCTCCTCCTCCTCTGTCAACCTCTGCTCCCAAGCCACAGGCTAGTGCAGCATGGGCAGTGCCAGTGCCCATCCTCGAAGAGGTGTGATATTAGGGCTGTGAAAGGTGTCCCAGAAAGGGAGACTGGCATTAATAGAACATGTCCAAGAATCACCAGTGTACCTCAGAAGGCCACAAAGCTTGTTTAAGTCTTGTTGCCATCTGCTCCTGAGCCTTTCGTGTTCAGTGCTGGCCAGGGGCAACAGGGTTCCTACTCCCATCTGCTATTCTCTTTTCACCAAAAGTTTGCACAGCACCCAGGAATTCAAGCAGCTCACCTGTGCAAGTGAATTTATTGCAGGTTCTGTGATCAAGAGAGGTATTTTTTCCCTCAGAAGGGGAAGAAGCAGAGGTACTTTGTTTCCTCAGCACGAGAAAGAACTTGGGTCAGAGAGAAATAGACCTGAGGCAAATCATACTCTAAAAATCACTTCCCCAGCACAACCTGAACCATTTTTGACAAAACCATTTAATTTCTAGAGTATGTTCATGGCAACAGATCAGACAGTCCTTCCCAGCCTGCCCTGCTTTCAGTTAAAAAGACAACTCCTCCAGGGAGCGCCGTGCTGGTATTTGCAAGCATCTGTTACCCATCCTATCATTTAAATTATTTAAAATTTGTTACTCACCTGGTCACACATGTTTCAGTTCAGACCAGCTGGCATCTGCAGTGCCCAGAGCCTATCCTTCTCACCAACACTTGGACACTGCAAGTTTGGTGGAATTTTAAGTGTGTTTGGTCTATTCAGAATTTAAGATTTTCCACCATCACCTAATATTGCTCAATAAGATAACATACAAATCAGCTGAGATTATGCAAACCTGCTACAGAAATGTGCACTGACAACTACCAGAATATAAGCACACTGGAGAGGTCAGAATCTTCCATAAGAAGGCCAGATGTCCTTCAGAGGAAGGAACTGAGAGAAATCCCTCACACTGGCATCTGTCTAAAAGCTTAGCAACATAAAGGACAGAATAGATCTCTGCTGACAACTTTTTTCCTCTAAAGCCTACAATTAAGAAGAAATATACAAGACTTCCTTCAAGACCAGCAATGTAATCTAATATTTCTATGCCAAAAAGCCTTTCTAGACATTACCATTTTAAATAGGAACTACTAGCCCTCTGTATCAGCCTCCTAACGGTGATTAGCAACTCTTTTGGGTCATTTCCATCAGTGCTAATGTCACACAAAGCCTACCATTGTCATCAGGCAGAAGTTATGAAAATTAAGTTACATTTCTTACCAACATTAACTATTGCTCATGAATCTCTTTATCAAGAGATGCAAACAGCACTTTACAAATATGTCGTGTTTGCCAGTGTTTTCATGACAATTTTTTTAAATTACAGGTCACTTGAATGTGTGTCCCACATTATTCAGTTTTAAAATGCATTCACATAGCAGGTTTCAAAAAGAGACTCATTTATTACTATCATTTTGTATATAGAAATTACATACAATTAAAAACTTTAATCAAACAGTTCCTGCCTATTCCCCATCGATCTCTTGCTGTACCAACCACAAAAACAGCCCCCATAAATTTGGAAATTAAGGAAATTAGGAAAAAAAATTATCAAGAATGCCATTTTGAAAATATAAGCATAACTCAAACAGATATTTATGGAATGGAACACAGACCTTATTTCTACACTTTCCTGTAATTATCCCAACAGAATTATGGAAAAGAATTAATGTAATTATATCTTATCTCTCATAAAAATATATGCTAATGCTTCAAAAACATAATCCTCTAATCTAAAAACAATAGATCAAAGAAAATTTTGTGACTAGAAAAACACCAACACATTACACAGCAGCCTCATGTGGTTTTTCTCTTAATACATTGCTAGAATATTTTACTGACAGTGACATCTTAATACACATGACAAAGAAACAGGCCAGTCACAAAATAAATGTGCGGGTTTTGTTTCCTTCCTTTTCCAAGAAGAATGTAGAAAGTAATTTACCTACATACACAAAAACTTCAGACAAATCTTTTAATTTCAGCTTAGTTTGTAATAGACAAAATCACCAGTAGTTCACATACAAAAAGCTGCCATCATCCTTTTTATGCTTGTCGTAGAACTACTACTAAATATGTCTTCTTGTCTTCTCAAGAGTACTTTGTCCAGCACATTTAACATTATGGGTTTTTAAAAGATCTTTTTCACTTCTTGAGATGGAGCAAAGAACCACTTCTCTTTAAAAATCATCACTCTCTTGTTAAAGAAAGCCCATAACGTATACTGGACGAAAAAAAAAAGAAATCATCATTCTGTATATTACCTTCTTGTAGTATTTCCTGAGTATTAAAAACCCAAAACAGTGTTTCCATAATTTCACTGAAGTGTGAAGTGCATCAAGACTTGCTCACAGAAAACAAGATTTTTTTTAGGAGAACCAACAGTTCTTAAAGAGAACTTTAGAGAGTATAACCCACAACATATTCAAAGATCTAGCAAGTAAAAAGTGGTTGCACAGAATTAAAGCCTTTACATCCAGGTAAAAAACAAACTGCACACATACACAAACTGCTTACCTTACTAAAACCAGGTTTGCCAAAAACTTCATTAGTCCGAGGACAAGCTTCAGTCAACGCACAACTTGTTTTCAAGAAGTTATTACACCTCCTGACATTCCAAGTGTGGAGAGAGCATATAAGTTATTAGCTGTCATTTTTCATAGGTGCTTGATGGCTTATAACAACCAAAATTTACATCAAAACAGTCGCACTGCTGTTGAGACAAGTAATGCCCCACCTTAAGCTTTCAGCCCTTATAATTTTAGGTGCATTTGCAAGCCTGCTCTAATTTTCTTCCAAGAATTAATGAATCAGATCAGGACAGGTAATGTACCTCAGAGAAATAGTTTGCAATGAACACTTTTAACAGTTTCACTGCCAGCTAGCAGTATGCAGACCTTACTTTTCAATCCTTCTTCACAAATGTCAGCATGTATCTAGTATCCATTCTCTTTCTCTCCTTGATCAAAGGAGACAGCAGTTCTGGCATGCCACTCATTCTCTTTGCATGAAAGACTTGGGTTTTGGGATGGCTGAGAGAAGCATCATTTCTCCACTTATAACTTCATATCTGAACCATTGTAAAACAAGGTCAATTCCAGAAACATGGCTTTTGGTCAACAACTTTCTACTCGTAGTTTGAAGGAAAAGATCCCGAGTTCAGAGCTGGAAAGAAAATGCCTGTGTAACTGAATATTTTGATAACCTTAGAAGCACGCTCCTACTCTCTGTACCTTACAACATTAAATAAAACACTCTGACTGAGTCTCAATTCCAGAATAGGAACCCAAAGGAGAATCACTTCTGATTATTAAATCTAAAAACCCCTTTATTAGAAAAAGTTGTTCCATAAACAGAATGAGTAAAGTTTAGTCCACCTCCCCAAATTCCTACTGGGGACATGACAAGCAGCATTGCCTGCTCCAACTGGCCCAAATCTACACAGATTCTGACCAACATGCACACACCAACGAGTCAGCAGATCAAAGAGGAAAGGCAATCTGTGGTACTCCTTCTGGATTTTCCCCTCTCCCTGCTCCAAACCTCATATTAAAGAAAACTATTAATTGTTTGGGTATTTTTACTTTTTCTCACTCCACCTTTCCAACATCTTCCTGCCCATCTACATAAAAATTGATGCTTTTAGGGCAGGAGATACACTCTCAGCAGGACTGCCTCCTACAGTATTCTTCAGTCAACAGCAAATATTTTAGCCCTCAATTTGTTTATTTTTTGGCCTACCAAATATTCAAGAAAACATAGCTACAAACTTATTTGTGCAACAGATTCTCATGCATCATGTATTCATTTGATGAGCAATTCTTTTTGACATTATGGGAAACAACAATCGATTGCAGTTTAAAGGGGAACAACAGTACTTGAAATTCTGAAATCTGAATTAGATTATTTTTCTTTTTCAAAATTAAAAGCTATCTTTTGTTCTCACTTGTACAGAAACTTGCTGGGAGAGGGAGATTAAACACCTCAGTTAGAATCAAATAGTTTCGAATGAGCTCATCTGGTGTGTAACAGGATACTCTGCCTAGAATGGGGTAAATCAACTTGAACAACGCCCTATTTGCGAAGCTATCCGTGCTGCTTTTGATGTTGAATAATGCTGAAAGCAGATTGACTCATCAGATCCACAATTAAACATCCTGAAAGTGAGGTGAAGATGTAGCTGGCCTGGTAAAGTGCCTCATAAAAGAACGGGAAAGTGATACTACTGATAACTTAACTAAAGCTGCTGAAGTGACACAGCTGGCCCGGAGACATCTGACTGAGCAGTCCCAGTCTTTAATGGTAGGGTCTTCTGACATCCCCCTTCTTGGAGTGTGTGTGGAGATCCTCCCTTGGGTTGGCAAGGGTGCCCCTCAAGGTTATTCCTCAAGGCTGAGCAAAAGAGATTTGCCTACAGTCTTTGATATGAATTAGTAAAATCAATCTCTACTTATTAACTGGTTTTGCTAGCTTTCCTATAATTGTTGCAATATTGCTTAAAAACAGAGAATTAAACTGTCCTAATAGTTATAGCTTCTGCCTGTGGAGTAAATAATTCTGATTAAGATATTTTAATCTTTATCATAATAAATATTTCATATAAACATATCTGGTTTGCCATCCTTAATTTCACAGGACAAAGTTGTACAAAGGTTCAATCACACCTAGATAATCCTTTAAACATAAACTATTGACTAAGTCTGGGGCTAAGATTGGATCCAGCCACAACTAGGCTCCTCTCTGAGGAGTTCAGAAAGCAAGGGAGTCCTTTCTGCACGCGTGACTCAACTAATAAACTTTGTGTGAGGCTCCCATTCTGTTTGTGACACAGCATCATGCAGGTGACAGGTTATGGCTGAGCCTGGCACCTTCCCTAGGGAAGTAACTAAAAGAGCCTGTGGGATCAGCGTCCAGCCATGCCAGACAGCATGGGTACAGTGAATGTAAAATCAGAGCTAAAACAAGTGTAAAGCAAGTAGTGATTGCTTCTACCAGAAGAGAGATGCTAAAGGCTCCAAAGCAAGAGTAAGCTTCTAGACAAAAAATATATATTTAGTTACAAAAAACCCCACCCCATAACAGGTACATCTGTGAGAGGTCTTTTAGACTGGAAAACCTTTGTTGGTTTTTTTTGAATTATATGTGTGTTATGAACAAATAATATCACTACTTGCAAAGTTGTCTCTTTTCTTAGGCCACATGGCTATAAACTACTTCTAGAGAGGCTCGGGGATGTACAGCCATGAGACCTGCCAGTCATTGAAAATGCACAACATGCTTCAAAGACACTGACAACTCAACAAAGGAGCTGCGGGGATGCTATTGCTGATTGTGAATTCACACATGGCATTCGCCTCACTCCAGAACCTGAGACAGACAGACATGGTTTATATTTAGGATCAGCAACATGCAGAACGGGGAGGAGCTCCTTGCACTCCACTCAGGGTCGCTGATCAGTGTCCACTATCCTAACAGCCAAGGAACATCTAAGCCTTTCCATAGGAAGAGCAAAACTAGTGAAAAAATGCTGTTGTACCTTCTAGGCATGTTATACAATTGGCAAAATACTGATTGGATAAATCTTTTCTATCAAAGTAAGACATGCTTAAACACTGCCCAGGGCCCATACAATTAGGCTTTAACAGCTTGGAGCGCTCATGTGCATGGGAACAAACCCTTTTCCCTGTGCCTGATTCCTTGGGTTAGGGTCAGAAACAGTTAATGCTTCCAGCTGAATGACAGATACATGCCCACCCAATAAATCACACAGATGAATTGGTAACTTATCTGTCCCATATTTTGTTCAAAGTTCATGGCTGCTCTTAGGAAAACAAACCATCAGCAAGTACCTGTTAAATTGAGCTCTTTATTTAATGAAAAGTGCTAATGGCACAGGTACTAGCATTTGCTCTCTGCTTTTACAATTTTTTTTTTTTAAATCTTTTCTAACAGATGTATAAGGAAATTTTTCAATAGAATTGGAAGTTGCAAGATTGATCCTGCAAAATGATTATGGGGCTTTTAGGATAAATTCAAATTTCACTTCAGATATGACATCAGTGTACAGTTTCCACAGCTAGCAACATTATGAGATATATTGTACCTAGTTTTTCATGTATAGATACCAATAAAGTTTCAGAAAAAAAGAAATATGCAAATACTAAGAAGTCAAAAATATGCCTCCTAATAAGGAAAGCAAATTTCTTTTGCTTGGACATCATCAACATGAGTGAGAAGTGACCAGAACTCCTAAGCAGTATTTAATGCCATTGATAACTTTTATGGTCCAACCTGTTTTCCAACTAAAAAGAAATATCACTAAATAAATGTAGTAACTTTTTATATCCTTAGAGTGGAAACTAAATAAGGTAAAGCACTGAATTTTTAAAAATACTTTAATAAAACCAGTTTGTGATGATCAAAGTACAGTGTAATAGGACTGAATTTGGCAGAGCTAACATTTAAAACAGACAAATATTGTCAACTCAAAATGCAAAACAATACATTATTTCCTAAAAGGTGTGTTTTCAGTATCAAAAGGAGCACAAAATAAAGTTTTTGTATCTATTAGAACCTCTCTCTTTAACAATATTTTGCTGTGAGAAAGCTCACATTGCAACACACACATATTTCCAGAACTGCATTCCCTCATGGATATAGTAATGGGGACAAGTAGGAAACTAGAGTAAACTTCCACTATTAAGGTTGTGATAATCTCTTTGAAAAATGGGAATATTTTCTTTCTGTATTGTTTAAACTTTTCTTTATGAATGTTATTTGTATTTGTTTGTTTCTTGTGATTACCTTGTGAAAGCTCCGTTTATTTTCAAGACCAAGCAGAGGATGTGTAGAATGGATTGCTTGCCAGGGCCAGAAGAGGGAGCTCAAATTAGTATTTTAATTTATTAGGCTAAAGCAGCATGTAACTCTAGAATTTATTAGTAAAGGTACTTTTAAAACATTAATTAGACACTTTGATGTATCAAGCATTTAAATTAAAGTAACAGATTAGCCTCTCTGATTGGCATGTGTAGTAATGGCAGTATAGGTCAGAGTTAAAGGTGAAAGGCTCTCTTAAAACTGAGCCTTAATACCACAGGTGATATCTGAACAAAACCCAAGTTACCCTGCAGCAAATGCCTTCAAACTCACCTCTTTTCGTTTGCCCATCAGGCACATGGAGGCATTCTCTCCAAAGGGAAATAAAGCTTTGTGGGCTTCTCCCAATTCTTGCTGTAAAGTCTCAGTACACACACCTCCTGTAAAGCCTCCAAGAGACACCTTCAGGTATTTTTAAGAATGGACTTACACCTCTGTTATCAAAGCAGAATCAATTAACTCACGCTCTGCTTTTGCCTCCTAAGCTGCACTCTCTGTTAGTTATTCTGTACCAAGTTCTTGCTGTGCTGCTTGGCAGAATTAAACCGCCACACATTCACTAAATTTTATATTTTCCTGTCTACTACCTTTAATACAACATATGTTGGCACAGCTGTGAATATGGACAATGAATACAAAAGCACATCTCCCTGAGGTGACTCAGTCTGTGTTGGATTAGGCATTATAAATCTCTTGGATAAACAAGTTTGTACCAAACAGCATGCAATTATTGCTTTACATGCTATAAATAATGTATCCATTTCCACCTAAAGTTTTCAGAAGTTCAGTGTAATAATTGTTATAGACAGTAAGAGACAAACAGAACTGGGAGACTAGTACCACCAGAGAAATCTGGGATAAAGTATACAAGCAAAATGCCTTCAAGTACCTCATAAAGAACAGAGTCTAGAGAAGTGTGAGAGAAGAGGGATATGTTTGAATTTTATGTCAAGGCAATGAAATCAACAGAAAAGGGAAAAAGATTTAAAGAAAATACTAAAATGTCAATATTAACAGAACAAATCTCACCACATAAAATCCATAACCAAGATGAGTTTAAAGAACTCTACAAATAAAGAAAATGTATCATAAAAGTCTAAGAATAAGACATCTTTTCTTTGTCCTCCTACAACCTAATATTTAAATACAAGGTTATTCTCTCAGACCTTAAACTCTCATATCTTAAACCTTCAAACCTGCAACTCTCTAAATATTCTTCTCCATTCTCAAAGAAATATCTGTGTAACAGTTCTGGAGATTAGAAACACATTAATTAAAGAACCAATTTTATTACAATGAGATAATTAAAAATTAATTTCAGCAAAGGAACAACACAAAAGAATAAACAAATTAATAAATGCAAGTATGTGGGTAGGCACAGAAAAATATACTCAATGCAATAATGAACAATGTGCCAAACAATAAATATTTATTTATTAATCTCATGGCTTCTTCGATGGCACTGGATTCCTCTCTTTCCGTTTAGCAGCTTTTTCCATTTTCAGCTGTAACAAAAAAAGACACCAGCAGTGGTTCAAACATTGGTTTGCAAATCGGCTAACAATGAAATATTACATTCCTACATCCAGTCACAGATTTACCAGAGAGAAAGGTACATAACATTATTATCCCAACCTAGCACTGCTTACCTTTGCACCACAAGACAAAGGAGCACTTCCATGCTCTGCAGCTGCTCCCCCATTGAAACCAAGCTGCCTTATCTCTGATAATGGCAATCTAGGTATTTAAGTATGCCTCAAGGCCAGTGTGCCTCACGAATGTTCACGGGTTTATCTCCATGTCAATGAAAGGTGGAGCAGTTTTATTGCAGGTGTCTAACAGACACAGTTAGAGGAACCAGCACACATAAACCCACACAGGAACGGTGCTGAACCTCCATCTCAGAGCCTCCCTGCTGACACACAAGGCCATGACTTCCTCCTGAAGATTTTTTCTACGCAACAGGTTCTTGCAATGTGGTAAAATTTATCAAAACACACATTTCACTCTGTCATTGTGTAGTAAAACTATTAATCCAAACAAATATATCTGTTGGTTTTAGAAGCTATGATTTTCCTCAAGTACTGTTACACTAGTGAATGAAATCATATTTAAAGCAATTATATAAAAGGGATGCAGAGACTTTGCATCCCATCTAACACATATGCTGCTATTAAAAATGCAAGAAAAAAAGAATTAACATGCTTTTTCTCATAATAAAATAATATCAAAAGAAAATAAGATCTCATTGGGATGTCTACAAAGGAACTCACTGCTAAACAAATGTTGTTGGTCTGCACAAAAATGCATTTTAAAACACTTTTCCCCCTTTGGAGACTTGAGGTTTTTATCTAAAATTCCTACTACCTTTTGCAAAGAAAACAAAATCTTGGGTGGGAAAAGAAACGGAGAAATTTTAATTTGATGTTTTCTATGAAACAATGTAATATTTGTAACATCTGTCCATATTTTGTGATGATTTACAAAACAAAACAAATCATTTTGAATTTCACAAAGCTAGAACAGATGTCTCCTTAACAAATACCTTTTTGCAAGCCAGCAAGCAAAATAGTAAAATGGTTTAGATTTTAAAAGTTAATGATGCAACATTGCCTTACAGAAGAATTCATAAACAGTCGAGACATACTTAGCTGAGATGCTGGAGATAAGGAGCTAATGTGAGGAAAGAATAGATATTTAAACACATGAACAACATACAGCACAGGACATTTAAATCAAAGATAGTGCGGTGGAGGAGGTACCTCTAAGTGAGTGATACAGATCATCTAAGAAAGACACACCAAATTTAGCCAAACTTACACAGACAGTCATAAAAAAAAAAAAAAAAAAAAAAAAAAAAAAAGGAACATTATAAAATTTTATGAGTGAGGTAGCAAGCAGTCATAAACGTCACAGGGGAATTTCTGTAACTGTGCATTGTTGTTTCATTTTGTCACATAGTAAAAGTTTTTAGTTTTCTGTAATAGAGGGCTGCTTCAGTTAAAATCTGCCTGGTTAAAGTAAATGCCATCCCACACACGACTGACCTCTGAAATCCTGTAGTAGCTCATAACTGTATTTTAAAATTTATGTTAAGAAGCTAGCTTTCTCAGGAATTGAGAAGGAATTACAATGCATTTATATGCCATGTATAGGCTTTAGACATCCTCTTGTGAAAGTGCATTTAAATTAAGCAATGAATGGAGTAACTTACCCGTTCTTGATAACGCTTTTCAAAGTAAGCCATGTCATCAGCTTCTGATTGTTTTCCATGAGAAACTTGCCCTGTGGCACTTGAACTACCTGAAAAACAAAACATAATCAAAAAACAAGATCCCTTTTTCATTAATGATACTTGCTATTCCATTAGTATGTTTTAGATTTGGCAAAACCCATTTAAAATGGGAGCTCACCTTTATAGGCAAGTACAAAACCCAGCATTTGGGACCAAAGAGAAACCTTTTTACTCTAGGCTTGTACGTACCCTAAACTGTCTTAAAGGAGTTTAACAGTTATATTAATTGCTAAATTGTTGTACTAAATAAGGGACATAAAACAAGAGTAAGTAATCCATATTCTACTGGCAGAAGGCAGTTTCACAGGATTGTGCTGAATATGTACAACCCATTCAGATATGATGAGTTTCTAGGAGGAATTAAGAATTTTAAATACTGATCCAATGAATATGTGACACCACTGATATGAAAGATAACAAACACTAAGAAAAAACAATTTAAGGTAAAAAATATATCACAAGCAAAAATGGCAAGCATTAAGTTATTCTAAGCATTAGAAGTACATGAATGTCATACTAACTTATCACATAGCAAAGCTTCAATATTCATTTTAATGCCCTGAGCCTCCTTCAGTCCATTAGTAAAATAAATTAAATTTACATTAAATTCTTTTTGTGTAACAGTATCATGCTACTTATACATCACCTGCTATTTGTGACATGGTTTGAGCAGAACTCGAAGGCCCCTGAAATACTTTTAGAAATGGATGATCCATGCTAGTAATGGGGGCTTCTAAAACTTCAGCAGAAGGAGCACCTGTCAGAAAATAAGTTGAATGAAAACAATAATTAACTCTAAGAGATACAGTCCTAATACCTATGCTGGGGTCAAAACAAGGTTACAGATTAATATCTACAACTCTCAGTGCAGACCCCATAAACTGGAGTTAGCAAAAGCATTTCAAGGATGGCTTCAAAAGGATTGAAATGCTTTGTTTCTTCAATTACTACAGCAAAGTTTTAGTTTCTAAACTTCAGACAAATCCAGGAATCCAGATCAGAATTTAGAAAATAAATAATGGGTATGTGGCAATAATAGATAAAACAGTATTTTGGGACTAAACAAGTGTGTTATTAAATGACACAAAAACACAGAGCAGAAAAAGTGTCAAGACCAACTAACACATCTGTTAAAAAGGTCTACCAATTACCCCTCTTTTTTTTAATGCTGAAGAGCTATTAACCTTTGAGTTTGGAAATAAAAACGCTGTAAATATGTAAACCAAGAAATAGCTGGGCAATATTAGGCTAAAGGACCAACATAAATAGAACATGGAAGTATTAGGTTACAGGAAGTATTATAAATTGCGGGTTCTCTCTAAAGAATATGCTGCATTTCAAGCAGAAAGCAACCAGGTTGAACACCAGAATTGTTGAAAAATAATTTTTTTATCAACTCACTACAGGGAGTAGGACAACGTGAACCCTTAACACCTTGAGGACAGCTGGAAAGGAACAGTCTTTCTGCAGTTCAACCCTTGTTCATTCAATTTGCCTTCAAACTTTGAAACTCTATTTTGATTTAGTAGTTTTCAAAACTTAGGTGGAGAACTAAAATTTCATCTCAGGTCAGTTGCACATACCTATTCCACTGTCATCAAGCCTCATGTAGCCTTCTGCTAGAGAACTAAAACCTGTCAGTCCTCCCATGGCAGCGTAAGGAACATCCTGCCCCACGGGCTTTCCTTGGGCTAAGCGCTCCTCCTTCGTTTCCACAACTGTTTCGTGAGCATATGCTGGCTGACCACATGCACAGGTAAAGCTGCTGTGAAAGCCTGAACACTTGGAACCTAAGAAACAAATAAATGAGTGAGATGGTGATGGGATTTAAGCATCCAGCTGCAGGAAAAGGCTGTATAAAAGAGAAAGGATGGATCTTGGGGTTACATCATGGAGGCCATCCAGTCACAGCATCTTACCAAGCCAAGTTTCAAGTACCTCTGAGGATGGAGGTTCCACCTCTCTGAGCAGCCTGGACCAATGCTGCATCAGAAATTTCTTTTCTGATATCTAACTGTATTTCCTACATTGCAGCTTCTGTTCATTGTCATTAGCAACATACCTCTCCATCTACTTAAAAAGAATAAAAAGAAAAGAACTTCTGACACTGGATAAAGCTGACAACCTGCCATCATTTTGGCAGCATTCCCTTCAAAGGTATATAGCACAGCTATATCAATGTTGCAGGGCTAAGAAACTTCATATCACAATTTATTACACAAATCACAATTTCAATGTCTTTTAAAATTTGCAAAATGTTCTCAGTGGCAAATAGAGACTGTGGAAGCAACAAAAATGATTCTGCACAGGAGTATCATTAGACTGACTTTCACAATTTTTTTAAACTTAGACAGCCACAGAATATAATTGAAATAGTTATACAAATGTTATGTGACATTCAGAAACAGAGTAAAGTGACCTGTCTGCCCTTGCTGCATCTAAAACTGTCATCAAAGCCCCTCTGGAGCAATGATGTGACCAAGAAATTGAGAAAGTGATGTTGCAAATGTTTCATTTTATGTATTACCCTGCTTCCAGCTCACAGTTCATTTTGTGGAGCCCCATGAAGGATTTCTCTAAGTCTTTTGTAATATGTTGATCGCATTCTTGAAAATGTTAAGGGATTTTTCATATTATTTTGGGCACTCCTCAGTAACAGAACTCTGTGTTTGGACACAGAATACAGTATATGCAATATATACAGAGCAACTTATATATAACTTATCTGTCACATTAGATTTATCAACACTGGACAAGACTAATACCATTACATTAAAACAAAACAAGTCCAAAATAGAAGCAATTCTTGGCACTTCACTGCAAAATCCGTGAAGCCCTTGGAAGCGTCTGATATTTCTGAGAAACATTAAGCAAAAGGCATTATATATATTAATATTGAAAACACTGTGTTGTATGGATTCAGTCTGAATTATCCAGCCGCATGTCTAAGATTTTCACATTACTTAGTGCAAATTCTTGAACGGTTGTCATATAGATATTTTATGGTTTATTCTATGGGATATGATTCTCAACCAGCAAAAGCTAATTACAGTTTTTTCTGTACAAAACAGAGACATTCCATGAAAGAAATTTAATAACAGCACAAAACTCCAGCAAAAAAAAATCTTCAGCTTATATAATCTGAGGTTTCAAACATCTTTATGCATTATTTATTTCCTGTGGTTAATAATTACTGTTTCATAACATTAACCTCAAACAACTGTAGCAGAAAGCTTCCTCTTAATCCCTTTTCTAAGATGTTGCTGAAACTTCATTCCCATTTGCATTTCTGGACTCACAATCTCTATGGTCATGAACCACTTTGTTAGAGTGCTAGCAATAGAATTACGTGGGAACAGAGTACTACTTTCTGCTGAGTCGAGAAAATACATAAAATATATATTAATGTTATAGGCAACAAGGCAATAGAGGAATGGAATTCAACACTTCTCTTTGTCAGGCTATCAAGTTCAGGTAGAAAAGGCAGGTGTATGCAGATGGAAGTGACAAACTGCAAACAGGGTGCTTTCATACTATCTTCAGGCATCTGTCTCCATAACCACCTATCTGAAGCATTCAGAGATTTAAACTCCTTCACAGGACCTAGAGAAACTGAGGATGTTACTCTAAATCCTCCTGTGCAAAAGGTGATGTCTTCCTTCCCACTTCTCATCCTTCCTCAAGGATGAAAATACACATTGGTGACCAGAGCAGCACACCCCCAACACCCCGGGCAGAACACAGATCCCTCACATGCTGTTCCTGTTGAGTTTCCTGGCAGGGAATGCCGCAAGCCCAGCGGTAACTTACAGGAGTTACAGGGAAAGCCAGGAGCCGCGCTGTGCTGATCGGCGAAGTGTTTGCAGCGGCAGCGGATGGGCCGGGTGCCGTTCAGGGGCACGAACTGGTAGGACTGGCACGGGCAACCTTTCACTCTGCAAGGAACACGGATAGGGCGCTCCTCGGGAAGCACCTCATAGTCTGTTTTGTGTTGTTTGTACCTAAAACAGGAAAAGTAATAGCTTTTATAATTTTGTTAGTAGCAAACTCCCTGAAAGCTTACCATTTACTTCACAAATTTTATTTTGAAGTAGCTTTAATTGCACTATTTACTCTTAATTGTTAATTTTCAATTAAATGCATAATAGAAGGTGGTTTTGCATCTATTCATTACGTAAATATCACATATCCTTCTGTTTCATTTTGAGAGCACTACCAGAAACAATCTGATCTACATTAACTCATGCCTTGCAGTTGAATTTATTGAGACAACAAAATCATTTTGGACTCAAAAATATATTGACATTTGCATTTACAAACAGTTCTTACTATTTAAAACATAATTTTCTCAACCCTTAAAGATTACATAAACTTGCCTACGTGCTATGGTAATGTGTCTGGGAATATTGCACACTTTCCTGACTTTTAAAAATACTAAAGTGTAAAAGAAGGGAAGCTACCCACCGGTGAGTGCAAAAGCACAGTGTCTCTGGTCCCACAAGCTTACAGTCCATACCAGTTGGTGATCTCCAGCTCACATACAACCTGTTCTGTAAACGAGCTGGTACCACTTTTCTTTTGTACTCTTCATATTCCTCAGGAGTAAAGAGCTTTCCTCCATCATCATCACCTACAATTCTGTATACATGGCATTAAAAAAAGCCATTAGAAAATGAAGACAATAAAAGTAGATTTCTCCAGATTTTTTTTTCCAAATAATATATAACAGAACTTTTTCTGCAAATGCAAAGCAAATCTTGTATTTTGTATTACTCTTCTAATATTTTAACAAAACTATAGCTGAGTTTTAGAGAATTTTTTTTGAATAATGCTCTATAAAAAATTTGCTGTGATGGACTGAAAATCAGTTCTAAGATAGAAGGAAAAAAAATAATGCAGCAAACTATCAGGGGTCCTTTTCAGAAAAAAAAAGCAATGAGTATAAAGGGTCATGTAACCAGCCAGCTCTGCCTCAGACTCCTTGACTGACCTCGAGTTACTTCACCCATCTACACCCAATTGCACTGCAAACTTGTAACAGGAGATTAATCTTAGTCCAGTTTGAGTATTCAGCGGCAAGGAGGTAACCCCACTGCCATCAAAGTAGCAAGCAGAACATCCAAATTGTCTTCTATTTGCAAGAAGACCATGCTAGTTTCTGCAGCTAAAGTTGGTTGGAGCTGTATCCCTCAGTTCAGACAGGCCCATTTGTTTAAACTATCACCATGTTCAAACGCAAGGTAACTGAATAGTTGGAACTCTGGAGCAGCATCCAAATTCTGCATTTATGAAAACAATTAAGGACAATAAATAAAATATGTAAAATACGATTGAGACTTAAGTGCAGCACTTACCTGTTTTGAAAGCGATTTAATTAATGTCTGTAATATTTCAGTTATTATTTATTGGATATGCTAAAACATGCTGAACGAGTGATACTTTGTCAAATATTCTGTGGATTTGTGCACTGCCAGCACTGTGCAGCACCAGAATAACGTGCCAACACAACACTATCATTTGCACGTCAACCCAGCCAACACCCACTGAATCATTGCACATCTTATGTAAGAAATACCACTGTGCCTTCCTCTGGTGTTCTACTTGAGGTTTTCCTAAACTAAATTAGGATCTCATCTCAGCACGACTGTGTTTATTTTTGTTCAGCCTTTCGAGAGGACTGCTGACAAGATTCGCAAAGACACGCAGCAGTGTAGGGGATTTATACAATGCAAAACTTTGAACTCATGATGCACAGAAGCCCGTGTACTCTGAAAGAGCAGTACGGCTGGCAGATTATCAAATAATGGTTTGGATTGGACGGGACCTTAAAGACCACCTAATTCCAGCGCCCCTGCCTCGGGCAGGGATGCCTCTGGCAGACCAGATGGCCTGCCGCAGCACATCTCACGCTGCCGGGCGGGCCTGGATGCGAGGGACGATGCATGACTTCGCTGCTGACAGCCAAGGTTTGCAACGCGTCCTCTGCAGGGCACACCAGCCGCGGCACCTCCGACTGCGACAGTGAGCGGCGGGCCGTGCATGGGGCTAAACGGAGCCGCCGATTCAGGAGGGCCGGAGGCGAGCATCCCTCCCGGAGGAACCCCGGGCCGGCTACAGGGGATGCGGCACGGCTGGAAACGCCCGTCCCCCGCCCCAGCGACCCCAGCGCGCCCCCCCGTGCCCTCACCGCCGGTACTCCGCGTACTCCTCCAGGGCCTGCGCGTCCACCCGCAGCCGCTCCATGCCCGCCGGGTCCCCGGGGCACGGGGCTGGGAACGGGCAGCGCCCCGGCAGCGCCCGCGCTCGGGAGGCAC
>VWYP01003536.1:2859-16250 GCA_013400435.1 Pycnonotus jocosus
TACGGTAAAGGGCTTGGTATTAATATGGTAAAGGAATTGATGTAACAGTAAAGAACTTGGTGTTAATATGGTAAAGGGCTTGATGTTAATGTGATAAAGGGCTTGGATTTAATATGGTAAAGGGCTTGGTAATATGTCAAACAGCATGGTGTTAATATGGCAGAGAGCTTGGTGTTAATATGGTGAAGGGCTTGGATTTAATATGGTAAAGAACTTGGTGTTAATATAGCAAAGAGCTTGGTGTTAATATGGTAAAGAACTTGATGTTAATGTGATAGAGGGCTTGGATTTAATATGGTAAAGAACTTGGTGTTAATATAGCAAAGAGCTTGGTGTTAATATGGTAAAGAACTTGATGTCAAAGGGGCAAAGAACTTGGTGTAAATAAATATGGCAAAAGGCTTAGTGTTAACACGGTAAAGAAATTGCTGGTAATATGGCAAAGAACTTGATGTTAATGTGATAAAGGGCTTGGATTTAATATGGTAAAGGGCTTGGTGTTAAATTGGTAAACAGCTTGGTGTTAATATGGCAAAGAGCTTGGTGGTAATATGGCAAAGCACGTGGTGCTAATAGGGTAAAGAGTTTGGTGCTAATGTGGGAAAGAATTTGGCATAAATCATGTGCATGTTCCTGGAGTCAACAGGGAAAAAGCAGCTCCCAAGGACTGGCTGTGCATGAAATGAAATTCCTGCTCGCTCTCTGTGCTGAGTGGTGTGGGATGCACACGGATCCATCCCAAACCAGAGCATCTCTGTCTCCTCCTAAGGGCAGGAAATTGTCCTGTGTGCCCAGCGTAGGAAATTTTTGTGGCCAGCACACCCTGAGGGTCACAGCAAGGCAGAGGTTATGGTCAGGCAGAAAGGGAGCAAGATGTGACAGGAGTGAAGCTTTAGGGATTGTCACCTTTCACTGGGCAAATATTGCTTGGACATGAAGAGGGATTTTTGGGATAAACACCTCTGCAGTTCTTTACACCCCTTGGGGAGAAAGGGGTTTGGCAAATTTCAACTTCTGCAAACCTTCTGCTGCCTCTGGTGAAAGTAAAGTGCTGGGACAAGGGTTGGTTTAAAAATTTAAACCATTTAGAATCATGTTTGGCTCCTTTCTGGTTGATTTTTCTCGTGGAGATCCTCAGCTGGATTTGTCTGTGCTCAGGGAGCCACCTTCTCTTTGTCATGACCCAAAAATCATAAAGTAAAATGAGTTTTGACTGGGACAACAGGACAACCTGATCAGAATAATTTCATCTCCATTGTTTTAACAGAGCGGTTTCACTGTTGGTTCAATCTGGTTTCACATCATGGACTTTTCCTTATCTAAAATCAGCACTTTTGCACTGAGGAGAAATGATAAAAATGGTCATCTGTCCAATATATTTCTATAATCTCTAGGAAAGAAATTTATATATTAATTAATATATTAATTAATATATTAACTTATATATTAATGCACCTACTTAGATGACTTTAAAAGATGTATTCTTAGCATGAACTGATGAAGAGAACAGGGTAAAACATATCATGAACAAAATTTCCCCTTTTCCTCTCTAGAGTTGCACAGCTTGACATAAAATAGATACAAATAGACACAATAGATATAATAGATACAAATAAAATAAAATAACCAGAATAAATAGGATAAAACAGAGGTTTACATTCTGACCAGTGAATAAATTTTCCTGGTTAAACAATTTAAAAGATTGAAAATGTCTTAGAAATCAATAATAAGCCTTCTGTTCTCACAAGAAACTTTGATTTGAGCTCTTTCCTACCTAAACTGAAATATTTAGAATGAAATCTGAAAAAAAAAAAAAGAAAGAATGAAAAAAAAGAAAAGAGCTGGAAGAATGACCAGATCCTCCTTCCCCAGCCTCAAAAAGAAACAGTGGACAACAATTTGCTGAGTTCGTAAAACTCCAGGTGCTATCAACAGAAATTGCTCCTGATCTTCAGCTTTGCTCAGCTCGAGGCAGCACACAAATAATTCTGGTTTGGCTTTTTTGCTCTTTATCAACTGATCACTGGCTCCCATCTTGCTAAATGAACATCAGGGGAACCGTGGGGAGAAGGAGAGGAGGGTTTGAATTCACACCATGAAAAGGGGCAGTGACAGAGGGGTGGGATGCAGGTTGTGCATATTTTGGAGCTGCACAGGTGGAAAAAATATTGGGGGTGCTGGGGACAGGGGCTGGACACGAGCCCAGGGGTGCCCAGGTGGGCAAGAGAGCCCCTGGCAGCTGGGCTGGAGGAGGAATTGTGTGTCCAGCAGGAGCAGGGCAGGGATTGTCCCTCTGTGCTCCAGGGCTGGCTCCAGTTGTGGCTCCTGCAGGAGAGCCCTGGAGGGGCTGGAGCGTGTCCAGGGCAGGGCAGGGAGCTGGGGAAGGGGCTGGAGCCCCAGGAGGGGCTGAGGGAGCTGGGAAGGGGCTGAGCCTGGAGAAAAGGAGGCTCAGGGGGGACCTTGTGGCTCTGCACAAGTCCCTGCCAGGAGGGGACAGCCAGGGGGGTCGGGCTGTGCTGCCGTGTCCCAAGGGAAAGGAGGAGAGGAAATGGCCTCAAATTGCACCAGGGGAGGCTCAGCTTGGAGATTGGGCAAGGAAATTTCCCTGGCAGAGTGGTCAGGTCTTGGGATGAGCTGCCCAGGGAGCTTTGGAGTGCCTGGAATTGTCCCCGAGGAGTCTGGGGGTGGCCCTTGGGGACAGGGTTTGGGTGCTGCTGGTGCTGCTGGGGTGGCACTGGGGGATCCTCAGGGGCTCTTCCCACCTTGGCCATTCCATGCAATCCAAGCAGAAGGCCCCTGCACATCCCCCAAATCTTCAGGGAGCCCCAAGTGCGATTCCTCTGCTCCCAGCCTCAGCACCTTGAGGGCTGGGAGGAGTCTCCAGGATGGTCCCTGCCATGCCAAGGTCAGGTTCCTGCAGAGTCCAAGGGATGAGATGAAGTTCAGGTGAGCTTGAGAGTGACAGGCTGGGGGTGGCCCTTGGGGACAGGGCTTGGGCTGATGCTGGTGGCACTGGGGTGGCACTGGGTGATCCTGAAGCTCTCTTCCCACCTTGATTATTCTGGGATTCTGGGGTTCTGGGATTCTGGGATCATGGATGAGGGAGCCTTTTAAACCTTCAGGCTTGGTGAATCCATATTTTGATGAGTGTTGTTGTAACAGTTTCCGTGTTTTTCCAAGGAAAACCAACTGACCTGGAATGTGTCAGGCAAGAACCTTAAAAGTAGAGCAGACACATCCTACACCTTATTTTAGATTCCTAGATGGGGTTTTTTGAATATAAGAAACTTGTTCATAATCTTCAGTGTGTAATTTGCCTTTTTTCCAACAACTGCACCGTGTGTGGGATGGAAGGGGCACATCATGGTGTGTAATCTCACCTGGGATCCCAGCCCAGCATCTCCCATGGGATTTCACCTGAAAGGCTTCAGCAGCACAACTCACACTGCCCTGTATTTATTGAGGATATTTCCAGTTAAAATGCACACCTCTACCAGGTAATTAACACGTGTAATTCTCACCCTTCCAGGAGGAGAGGGGCACCTTCACATCCGCTGGGACAGTTGATTTTCATGGAATAAATAAACCTGGCAGCTTTCAAAAGCTCTGGCCTTGCTATAGAGGCACAAGGAAAAGACAATTTCAGCTGTCCAAAAGTTCAAAATCTGGTCTCAGGTCATCAGGTGCTGCAGGGAGATGGGCACATCCATCTGTCAGGGTATCCCAGGTTTCCATCCTGGAAAAATGTGTGTATCCAAGGAAATAAATCACTTTTTATCCATGCTGAACTTAGCTTACAGTCAGAACAAATAATTTCTTACAGCACAGCTGGTCCTCAACACTCTTTGCAGTCGGATGAGCAAAGAGGAAAACTTTGGATCTGCTGTGAATTATTTCAGGTCTAACAATGAGGGACACACAGGAGGAACTCTGTAGGTGAACACAATGATGGGGAGAAGTTTGTGGATGTTGTATCTCCAAACAGGTGGATTTTCAGGATATAGGGGAAGAGGGGACATTTTTCAGGATATAGGAGAAGAGGGGACATTTTATTTATTATTTTATTTTATTTATGTCACATGGGACGCTGTTGTGGAATGGGTGAAGTCTGAACCAAGAAAGGAGCTAAAAAAACCCCCAGGGATTGATTTGAGGACAAAGAGGAATGAGATGCCAACAAAGAGCAGAAGAAAGCAGAGCTGTGGAGATCAGGGCAGCAGCTGTGGAAAGGTTAGACTGTGACCTTTAGGGGTAAAATGAAGTGAAAAGTGTGCTTGAATTAAGGAAGGAGAAATTAAAATGGTCAAAACAGCAGAAAAGAAATAAGATTTTTTTTAATCCCAAAATTTTTTGAGTTGGGACAGTGACAGAATTTTTGAGAAGGACTGTGAGCAGGAGGAGCGCTGAGAAATGTTAATTAATGACCTGAAACTCTGGACTGGAAGAAAAGGTGGATTTTGGAGATGCTGTGGCACCAAGCTGCCTGCAGACCACAAGTTCTGAGCTGTGCAGCAAGTGGAGCAAGGGAAGAGGTTTCCAGAAAGAGTTTTTACTTTGAGAAAGGCTGGGTTTGACAGTGTCACCAGACCAGTGGATGGAGGAGTTTTCTGCTCCTGATGGAGTGACAGACCCTGGGCTCTCAGCAATGCCAGCATCTGAAATCAGCTGCAATCTGAGATATTCACAGCCCTGCCCAGCTGCTTTCTGCCACCACTCATCTTCAGCACTCACCTCCAAAGTGTGAATTCTGTTCAAACAGCACTAAAATAGAACATAAACAGCACTGAAACAACACAGAAAGCTCTACCAGTTACACATTTCCCATCAAGTGTGTTTTCCAATGAAAATGGAGGCTTTATTAAATATTGCAGGAAAAGTACAGAGGGTTAGAGATCAAAAAGGTTGATTTTTCCACTGGAGGAGTGATGTCTTGTGGGAGATGCAGTCGATTTCCTCATTCCCCAGTCATTCTTTGTGCCTAGACTGAATTTCCACTGATGCATCGAGCCTCGTTACACGGGCGACAGAAAATAATTGAGGAACGGCGGTGTTTTCTGTTCCCATAAATCAGGCAGCTTGGGAAACATCAAAGGGCCTCCTGAAACCCACAGCATCTGTAAAACTCGCAGAAAAACAAGGTGGAGGAGCTGCTGAGCGTTGCAGGGTTGGGTTTTTGGGTTGGTTTTTTTTTTTTTTCAAAATAAGTTTTGCGGTGTCCCGAGCGCGGTCGGAAAAAAACTCCTCGGCGGAGAGGGAACAATGTTCTCTATTCAGCCTGGTGGCTCCAGTGATCAAAGCTGGGCCTTCCCGAGCTCCCCAACTGTAAAAGATTGCAGGAACCTTTGGAGATGACATGGGGATCATAAAGGAGCAGCCATAAAGATAAGGGAAATAAATAAACCAGCAGGACGGGCTCCTTTGAGGGTAGAGGAAAGGCAGGGGCTTTGAAAAGCAGCGTGGGTTTGTGGTTTTTTTCTCTCTTGTTTGGGCACATTTATCAGTGCTTTTGTGGAGGTTCTCAAGGAGCTGTGAGGAGAAGAAAAACGAGGAGGGAATTGTGGTTGTGTTCCCAGATGCCAACAGCCAGGACAGGCTGTGTCCCTCCGAGTGTCACTTGTCACCAAACCAACCCACGTGGTCCTCACAGCTGGCTGAGGCTTTTCAACCAGAAGCTTTCTGGGCTGAAAATGCAGGTTTAGATGGAAAAAAAACCCCAAACCACTTTGAAAAGTGAAAAAAAAAATTGTATTTTGACTTTGTGGAGGTGAGATGTCACAATCTGTCACTCCAAGGAATGTTTTGTTCCTCACCTGGTTCGAATCAGACACACAGACACACACAAACATTTCTGTGCAAACCACAAAAAGAAAGGTCTAGTTTTGATTTGAACAAACAGCCAGAATGACCTTTTCACGTTTTGTTGTTTTGTTTTTCTTTTTCTATTTTTGCCAGAAAAGTCAAAACTTTTTTTTTCCTTTTTTTTCTTTCTTTCTTTCTTTTTTTTTTTTTTAAATTTTGTTCTGCTGTTTCTGGTTTGGCAAGAAAATCCAAAAACATTGATGTGCACCAGTACTTTCATGCTATTTCCTCCCTTCCCGAAGCCACAGAAGACTGAGGGGTCTGTGTCATGGAAATTGGCAGGGATCGAGCAATTTGGGAAAGCAAGGAGGAAAACAAAGATTCTTTTCCCTCTGATTCCTTGGGAATTTATCTGGAAGACACAACAGAGAGGGGCTGTGTAACCTCCCAGTCAAGAAACTCAAAAAACAGCTTCTTTTTTTAAAAAAAAATCTAATTTCATTCCAATTTTTTTGCAGATCTATGAGTGACAATGAGCTCCTGTACAATGTTAGCGTGTTGCTGATGGGAAGGATAAATAATTAACCTGGCCTGTTTTAATTTCCATCACCTCAGAGGGAAGGGATACGAACCAGCCCACGTCTTTAAAATCCATGGGCTAATTTCAGCTTGGCTTGGCAGGTGAACAGAGGCTTCAGGAATTATGTTCCAACAAGCTCCACGAAAACAGGGAGCTCTGTAAGTCAGAGAGGATTTATTGAGGCTGAGAAGAGGAAATCGAGGGGGACCAGCCTTAACCAGGCATCAGAGAATCCATGTGGAGGACAGAGAAATGGAAAAGGCTTTGCATGGAGCTTGTGGGCTTGGTCCATCACCTTTCCCCAAGTTCAAATCCAGGGTTTGGAGCAGCCTGGGACAGTGGAAGGTGTCCCTGCCCGTGGCAGAGGGTTGGAACTGGATGATCTTGAAGGTCCCTTCCCATCCAAATCATTCTGAAGTTTCATGAATTTTCTGGTGGCCCAAAATACCCCTTTCAAGGAGGCTGAAGCCATTTCCACTTGAAGCTCCCCAATGTTTCTCACCATTAATCTTTGATTTTTTTCTCTCATCCCCCACCTAAAATACCAGAACGTTCAGGAGTGTTAAGTACTTCATCAGAGCAGAATGGACTTTTACCAACCAGCAGCTACTTTTGCCTCATGTTTATTAATTTTTAAATCTCCTTGGCTCTCCACAATCCCAGCTCAGAGTCCTGAGCAAGAGCTGGGGCTGAGAACCTCATAAACCTGAGGAACAAAGCATTTCCATGGACAACACTGAGGTTCTTTCCTATTTCTGCTCTGAAAGCACAGGTATAACTAAATTCTCCCTTCTCCTCCACGTGGTTCTCCCCCTAAAATGTGCAGGAGAGGAAAAAAAAGGGGCATTTTTTCCACTCATTGCAAGGAGAGCAGGGAAGCTTGGCACACGAGTGAGCTATGTACTGGAATTTGGGTGGGTCTAGGAAAAAGCACAGACTTCAGTGGAAAACATATATGGGTGTGTGTGTATGTGTGTGTGAGCAAAAGCATTTTTAAACCTTAAATTAACCACATCCATGGATTGGTCAGGAACAAAAGGAAAGAAAAAAAAATAAAGAAAGCTGCCCTGAAAGGACATTTTTTGGGCAGTGCTGAGGATAAGCAACCCTACACCAATGGGGAAGTGTCACTGATATCTTTAATTCTTGCCTGACCACCCCGGGGAGGCAGGTGAAGGGCTCTGGTTTGTGAATCAGTCCAGAATATTAGTGGTTTGGAGGTCCCTCATGACCATTTCTCTCCCTTCTGGGAGCTGGTGAGGGGCTGCAGGGTTGGAGTGGGGACAGGGATGGGGACGGAGTGTGTGAGCCCCAGGGTGACCCCAGCACTCCTTTGGGAGCTGTTTTAGCAAAGGGATTTGCTCTGAGACCACAGCCCCAGGTGGTGGTTCCTGGTGCTTGTGGATGTGCCCAAGACTGGACATTTGAGGAAATTACTTTATTTCGAGATCCAGAGACTTTATTAAGGGTATCAATGGCCCAAAGGGGGATTTGTGTGAAAGGAGATGCATCCACAACTGACTTTAGACAGTGCAAAATCTCCCACATCAATGTTCTAGGTTTGCAACTGCTTGTGCTTTAGAGAACTGGCAATTTCAGAATCACAGAATCACAGAACCATGGAATCACAGAATCACAGAACCGCAGAATCACAGAACCATAGAACCACAAAATCTTCTGGTTTGGAAGGGTCCCACAAGGACCACAAACCCCAATTTTTAAGGGACTGAACCCCCAACCTTGGTGTTTTTAGCAGCAGACTCCAACCAGCTGAGCTCACACAGCATGGAAGGAGATTTTAAAGAGTAGGAATAAACCTCGGGCTTCTATGTAAGTGCACATGAATGTTTGCCCATAAAATATCACATCCTGAATCTATTGGACACTACTGAATTTTCTTTCCAGCTCTTAAAAATTTTAAAGTTTTGTTTAGGTGAAGCAGCTTCCAAAGATTTGTTTGAGGTGAGGCAGAGCTTGCTCTCCATTTGTCAGACCTGGACCATCAAGGGAAATGGGTGCTTTATGCAATTTGAAGAAAGAAAATGGGGCAGGAATGAACATTTTTGAATGTTTCTGTGCCCCTCAAAGAGAATATTGCCCACAATTGCTGTAATTCACTGTGAAGTAATTAATTATCAAAAAATAACTCAGTTATATGTACCAGCAGCATCATCTGAGCTTTGCCTAGGAGAGAAAGACATCCAATGCAAAAAAAAAAAAATTAGGTTTGGGTGAGGGAAGTGTGTACTTTGTGTCAGAGGCTGCATTTTGTCTGCATGAGAGAAGAGTCTCTTTTTGAAAAACATTTTCCATGGTGTGAACTTGTTCACACAGGCAGGGCAATCCTTCATAACCAAATAACTTCCTGAGAAAATCAGCTTGCAGCAAGTTTTAAGATGAAGCCCTGACAGACCCATCCTTCTTTCTTGGAAATGTGCTTTGTAGGGTGGCAAACATCGCTCCAGTTTCACTGCTGTGTCCTGGCCATGCAGAGATGACCAAAAATTTGGATTATTTAGCGGGTTACTCTGCATTTATCATTGCTCTGCCTACATCAAGCAGCACAAATCAGCTACAACCAACAGGTTAAAAGGATCCAGGAATTCTTTTATGGGAAAAATTTGACTCCAGTAACAGCACCCACCTTCCTGCTGGGTCAAGCTGTGCTGTTTTCCCAGTTAGATTTGATTTTGTCCACATTAGGAATAGATGAAAAAAAAAAAAAGGTTACCTATATATACCTTTAAACAAAATGATTTTATTTTCCTTTACCAGCTGCAAGGCCTTTTGCACCCCGCCATTACTTTCAATCCTATTGAGGTTTTTAGATACTTAAAAGGCGCAGGAATTTCAATATTTTTTGGTGGAAAACTCTTTTTCATAGCCTGACTTTTCAGTGTTGAGATTTAGTGGCTGCACAGAGATGGAAAATCATGAGCAGGTTGATCTCTGCAGAGCGTGTGTGCACAGTATTTGTGGGATATTCGTGGGGTATTTAAGGAATCCTTCATGAGCTTGTGGCCTGGGTGAAAGGAGAGCTGAGATTTACTGGAAATATGATTTATAGGGGAGGAAGAAGAGCAAAAACTGTTCCCCAGCAGCCTGCAGGGAGCCTCACCCCCATGGCCACACCTCCACCCAGCTCTGGGAGAGCCCCGGTGTGCAGTGACTAATTAAAAACAAACCCCAACTTGACTGGGACCCAGGGCAAGGAGCTGGCACAAGAGATTGTAATTAAAAAGAGCTGCTGAGCCCCAGGATGTGCTCCTGCCTTTGTAGGGTTGGGGTGCAGGTAGGAGATGATGCTCTGGTGCTGCTGGATCCTGGTGTCTGATGTTGGCTTTGGGGCACCAGGGGTCGTGAAAAAAAATAAAGAGGAGCACAAAGCATTGTAAATTTTCTGCTCCAGCTGGTCTGAAATGTGCCACTGCTGCCTGATAAATGTCTTTCCTGGCCCAGCTGAGAGGCAGGGAGAAGCAGCAGCCCTGGGGAAGGCAACCTGCAGCTGCTTTATCCCAATTTTTGAACGACCAGCAAAGTGCCAGCTTTCCTCCCTGCCATGGCTTGGCACGCTCCTCTTCATTTCCAACCACCTGCCGGCAATTGAAATTAAAAAATCCAGAGGAAGTGTCTGTTTGGGGGTTTGTTTGCTGGCTTGTTTTTAAACAAAACCAGATTTTTATTAGGCCAAGGAATGAATTTGGAGGAAAAAGGCAAACAAACACGAAAAGAAAGCAGAGCAGTTTTCTGTTCTCCCAACCCCTGTTCAGCTCTGGAACAGATGCTGCAAATTTCAAACCAGCTGCAGACTGGCAAATCACTTGCTCTGAGTTTTATTTTAGTATTATTATTTTTATTACTGTTATCCAAAGGGATGAAGTGATGGGTGAGTCCTGGGAAGGTTAAAAACAAGGCGCTGTCCTTTATCTGCTGGGAAAGAAGGGAAAGCAGGGACACAGCCAACCTGTGGTGAGCAGGGAGTGACAGTCCCAGCAAGCTGAGCATGGAATCATGGAATGGTTTGGGTTGGAAGAGACCCTAAAATCAACTCATTGCACCCCCTGCCATGGGCAGGGACACCTTCCACTGTCCCAGGCTGCTCCAAGCCCCAATGTCCAACCTGGCCTTGGGCACTGCCAGGGATCCAGGGGCAGCCACAGCAAATCTGGGAATTCTATCCCAGGGCCTGCCCACCCTCCCAGGGAACAATTACTAATTCCCAATATCCCACCTAACCCTGCTGTCCTTCAGCTTAAGGCCATTCCCTGTGTCTTGTCACCCTGTCCTTGCCAAAAGTCCCTTTCCAGCCCCCTTTAGGAATTCGAAGGTTCCTATAGGGTTTCCCTTACAGCAATCCAGTCCAACCCCTTCGTTCTCCTGCTGACCTGGGAGGGGATTCCCTTCCCCTTGAACTTTTTCCAGCATCACCTCAGTAGAAAACAGCTTCATTACTAATTCATGACTAATTATTTTCTATCTTGTTGCTTAATGAGGCTGCCACCCTGTGACCAGAACACTGAGAGGGAACACAGACACCCCTGATTTGGGTACAAAACCATGAAACCTTTGGCACATGAGCTCCTGCAGGTGGATTTCAACCAGGAAATTTATATCCAGAGAGGCAGAAATCAAAAGAAAACACGCCTTTGGGGCAAACAACTCACCCACCTTGAGCCCCAGCCCTGGAATCAGATGAAAAAGGCAGCATCAGCCTCTGTGGGTGTTTTTCCCCTGGGTGCTGTGCTCTGGAGGGGTGGCCTGTCCCCACTCTGAGATGGGAAGGCAGCAGGAGCTGTGTGAAATCACTCTCCCAGCAGCCAGAGCAGAGGGCCTGTTCCCCAAAAAAAGGAATTAAGGACTTAGGAAGGCCTTAGGTAGGCCTGGGTTGACTAAGGGAGAAGCTATTTTGCAGAAGATCCCTGCCCAGCTCCTGTTTTGTGCTGGAAGGTGTCCAGGTGCCCTCATCCCTGACCCTCACCCCGCTGGGTGCCCAGGAGCTCCGCGTTCAGGCACGCCACAAAAACACCACATGGATTAATTGATCTTGTGTCTGAGCAGGGAGAGCCAAAAGAAATGAGCCATTCCTTGGCTTGTGTTCAATCCTCTCCCAACACATCCCCTGCTCGCTCCTTCTGCACCTCCCTCCTGCACTGCTCCCCAAACCCTGTGGCTGCTGATGTTCCCAAATCTGAGCCTTGGGGGTGAAGGGGAGGCTCCTCCTTGAGTCTGAGGGTTTTTCCCACATTTCTGACTGATGAGGAGCTGGAAGGAAGGGGAAGATCTGCAAAGATGCACTAAATGAAGCTTTGGAAAGTTTGGAACTGCTGAAAACAGAGCTGGTGCTGCCTGTGGCAGGGGGCTGGAATGAGATGACCTTCAAGGACCCTTCCAACCCAAACCCTTCTGTGATTCCCTGATTCCCTGGTGTGATGGAGAGGTCAGGAATGGGTGGTGTGAACCCACAGGGGGGTTTCTGCTGGACATGAAGCATTGTGCAGTCAGCTAAACACTTCTCTGGGGGTGGGGTAAGTGCTCCTGGTTTGGATGTTTTGATTTACAGAAAGAGGAGAGGAATGGGACACAAAACAAAAATGAGAGAAAACAGGATACAGAGCGACAACCCTGTGGTAAAGAGAAATATCTCCAGAGAGGAAGAATGACAGGATTTAGCTGTTGGAAGCCCCCAGGGTCATCCTGGAAGGGAATGAAATTCTGGCAGTGACTGCAGAACAGGACAAGAGTTGGCATTAAGCTCTCTGAACGTTTAGTCCTGGCTTTATATTGAGTTATATTGTGTTTATATTGTGTTTATATTGGCTGCTAAGCTCGACTGGGATAGGACATCACTCCTGTTCTGTCCCAGCTTGGTTCCCTCTCTGTGCTGAAATGTTTGATGTTCCCACAGCAGCCTGAGGTGTAACTGAAAGTGGAAGTGCAGGGGATGAGCTCAATAAGCAAAATGCAAAAATGAATGCCCCTTTCAGGCTTGCAGAGCAGCTCTGGCACCCAACTTCCCAGAAACAGAGAGGGCAAGATCCCAGGAGTCTGTTCAGACTTGTCTGAGTAGAAAGAGCCAGGGATGGTTTGCACAGCAAGAATGAGGAAAGGGTTTGTGGGTGGGAAGAGCATCACAGCACGGGCAGGTTCTAAATGCTTAACTGCTCTCCCAATGTTTGAAAAGACTTTGGAGCAACAGTGTGCCAGCCAGGGAGGCATCCTGAAGTATTTTGTGCTGCCCTGCTGAAAAAAAAAGCCATTCATAAAAAAAAATTAAAAAGCAAGACAGGTTTCTGGGGAAGTTTTATTTTTTTTTCTTTTTTTTTCCCCAGCTGTGTATAAACCATATTGCTGAGCACAAAAAGGAGAGTTTTGTGATTATGAATATATTAATATAATTATATTAATATATTATAATTTCTTCCTGAAGGAACACCTTGGAGTGGTTGAAGGATGTGCATGGCCAAGCCCCCTGCTCATCCCCAGAGCCCAGGGTCTGGCTGGAGGGCAGGATTTTGGAAGGCTGGATGCTCACTTGTAATGTGTTAACTGCTCACACCCTTGCAGGATGTGCTTTTCCTCCCCTTGGAGGCTTGATCCAGACATCTGGGAATCACTGGGAGCTTCAAAATTAATCTCAATAAGCTTTGAGTCATCTTTTGCCTCCATTCTGCCTTCTTGCTCGTTCTATTTTTTCACATCATTGTATTTCCAAAGGCTCCTCGGTGTAAATCCATAATTACTGCAAAGCCTTGCACCCTGTCCTGGGGAACAACAACATTCCTGGACAAATCTCCCTCAGAAACAACAAACACACAGGAGACTTCTCCAGCTTTAATTCATCTCCCATGCCTGGCAGGCAGCAGCCTGGGAGAGGCTGATGGATTTGGGATTTTGCTTCTTTACTGTTTCTCTGTGAATGGTCGCTGCCCTGGCCCTGTTCTGAGTGATGTAAAACCCATCTCTGGCTTGGCCACTGCACCCCTCAGCCCTCCCTGTGCTGTTCCTCTGCTTT
>VWYP01003538.1:0-23118 GCA_013400435.1 Pycnonotus jocosus
GATCACTGCTGAAATGTCACTGCCGACACAGGGGGATCACTGCTGACACAGAGGGATCATTCCTGAAACGTCACTCCTGACACAGGAAAATCACTCCTGAAATGTCACTGCTGACACAGGGGGATCACTGCTGAAATGTCACTGCTGACATAGGGGAATCATTCCAGAAATGTCACTCCTTACACATGGACATCACTCTTGAAATGTCACTGCTTATACACGGAAATCATTCCTGAAACATCACTTCCGAAAAGTGAAATCACTCCTGACACAGGGAAATCAGTCCTGATAAAGTGAAATCACTCCTCAAATGTCACTCCTGAAACAATGAAATCAATCCTGAAATGTCACTCCTGACACAGGGAAATCAGTCCTGATAAAGTGAAATCACTCCTCAAATGTCACTCCTGAAACAATGAAATCAATCCTGAAATGTCACTCCTGACACAGGGAAATTATCCCTGAAATATCATTCCTTATACATGGAAATCACTCCTGAAACAGGGAAATCATCCCTGAAATACATGGACATCCCTCCTGAAACATCACTGCAGGCACAGGGAAATCACTCCTGAAAGAGTGAAATCACTTCTGACATGGTGAAACCACTTCTGACACAAGGAAATCACTTCTGACATGTCACTCCTGATACAGAGAAATCATTCTTGAAACATCACTCCTAACACCAGGAAATCTGAAATTAGGGGTATGGGATTAGGGCTTAAGGTTTGGGCAGGAATTCCTGGCTGGGAGGGTGGGCAGGCCCTGGCACAGGGTGCCCAGAGAAGCTGTGGCTGCCCCTGGATCCCTGGAAGTGTCCAAGGCCAGGTTGGACATTGGTGTTTGGAGTAGCCTGGGACAGGGGAAGGTGTCCCTGCCACGGCAGGGGGATGGAATGGGATGAGCTTTAAGGTTCCTTCCCACCCAAATAAATCTGGGATTCCATGAATCTATAATAGGAGAGCCAGGACACAGGAAGGGCCAGGAAGGGACACGCTCAGCAGCACCCACCTCTTCCATGCTCTTGCTGTAGGTGTCTTTGGCAGTGGCAACTGCTGCTAAATTGTTGGCTTCTGCTGTGGCCTGTAAGGGCAAAAGGGGCACAAAATTCAGGTGCAGAAGGACAGGGTTAAACTGTGCAAGTGCAGGGCCACACGTGGCCACAGCCAGGACATGTGTGTGACACCCAGAATGAGCCAAGGGGCTCTCCCAGCCTCCAAATAAGCTCATCCCATATTTACACATCCAGAAGAGAGGATTCCTACCCTCCAAGCCAGAGCTACGAAAACTTTGGCTTCAGCTGTGGGAACCAGCAAGGAAAGAGATAAAAGGCTGAGCCACAAGTAAACAGCTCCAGCTGCAACCCCTGGCAAGGCTGGCTGGCTCCAGCAGCCACTTCCCATGTGTCACCTCCCTGTGTGGCCTCAAGGATGTCATTCACCTGCAGGGAATCATTCCAGCTGAGCTGGCTGGGGCTGTGTGCAGCCAGCAATTCCCCACAGACCATCCCAGGTGTGATTCCTCAAGCTCCTGATGCCAAACCCTTCCCCAAGTGCTGTTCCTTGGGTGGTTTACATCTGGAATAAAGTCTCAGCACACCCACAGTGCTGCACTGGCTGGACACCTCTGCCAATTGCTGGGAATTCATGGCAATTCCAGTGCAGGAATTCCCACAGCTCCCACTCAACACCTACCTGCAGCATCGACTTGGGGTGTGGCAACTCCTCCCCTTGGTAGATCCTTATGTAGGCCTGGAAAAGCAGAGGGAGAAGGGAATCATGTGGAATGCAGAACACAGGAGCAACAGCCACCACCCCCACCCAGCTCCAGACAGCATTCAGAGAAGGATGTTCCAGCATGAGATGGCTTTGGTCAGAAAATGCCACTCCTTGGGTGGCCTGGGTCACTCACTGGAGGCTCTCCCTCCTCCTCCTCTCACTCCCAGGGTCCCTCCCAAAGGATCTGCACCTACCTCTGTCCTTTCCCTGAAGGAGTAGCCCTGCAGAGTAGGTGGTGACAATTACTCACCAGTGTCTCGCATGGAAATGTCCCAGTAGCCATGACAACAAAAATAAGCTTTTTTTCCAAAGGCAATTGGAATACAGCCCTCAGCTTACCCCCCTCTAGCCCTCAATTCTCCAGAGAAGGAAAACAACTCTTCCCACTTTCTGGGCTTGCTGTGTGGTCAAACACACGACCATGAGGTGTTTGACCTCTGCTGCAGTGAGTCAGGACTGTCAGTGCTGCTGCTGCTGCTTTCCCCTTTAGCTACAGCAAACTTCCACAGAGGAATAAATCCACTTTCTCCTAAATGAATACCTTAAAATACTCCACAAGGCCTCGACAGGTGATGTGGTTTCCATTGATCTCCTTAACATCCAAGTTCTCAGGACTAAGAAGCCAAGGAATCAAAATCTTCAAGTTCTTGATGAACTCATCGTCTATTTCTGGGGGGAAAAAAAAGGAAAAAGAAAAAAGAGGCATCACAGAGTCCCAGAATAGTTTGGGTTGGAAGGGACATTGAAGATCATCATGTCCGAATCCCCTGCCATGGAAGGTTCTTCCTCCAGAGGGTGGAAGGAGGAGGCTCCACAGGGAATGGTTCAAGGCTGCCCAGAACTCCAGGAGGATTTGGATCTCAGGGGATACACAGGGTGGGATTTCTGGTGTTTCCATTAAATTAAACTGTATAGGACTGAAGGCAGAAAAAACCTCAATGCAACAGCCAGGAATTCGGAGGGTACAGAGAGCAGGGAAGCTCCCCCTCCTTTCTTCCATCAGAGCACAAAAAGCTGAGTACAGCTCTGAGGCAACACAAAAACGGTGAAAATTGTGTCCAGAAGCTGCTGACAGCTCCTGTCTGCACACAGCACTTGTTCCATTCTCCTCAGCACCTGGGATGAAGGGGGAGCTCCAGGGATCAGCTCAGTTTCCACCAGCACATCTCCCTGCTGCTGCCTCGCTGTCCCTCCTGCTTAGCGTGGAGTTTGCCAGGAGAGCAAGTCTGAGCCAGACAAAACCAGGGGAAAGCTCACATCTTGTGCCTGCTAATTTATTTTAAGTAGCTAATGGTCCACTTTACTGCTAAGAATGCAGCAGCCTGGAACCAGCAAGGCTGGTGAGGAGTTCACAACAAACACCTAAAAATATCCCCAGCACGTGGCTCCTTTCAGGGTGGAGAATCTCACCACAGCTCTTTTCTCCTTCTCCCTTTTTTTTTTAACCTGCTGAACCAAGCCTGCCCTGTAGGGAAACCACTGATCAGATAAGTCAGGCAGATTATTTCACTTTGAAAAGCTTTCCAGGGAATATTTAATGTTCTGAGAGCTTGGGGAACCAGCCTTTCACCCACCACAAGCACCAGCTTTTGCTGCTCTGCCTGTGGGGTGAGGCACAGGAATTTACTGCAGCCATAACACCACATCCACAAACATCCAGCCTCATCCCTGCCCTTCCCAGTTTTCCTATCAGTGCCCTGGGTATTGCCAGCAGCTCTCAGGCCTTGTCAGCCTCCCACACCTTTCCTCCCTCCACATCTTGTCTGCTGCACTGGGAGTGTGAACATCGCTGGAGGAGGATCCAACTCCTCTCCCAGAAGTTTTTTTTTCATGGAAAATATTCATGGGGGTTTCAGGAACAACCAGGACAGGGCTTCCAAGGAATGAGGGTAGAAACCAGAGCTTTGCTTTCGTACCTTTCAGTTTTCCATCGAAATTGGGGTTGGTGGCGACTTTGAGGCCGGGGTGAGGTAAGAGGAAGCAGGAGATTTTGGTGAAGCAGGAATGGATGTGCTTCCTGACATTCTGCAGCTCTTCATGCTGATTGCCTGACACCTGTGGGGACAATAAATCACACAATATCCTGAGCTGGAAGTGCCCACAAGGATCATCAAATCCAAATCCCAAATCCAGGCCCTGCACAGACACCCCCACCCTGGCCATCCCTGGCAGCCTTGGGAATGTCACCATTCCCTGGGGAGCCTGGGCAGTGCCCAGCACCCTCTGGGGGAAGAACCTTTCCCTAAAATCCAACCTAAACCTCCCCTGGCACAGCTCCAGCTGTTCCCTCAGGTTCTCTCAGTGGTCACCAGAGAGAAGAGCTCAGTGCTGCCCATTGACTTCCCACAGTTTGAGGTCAGCAAGTTTCCTTCAGGAACACTGGGATAAAGCTGGCAGGAGCACAGGACACTCCACACTGTGGCTGCTTGCAGTGGGGGAAAGGAACACAGAGGATTCCATAGGCATGAGGACAAAGAGAAAGAACTGGAATATCTGTGACCACATGCCCTGCAGCATGTTATTATCAGCTGGAAAATGCAAATGTCCACGGATGACTGGAATACAAAAACATTTGGGATTTCCCACTGGGGCATTCCTTGTCTCACATTTAATTAGGTCTCTCCACTACCAGGTCACCCATGAATTTCCTGACTGATCCCAAGCAGTCCTTGCCCATCATTTTTATTGTGCAATTCCCTAATTACTAAAGCAGCAATCCTAATCTCTTGGGAATCTGCTGGCTCCCATTGCTGTCCACTCTCCCACAGTCCCAGGGAGCTGGGTTTAAGCAGAGGCCTGAACATGGCAAGGAAATTCACCCTCCCCAAATGCCCCCTCTGTGATTTTAAGGCACTGAGTGTGACCATAACCAGCACTGCAGCTCACACCTGACATCCAGTGCTGAGGCTCAACAGGAAAATCCTGGAATCACAGAGTGGAGTGGGTTGGAAAGGCCCTGAAAGGTCATCCATGGGCAGGGACAGTTCCACTATCCAAGGCTGCTCCAGAACCAAAAGCAAGCAAAACATACCTTCAGCCTCTTCTCCAAAAATCTTGCCCCACCATCAGATCCATAGGAAAATTCATAAGGGAAGCTCCAGTCACGAACAAGGAATATAAGGGACTGGAAAACAAACAACACTGGGGTCAGTGACCTGCTGCTCAGAGCCTACAGCAGTGCCTGAGCATCCTCACCCTCATTTCACATCAAAACCTGGCTCTGAGTCTTCTCCCAGCTCCAGCAGCATCTCCCACCTTTCCTGGTGGAAATCAGAGGTCCCTGTGTGCAGGGACTGAGACCACTCCACTGTCCCACAAGGAAAAGAGGGAGCAGCCCCCAAATTGCTGCACCAGTTTGAGTCCCTGGCTAGGAGAACAACATCAATCATCCAAACTGCCCAAGAAAAGAGATTGTTTCTAACCAGGACAAAAGGCAGCAAGCTCTCTAATTCCAGCCACATTTAGTTCCATCCTATGGGAATTCTACAGGCTCATTTTTTTTCTGCCTTTTTCACTGGGCAGCTTTCCAGACAGACTTTTAATGAGAAGCAGCTGCAGAGGAATGAGGGTGAATAAGAAATCATTGGCTTTTGTAATCTTTATTGAGGCATTCAAAGTTCCTGGGCAATAAATAAATAAATACCAGAACGGTCAACTTTGAATCTTTTAAAAAGAAAAAGTTTTCAGAAAAAAAAAATCAGGTCTCCACTGCCTCATCTATAGAAGGGAGCAACATCTCATGTAGGAAAAAAAAGGTTTGGAGGGGAAAGTCCTGGATGCCAAAGCCCAGGATGGTCTGGCAGAGGTGCCAGGGCTCCTCTCATGCACATGGATAAGCAGGTCAGCAATTGGAATTTCCCTAGCATTTATCTATGTTTAGAACAAAAATCTAATGGAGGGAGGGGAAACATTCCTGCTATTTCTCTTCCATAAAACATCAGAAAAAATTTAAAAAAAAAAAAAGAAAAAAGGGGAGAGAGGAGTGAGTTGGCCTTTTTGAATTGCAGGAGAAGCCACAGTGACTGCACCCACTGAGCTGGTTCAGGACATGCTGTTCTCAAACACCAGGAGATGCTTCAGAGACATGTCCATGCTTAGGACTTTTCCACAAACACATTATGCATGTCTTCAATTGAGATTTTTTTTTTTTTCCCTGAAGTAAAGTTGTTCCAGACAGGCTGTGTTTACCACTGCCTTTGTGAAGGCTCCATGTTCAGGGCCAGCCTCTGGTGAGGGCTCTTCAGAGGGAGGAGAGGAGGGAAACAAAGGGAAATGAGGAGAGAGACAAAGGGAAAAGTCTCATTGCCCTTCCCTTCCAGCAGCATCAATGCCACTGCAGTTTATTCACCATCACACTTGGACAATCTCAGGATTCCAAGATGATTTCTGTTGGAAGGGAATTTAAATCTCATCCAGTGCCACCCCTGCCACAGCAGGGACACCTTCCACTGTCCCAGCTTGCTCCAATCCCTGTCCAAGCTGGCTTTGGACACCTCCATGGATCCAGGGGCAGCCACAGCCACTCTGGGAAAACTCCCCACCCTCACTTTTCCTGCTTCCTAATCAGCACTCTCACCTTTAAAAATATGTTCTGCAGGAACCAGCCCACGCTGGGTGAGGACAGGAGATCATTTCTCACCTGGCCACAGCACCACTGACCCTCCTGCCACATCTGTCACACTCACCAGGGTTCCCAGCATGGTTTGATAATTTTCCCCAGATCATTAATGAAGATGACATTGAATCAGAGAGAGCCTGGGGGAATCCCAAGGAAACACTTCTGAAGGATGATGATTCCCAGGCACAATTAGTTCAGCGTGCTCTGGCATCTACCACTTAATGAGTTTTTAATCCATTAACAATGGATTAAACCAGACAATGCTGACTTCATTTGCTTTTAATCAGCGTCCTGGAGAGATAAGGCTGACAGAAAGTGAGGGATCATGGCTGAGAGTTACTTTTATCAACCCAACTCATGGTCTTTCAAAAATTGATAATGGGATTGTTTGACAAGACTCACCATCCACAACCTGTGACTCGACAGCAGTGACAGTGTTTGGGAAAATCAGAGCCTATTATCCAGCCCTAATGATTTAAGCATGTTTAAGTTTCCCCTCACAGCCTCCTTTTCACTGGTGGAGTAGGAAGTATCTCAGTTTCACTGGAGTATTTGGCTACATTATCCCCACGGTTTTGAAATAAGGAGCAGGAGTATTTATTTAATGTCTGGCTTTTTGCTGTACCATGTTACAACATCCTTCAAGCTCTTGTCTGTCATATATTTTTACTATATAGATTCATATTTTTACCATTAATCAGTCACCATCCCACAGCAGAATCCAATACGCCTTAAAAGTCTCAATTTGTCCATTTGTTGTATTTTTTAACCTTTTAATTTTATTTACACTTCCTGACCACAGACACCTTTTAAAGCCCTTAGTCCTTCCAGGACAACAAATTCTTTTTTTTATGTGGGAAAGCAAATGTAAAATAGCTGTAACTCATTCCCAATTACTCTCTGGATTTTTACAGCATGCTTTGTTCTCCTGCTGGTTTTTACTTCAGAAGTTCACAAACCCTCATCCAAACTAATCAAAGCACTCCTGTGGTCTAAAACCAGGAACCAACCTCACTTACTGTGACTGCCCAATGCTCTCCCTTTTTTTTAAACACCAGCTTTTCACACGTTGGGGAGCAGAAGGATGAACAGATGTCCCTCATTTGAAGTTAAAGCCCCACTTACACTGAGTTTTCCCACAGCTTTGCTAATCCTTATCCTTTCCTTCTGCCAGGAGCAGGGATTCCCAGGGCAGGTGAGTTCAAACCTCTCAGAACAGAGGTTGGGCAGAGTTCCTGACTACAGAGAGTGACAAATCCGCTGCCAAACCAGCTGCTTTCCAAGCCTGGCAGGACGGGGCAGAGCTCTTGGGATGGCAAGGGTTGAGAGAGGAAGGAAAGAGGGATGTTGGATGTATTTGGAAGCAAGGAAGCACAAAGCCCTTCAGTCCCATCTCCTCCCATGCTGCAAACTGCAGTGACACCTCGTGGTGAAGCCAAGGGGCTCCGGGACAAACGAGCCTGGCCAGGATCCCGGGACTCACCTGGAAAGGCTTCTGGAATGTCTCCTCCATGGCCAGCCGGCCATACTCGGTGAAAAGCTGGAAGGAGAAGGAAAGAACAGGACAGTTTGTCACTGTGGGACATGGGGGCACCAGCAGCGAGTTCTGCTCCCTGTGACAGGGACAGACCCAGGAAACAGCTGGAGCTGTGCCAGGGGAGTTCAGTTGGATTTTAGGGAAAGGTTCTTCCCCCAGAGGGTGCTGGGCACTGCCCAGGCTCCCCAGGGAATGGTGACATTCCCAAGCTGCCAGAGCTCCAGGAGAGCTTGGACAGCGCTGCCAGGGATGCCCAGGGTGGGATTGTTGGGGTGTCTGTGCAGGGCCTGGAGCTGGATTCAAAGATCCCTGAGGGTCCCTGCAGGGAATTCTATAATTCTCTGAAGCAGGAAAGGACATTTATCAGTGAGGACAACCAGCACCACGTGCAGAGCTGGACACAAAGCAGCTCTGGGCTCCCAGCTCACATCCCAGAGGCACAGGGAGCTGCTATGGAACCATCACCCTGCTGAGCTCTCATGTGAGAGATCCCAGCCTGCAGCTTTTGGCTGCCAAATCTGTGGAAAATGGCTCAGATCAGCTGCTTGCTGCTGGTTTCATACCAACCAGAAAGTTCTCGTGCTCCAGGGGGCTGCTGGAGCCCTGCTCCCTCTAAACACTCCAGGAAGGAGCGGAAATGAATTCAGAAGTAAGTACTTTCCCTGCAAACCCCTGCTGTGCAAAGACTCTAAAATCAGCCCAGCAGCAAGATTTGAAGGCTCTCCAGTCTCTCTGCACTCTAATTTCTAACTGAAGGCACAATAATGTGTTTCACAGATGCCTAAAAATGGGTCAACTTGTTAAACAGTCGTGGCTCAAAATCCAAACTGAAAGATCAGAGCTACGCTGAATAAATTCAGTGTTAAAGAAGTGTTATTGTTAATAATATTTATGGACTGAGATAATTCAGAAGTCTTCAAATGCTGATTTTTTTCAGCTGGACTTTTGCTTTTCTTTCCTTTCCTTAAGCCCCTGGAAAAACTTACCCAATTAATCAATCAATCAATGAGCTGAACAGAAGAGAAAGCAGGAGGTAATTCGAGGAAATGGGCAGGACACCTGTGCCACAGAAATCCCATTAGCTGCTTGTCTCCAACTGTCAGGGCTGGAATCACCCTGAGAGGGTCACTTGTCCTGAGCCAGCACCAGATGGCAACACCCAGGCTGATAATTCACAGTCACAGAATAAAATCCCAGCATGGTTTGGGTTGGGAGGGACCTGAAATCCCATCCAGACACCTTCCACTGTCCAAGGGTGCCTCAACCCTCACCCAAGCTGGCTTGGACACTTCCAGGGATCCAGGGGCAGCCACAGCCTCTCTGGGAAACCTATGCCAGGGCCTCACAGGCAGAAATTCCTTCTCAATATTCCATCTAACCCTGCCCTCCAGGAGTGGACACCATTCCCCGTGGTCCTGTCACTCCAGGCCCTTGTAAACAGCCATTATTAGGTTACCCCAAAGCTTCTCTTACCTGCAAGTGCTGCAGATCATCCTCCTGCACATTCTGGGACAAGTTATAAACCTGCATTTAAATAAAAAACCAACTTCAGATCACTGAGAACAGCCTGTCCTTGGGGATAACACACACCTGGTGTGGCCAAAGCTTACAACATCCCCGTGGGGACACGGGCAAGGTCCCAGGTACAAGTGGGAGGAAGGGAAGCCCTGACAGGCTCTGTGACCTCCTCCAGCCCAGAGGTTTCTTACCTGGATGGAGCTGATCATGGTGCTGAGGGCAAACACGGTGGCAGAGTCCCTCAGGGTGGACTGGCTGTCAAAGGTGCCCTGAGTGTCCATCAGCAGCACAGCGACCTGCAGGGCACAGAGCTCCTTCAGCACCCCAGGCAAAGCCACCCTCATGTGCCACAGGGGGGAAATGACACCTGAGTGACTGTGCTAGGGTCTCACTGCTTCTGCCTCAGCCTCCTCATTGCTGGGGGACAAAGGAGAAGCTCACCCCCAGCCACTCCTGACAGCAGGGTGACTCCAGCAGGCAGCAGAATTAATGCTCTGCAAGGCAGTGAGGGAACTGCTGTGCTCCTCAGACATCTGCTGCCAGTGCAGAGGAGGCTCTGCCTGAGTCTGCACCAGAAACCAAACACAAATTGCACCTCCCCAACCCAAACACACTCAGCCAGCGTTAGAAATCACAGCCTGAATGACTCAGTGGCATTTGGGTGCCAGGCTCTGCACTGAAGTGCAGATAAACACAAATATTCCTGGCTATCAGCTGAATTTGCAGGATGCTCCAAACCCACTCTGACAACCCTGAATGAAGAAACTCCACCTTACAACTTCTGATTTAGGAAAGAGAAATAGTTTGCAAGGACATGAGATTCAAGATTTCTGGGAAAAGTACAGAAATAAACTCTGGGATGCACAGAGTTGAGGGACACTTAGAGAACATATCAGAGGCACTTGGACATCACATCATCTCACTCTGTTAAACCCATCCATTCTAAAACAGATACATGGCATTGAAAACCTTCCCTAAACTTGCACAGCCACCTAAGACAAGGCAGGAGAGTCTCAAAAGGTGGAAGAGGAAAATGAGCTGACAGAAACAGGGACACACACACACCTTGGTGCCATCGGGCTTGTCCACCAGGAAAACCTCGCTCCATATCTGAATCCCGGTGGTCTCTCGCTCGGAGCCGCCCCTCCAGGAGAAACCAGTCAGAGGCTCGTTGTAATCCCCAAGCCAGTCCACTGCTTCCTGCAGGGAGGAACACAAGGAGTTGCTGGAGGTGTCAAAAAGAGGTTACGAACCTCATAAGAGAGGTTTTTTCCTTCCTTTTACTGTCAAGGCATCTCAAATCCTGGGGTCGGTTTTGGGCTCCTCACAACAAAGACATGGAGGGGCTGGAGCATGTCCAGAGAAGGGTCTGGAGCCCCAGGAGAGGCTGAGGGAGCTGGGAAAGGGGCTCAGCCTGGACAAAAGGAGGTTCAGGGGGGACCCTGTGGCTCTGCACAACTCCCTGACAGGAGGGGACAGCCAGGTGGAAATCAGGCTCTGCTCCCAGGGAATAAGCAGCAGGAAAAGAGGAAACAATCTGAAGTTACACGAGGGAAGGTTTGGGTTGGATATTAGGAATTTTTTTTTCACTGGAAGGGTGGTCACACATTGGAACAGGCTGCCCTGGGGAATGGTGGAGTCCCAATCCATGGAAGTGTTCAAAACACACAGATATGACACCTGAGGATATGGTTTAGTGGTGAATAAGGTGATGCTGGGTTAGCAGCTGGATTCAATGATCTCAGAGGGACTTCCCAGCCTAAATGATTCTGTGATTCAGGGCACCAGATGTGAACATTCCTGCTCCAAAGTCAAGAATCCACCAGAAACTTCTGCCTGGGGAAGCATCTGCTCTGTTTTATTTTGTGAAGGCCATGCTCACGAGAGGCTTGGGCATCCCTAAAGCACCAAGTGCTGCCCAGCTCATCCCTGAGCAGCACATGGGAGCAAGGAGGAACACCACGGCCTGGGAAGGGCCCCCTGAGGGGCAGCCTTACCTTGTTGTACATGTAGCGCAGCATGAAGTCCATCAGGAATGATTTTCCTTTCCTAAAAGCTCCAGCCACGGACACAGCCACGACCTCCTTATCCCTGACAGCCTCGGAGAGGAGGATGCGGTTCAGGGCGGCTTCGTCCAGCTCAAAGGAGTGATCATCTTTGACAATGAGCACCTGCACTGGCCCTGCCTTCCTCACAGACTCCTCCTCCTCAGAGCTCCACTCGTAGGTCTTGTCTGCAAAACTACCTGTGAGAACAGGGAAAAGGAGAGGGGTTTGGTGCCTTCCTCTGCACAGCAAGGAGACAGCAACAGCGGGGCTGGACAGGGTGCTAAGAGATCCAAAAACTCAAATATCCATCCCAAAACGGCATCATCCAGAGCAGATCTGCTGCACCTGCCCTCAGACACCCCAATGGAGACTCCTTGCTCCTTTGGGGTCATCTGACCCCGTGCTCCTCACAGGCAGAGCATTCCCTGCTGGAGTCCCCCTTGGCAAAATGCATCCATTAGATTTTATCCTACATGGAAAACAGATTCCTGCAGCTTACCACATAAACACTGCCTGCCATAACACCTCCCTCAGCCCTTTCTCAGCTGGAAAAGCAAAGTCCAAGCCTTCTCATCATCCCTTCTATCACATTACCCAGGATCTGCTCTCCTCTGGACACTCCCCACCAGGTCCTTCCTGAAGGCTGACTCAAAAATAGAAGCAGCTCCCCAGCTGAGGCATCCAAGGATCTCACATCTCTATCAAAGGATGCTGCCTTTGTGTATCCTGTGCCACTGCTGCTCCTGTAGCAACACATCCCTGCTCCAGCTGCAGCCTGAGCTGATGCTCCAAGTGCAATCTGCTGTTCCTGCCATCAAGCCTCATCATCAGCATCTCCCAGGACACTCCCAGCAGGAATCAGGCCATGCAGACACAAGCCCATCCTGATAAAAGCCACTTCTCTGCTCCCAAGTGGAAAGCACACACAAAGCACAAGCACTGCCCACTCTCCCATTTGGAAATGGCAAAGTTCCCTGTGGAGCTGCTGCCTGGGCTGTGGAGGGATCACACAGGAGGATCTCACAGGACCTGGATGCATTTTAAGACCTGCAGCCCTGGGATTTGCAAAGAACAGGCTGGCTCCAGTAATTTTCCTTTCCTGGTCTTTTCAAACTTTCCAGCACAGGGAAGAGATGCTGAAGGTGATTCCTGTGCCTGTCAGCTCACCTACAGCCATGTGAAACCTCCTTGCCAGCAGGGAAAGGAGCATGAGATGGAAACTTCCCCCCACATTCCAACAAAAACTTCCCAGTTTGCTGGCTCGGGCTGTAACTTAAGTTTTGCCTCAAGCTAAACCTCCCCAGTCTGTTTCAGCCCCTGACCTTGGGGACCCAGCTTTGAGCTGTTTCAAAGCACAAGGTCTGTGTGTGCACATGCTAAAAGAGAAGTTATAAATATCACGAGGAATAGGATTTGCCCAGTCTGGGCCTCTCTATAAAGAAGCCTCCAGCAGTAACTCCATATTTTAAATAACAGCAGCACTCTTGTGATTTCCTAAGATCCCACAAGGAAGTACCAGGATCATTAAGCCTGGTTGCCAGGGGATTTCTGGTGGCTCTTGGACATAGACTATGAGCTTTCTTTGCTCACAGCTGAAGGACAAAGATCTTTTCTTCCCATTGCTTGGAGGTTTTTTAACTAAACAAAAGTCCCAAACGCTGTGAAAAACGAGATTCTCCAGCAGACTGCAGCACTAAAATCCCCTCAAGCACTGTCACTGCTTAGGGGCTCCAGGAAAAAGAGAAAAAATCCTTCCCATATCAAATCCATGGAGTCAGCATCCAGGCACACCCCAAACACCTTTTCCAACATTGAGGCATTCCCAGCAGGTAAGGACAACCAAGTGCCAAAGGCCCACAGGCTCTTGTGCTCCTTTTAAGCCCTGCCAAGCTGCAAGGGCCATATAAAGGATAGGAAATGCCTCCTCTCTTGTGGTGTTTCCCAAAGCCCTGCTCAGCTAATCCAAGTCCCATCTCTATTTTCTTCTTCCAGCTGCACAGAAAGGACAGTGGAGAGATCCTTGGATAGAATGTGACTCACGGCAGGGGCAGGAGAAGATTTGTAAATCAAATTAAATTGAAATATTTCTGATTCTAACTCAGCCATCAGGATGCAACAGCTGTGCCACCTTCCCAGACCAGACAAATCCCACCTCCAGGCAGGGAGACAGAGGGAAGCAGGACCAACAATTTGGCTGGGACAGCTGGGAATGTTCACCTGGAGAAAAAAAGCATCCTGGGAGAGCTCAGAGCCCCTTGCAGGGCCTAAAGGGGCTCCAGGAGAGCTGGAGAGGGACTGGGGACAAGGGATGGAGGGACAGGACACAGAGAATGGCTTCAAACTGTCAGAGGGCAGGGCTGGATGGGAGATTGGGAAGGCATTCTTGGCTGGGAGGGTGGGGAGCCCAGAGAAGCTGTGGCTGCCCCTGGATCCCTGAAAGTGTCCAAGGCCAGGCTGGAGGACACTTGGAGCACCCAGGACAGCAGAAGGTGCCCCTGCCCATGGCACAGGTGGGACTGGATGAACTTTAAAGATCCCTTCCAACCCAAACTACTCTGGGATTTCATGATTGATGTTTTCACTCATCCTGCACTAGCAGTGGGTACCAAGATGGGCACAAATCCTTGGATGCTCCTGGCCCAGAGAACTGAGTGGACCTCCCAGTCCAGGCCAAGGATCCAAGCCCCAGGACAGGGGCTGAGGGGAGTTCTCTGCCATCCCACTGCCAGAGGGACACCTGGTACCACATCCCCTCTCCTGGTGCCTGGATGGGATCTTCCCCATTTTCTTCTCTCTCTGCTCTTTCCAGCAGCTGAACCAACAACCAGCACAGAGAAAGGATTGTTTCGTTCCTTCAAATCACCATAACATGAAGGAGAGTAATTTTTTTAAGCAGATATTAACAGATTTTGGGATAACATCTCCAGACACAGAAGTGGCCATGGTCTCCTAGGGGACATCCTTGTTTCCATCACCTGAACACCAAGAAAATCAGGCTGTTTGCACAACACAAAGCACCATGAGCAGGATATGCTGATTCCCCAGTTCCTTGGAGACAGCAGGAAAGGGGGTTATATTAAGCAGGTCTCTGAACTAATGTCATCCCTATCTCTGCTTCTTTCATGCAGGTCATCTGCAGACAAAACTATCTTTTCCATATTTATATTCATATTTCCATGTGATGAAACTTCCAGGTTCTGTTTCTCAGATTATCTGCCACACTGCAGAGCCAGGGATTATTTTATAAAATGGCTGCACACTACTAGAAATCAATTATTTTAACTGGCCCTTCTGGCCATAAATGAGTTATTTGCCTTGAAGGAAGCTGTACCTGGCAGTGGTGAAAACTCATGCAGCCAAGAAGGAAAGGAAGGAGAGCTCAGCTTTCCTAAACACGCTCCCGTTTTCACTCCTTTTCTGAGCTGACTCCTCCTTTCTCTCAGCTCTCTCCCGGCGCCCTGCAATTACGTCAATTCTCCAGCTGCTCATTCAGAAATTGTCAGGATCCAGCTCCTTTTCCCCATTTCATAACAGCTCATTTCCATGACTCTGGAGCAGGGTGGAAGCCACGTCTCTTTTCCATCTGGCAATTCCAAGTGGGAAGGGGAAGGAGAGCAGGATTTGCATTTGTACTCACTGGGCTGTCAGACAGCACAAAGAAAAAGCAAAGAATTCTTTAACTGGTCTAAGACTTGCTTTTGACTAAATTAATTAAATTGAAACAGCATATTTCACATTGTGCCTGTGTGTAGACTGACAGACATGCCTAATGTAATTTAGTTAATTTATTCTTCTCTAGGAGTTAATTACATGCCACTAATTGTGCAATGTTTGGTGAGTGCTTGCTGAAGCCTGTTCTTTCACCATGCAAGAACAGGTCACAGAAATGCTGACTGCATCCCAGAGTCCCACTAAGGAATCAGCCTTGTCCTCAAGTGAGCCTGCACAATAAATACATTTAATTCCAGAGAATGAAACACAGCCATGGCCCATCATCTGTGCAAACACTGCCTGGCCAGAGCCTGAGGAAGCCAATCTGCCAGCCCTGCTCTCAGGCTCTCTCAGATCCCAGGAGTCTCAGCTGTCCAAGCTTTTCCCTGTGGAAAGCAGGGGCTGCAGCCTGGGCTCCAAATCCCCCACTGAAATCACAATGCCAAAATAGTTTGGGTTAGAAGGGACCTCAAAAATCATCTTGTTCCACCCCCCTGCCATAGGCAGGGACAGCTTCCACTATCCCAGGTTGCTCCAAACCCTGTCGAGCCTGGCCTTGGACACTTCCAGGGATCCAGGGGCTTCTCTGGGCAACCTGTGCCAGGGCCTCACCACCCTCACAGGGACGAATTTTTTCCTCCTATATAATGTAATTTCTCCTTTATTAGTTTAAATCCATTTCCCCTCATCCTATCACTATCTGCCCATGTACAAAGTAACTCTCCTTTTTAAAGCCACTTCCAAGTCCTGGAAGACTATCATGAGGTCTCCCTGGAGCTTTTTCTTCTCCGAGCAAAATAACCCCAGCTCAGATGTCACACACACAAAACCACCAATGTCAGGCACTGCTGCCATTCTGAGGGCATTCAAACCAAGTTACTGCGTGGAAAACAAACTACCCAGGAGAGAAAATCGAGGTTTGATGTAAGCCTGAACTTGCCGTTATTTCCTTGGCACAGAGTATCCTGTATGGCCGTGTCAGGCTGCTTATCAGCAGCTCCCAGGGGATCACTTGGACCAGCAGTGATATCTCTGCGGGTCCTTTCTGGAGTTTCCATCCCAAACACATCACACTGCCACCAACAGCAGCACGAGCCAAGCCCTGAACAGAGCTTGCAGTCAGCCTCCATCCCTCTGGATGCTCTCCAGAAGCTTATCTGCCCTCCACACCAGCTCTGGGGAACACAACTATCCCTCCCCAAGCAGCTCCCCTGCACGGGGCACGTCCAGCCTGGCTGCTGCTGGCACACGAGCGCTGCTCTCTGTGGCTGTGCTGAACTCCCTCTGCCACAGGGCAGCCAGCGATGATCAACGGGGCTCTGAGGAGGCTGCGAGGGGCGGGGAGCTCTGAGCACACAGCAGGAATCCTCTCCTCCTCTCCACGACAGGCTGGTGCAGAGCTCAACACCTGATCCAAGCAGGGAAAATGGGGAATAAGGCGTGGAAGCAATGCATGTGCATTGAGAGTCAGAGCAGGGTGTTGTCCAGCAATGACCTGCCCTGGGTCTGCACAAAGGATGCACCCGAAGAGCTGAGCCCGGCCTGGCTGGCTGAGAGCTGGTGAATTCCCTCAGCAGGGGCTGCCAGAAGGTGTCTAGACAGAGGTGCTCCTGGGGGACAACAGGGCCTTGCAGAGGGTGGGGCAGGGAAGCCTGGCTAGGCAAAGCCCTGTCCTACAGCCACCGCTGCTCTGAGTCCTGCCTGCACCGCTCCCTCCAAAGGTTCCTGGCCAGCAGGTCAGAAATCCTCCCAGGCTGGGTTTAACCACACACACATTCACCACCCCTTGCTGTGTCACACAATCCCAGACTGGGTTGGGTTTGAAGGGATCTTAATGCTCATCCACTTTCAACCCTTACACAAATAACACCTTCCACTGTCCCAGGTTGCTCCAAGCCCCATACTTGGACACTTCCAGGGATGCAGGGACAGCCACAGCTTCCCTGGGCACCCTGTGCCAGGGCCTTACCACTCTCACAGAGAAGAATTTTTTCCCAATATCCCATCTATCCCTACTCTCTGGCAGTGGGAAGCCATTTCCCCTTATCCTGGTACTATGTGGTCTCACAAATAAATCTCTCTCCACACATCTCCTGCACCCAGGGCACGGCTGGTGTCACAGACACACAACCTTCCCTCTACTCTGTTCACACCTCTGCTGGGATTTTTGACATCTCCACAGAACCAGAGGACCCCAGATCCACACAGGGGAAACACCAAATGCTGCCCATCCACTAATCAGAACTACTGGGACCTGGTGAGTGACACGTGTACCTCTGTCAGGCTCTCTTGCTGTGCTATCCCCTCACTCCTGGGGCTGCTGAGCTGGGAAATGCAGCAAGGAAGGGGAAAGCAGAGCCAGCACTTATAGTGCCCAACAGGAAATCATCTGCACCTCCTCAGACTGGATGTAATCACAGCTGCCATGAATCTGTGGAAATGAGAGATCAATGACAATCCCTGGAGCTGCAGGGCATCAGAAACAGGTGAAGAAAACTGTTGTGGAAAAAGGAGCTCTGTCATTCACCAATCAAGAATGGCAGATAAATAGAAATGGACTGTTCAGGGGCATGGTGGAGTCACCACCTCTGGAGGTGCTTAAGGAAGGACTGGATGTGACATTCAGTGCCAACCTGGTTAACAAGGTGGTATTTGGGATTTGATGATCTCAGAGATCTTTTCCCACCTACATGACTCTGGGATTCTGTAAAAGGCCACACTTGGCAGCCTCCCTTTGGGATCCCAAGCTGTCCTCTCCAAAGTCAGGGCAAACTCCTCCAGCTCAGCAGCACAGCGGTGTTAACACCTCTGCCAATCCAACCTGCAGTCCCACATTCTCCTGGCAGGGACCCCACTCTGCACCCCGGGATGGTTGGAGCAGGGAGCTGAGCAGGGTGGCTGCTGCTGTCAGGTTTTATCCTCACCCTTGGCTTTTTTTTGGAGCAGTGGAGATGTGGAGTGCACCTTCCCATCCTCCTGCCAGCCCTGAGTCACCAGCTGGCAGCAGCACAGCTTCAGCTCCAGCGTGGCCAGCTCAGCCCCTTCTCCCTTTGGCAGAGGGAACAAGGGGATGGATGATTCTGCTGATAGCAGGAGTGGTTTGGGACCTTCCCACGTGAACCACTGCTGACAGGAGCAAGAGTGTGGATGATAACTGGCCCCCAAACCTGCCTGTTACAACATCTCAAATGCCAAAGTACAACGTGAAATTTTTAATTACAACACCTACTACGTGAAGCTCCAGTGCTTAGCTGGCTCTGAAGCAAGAGCAGTCCCTACTGCTGTCAAATTCCCAGGCTGAGCTTTGGACACACAGGCAGGCAACTGCCTTGAGAAGGAAGCAAATCAGAGGGTTTTTTGCAGAATTTTTTCAGAAAGTTTGAGGTCAGGTTGGACAGTTATGTGGCTGTGCCCATGACAGCTCACACAGCAGGAATGGCTGAGTCAGAGGCAAGGTGGACACCTCCCATGGTCAGAACCCTGGTGGAAAAGCACCAACAAAAAGCCATTATCTGTTTGTCAGGTGCAAACCCTGCGCCTGCTCCCTCTCCCACATTTAAGCCAAGCCAGGCTCCAGGGTAACACAGAATCCAAGAATGGTTTGGGTTGGAAGGGAACTTAAGGAACATCTCATCTCACACCCTGTCAAGAGCTGGGATATCTTCCACTATCCCAGGTTGCTCCCAGCTCCATCCAGCCTGGCCTTAGACACTTCCAGGGATACATCTCCACAAGTCCTCTCCCAGCACACATTTTCTGCATGGTCCTTCACCTGCTCTGGTCTGTCACCAACAGCCTCCCTTCATCTCCACCACCAGTATTGTATTTAGTTTTTTTCCTGATGTTAAATTATTTTTACCCTTTTGTTGCTGAAATTGCTGGAAAATAAAGTTTGGTAAACATGCCATGAAATTTTAGGACATAACATGAAAGATAATTACACTCTGCATAAAATGCTTATGTATATAAGGTGCTTTAAACATGAGCTTGGCAGAACTCAGCCCCTTCTCCAGAGCCTCCACCCCATTTGGGAGATCTGTGTTCAGTTATTTCCCTGCTGTAACCCTTCACTTTTCCTGAACTGATGGGAAATGGGAGCGTTTCTGGCAGGAGCAGAGGAGCTGGGGGCTCTTTGGAGTGAAGTGACCTTCAGAAGTGATCTGTGGGATTCCTTGTGCCTCACAGAGCATGACAATACCTGCCCCAGCCTCCTTCTCCCGCTGGAGAAGGTTCCAGTCAGTGATCCAGGGGAGCTGATATAAAGCCTCCTGCCTCTGAACATCACCCAGGCCCTAAACAATATTTAAGGGTGCTGTTTGTCACCCATGGGCTTAGCAGGGAAAACACAGCAAGACACAACCAACGCCATGTGCTGCTTCCCACTTCCATTAATCAGGGAGGCAGCCAAGGCCAGAGCCACTCATGGCAGGACAAGGGCACCAGGGCACCACTCCGAGGCAGGCTCAGGCCATCCTGGTTTTTCCCCAAAAAGAAAAAGTCAGGCTGCTCTTGCTCCTGCTCATCAGGTGGATCCCAGCTATTCCAATTCCCTGTACAAAGCTGCTGCCTGCACAACAATTGTGGGAGAGTGAGTTTGGGTAAGGACATGAAGAGACAGGACACAGGGAATGGCTTCCCACTCCCAGAAGGTATGGTTAGATGGGATATTGGGAAGGAATTCTTGGCTGGGAGGGTGGGGAGCCCTGACACAGGGTGTCCAGAGAAGCTGTGGCTGCCTCTGGATCCCTGGAAGTGTTCCAGGCCAGGTTGGATGAGACTTGGAGCAACCTGATCTACTGGAAAGTGTCCCTGCCCATTCCATGATTCTATAATCACATTCAGTTTGCAATGTTGACTTGTCTCTGCTTTCAAGTCCCAGCATTTTATTTTCTTTTCTCTTTTACAAGCCAATCATTTGGTTGTGAATATTTCTGGCTTTTTTGTGTAAAGGCCCCTCTGTCTGAAACATCTCAGCTTTCACTTGTCAGGTTCCCAGCATTCAGAGTCACAAAGAAATGCCAGGAACTGGAAACTGAAAATCCATCATAAAAGGGCAGAAATTAAACAACACACAGAAAAGATGTTAACATGGTTAAAATGAAAAACAACCAACCAAAATCATAATTTTCTTTTCAGTTTAACCCATTTTGTGCAGCCTAAGATGTGGCAGTGATGCTCCCTGGCCTGTGCTGGAGAGGAGTCCCTTCTCCTCAAAATAGTTCTTTGGCTTTTCCTGGCTCCCTTTAGGAGCTCTCCTAAATCCCCTATCCAGCTTGAAAACCCTCACCAAGAAGTATCTCTGACCTCTGTAATCCCTTTTATGGTTTTAAAACTGAATTCTTGATAGGTGGGTCCTTCCAATTGCAACACAAAATTGGTCATGATGGGAAACACGAGATTTCACAGGATTTGTTCCAGTCTGTGCTGTTTAAAGGAGTGACTGGGAGCAGGGATCTCACTGGATCAGAGGGACCAGGCTGCTGAACATCTGCAGGTGCCAAGCACAAAGAATTTCAGACAGAAATCAGTGTAATCTATCACAAACCTTCATGAGCTGGCTGGACTTCACCATGCTTCACTAACAATCCTCATTTTGGAAAAAGCAGGGCCCACTACTCACAGCAAGAAATTATTTGTGATTTTTTTTTTTTCATCTCCAACTGCCTCAACCATTCAACTGGCAGCAGTTGTGAGGTCTATGCACCGCTTGGCACATTCAGGAATAGCCTTAAATGAGGCATAACCTTATGGTGACCTTTAGCCCAAGGCTAAATCCTACTCTGGATGCATCACACACCCCTACAGGAGCTCCCGGGGATGTGACAGCACCCAGGGGCAATCCCACATACTCACCCTAATTTGCTCTGTGAGCTTTAGAAAAGCAAATTATTTTTGTGAAACAAAGGAGGGTTACACTAAGCAGCTGCCTGTTTCCAGGCCTGAGGAACTAGGGCAAAGTTTGATCCGTTTCAAAATAGCGTTAATATTTTTAATGACCCATAAGCCCATTTTTAGAACAAAGCAAGGACTTTCTCCTTTCTGCCTTAGTTTCAGGAAAAGCCTGAGCCTCCTCCTTTGCCAGCTGAAAAATGTAGCAGTGGAAGAGTCACCCCATGGACTGATGTCACCACACAATGCTGCAGTCACTGGATGTAAACACAGCTTTCGAGGCAATGAGGGTTTGTTGTATAAATAGAATAAATAAATTTATTAAAGGCAGCTATTTCTTTTTCTTTCCTAAGAAAAAAATAGAATCATTTCACTCTCTTAATTTCTTACTGGCATCATCAACCAGCCTGGCAAAGAGCCAGGAAATCCTCTAGGAATAGGTGAACGTCTGTGGGATACAGGGAATGATTTTGAGCTGAGGATGGGTGGCAGCAGAAAGCAGCTGATCCCACAGAGATCCACTCGGATCCATGGACGCTTCCAGATTCTTGCAGAAAAGCTCAGGAAGAGTTCATCCCATCAGTGACACATCACATTTCCCGGGAGCAGGGCTGAGCAGCACAGGCTGAGGGATGTGCCTAATTCCCTTGCTGGACCCAGGCTGTACTTTTCCCAGGATGATGCTTCCTCCGCTTCCATCCGGCATCATTTGCATTCCCCCTCCTGCTCTCAGGATGTGCAGGGAAGGCACCAGCGTGTGGACGTGTGTGCAATTCCCAACACGCACGGAGTCAGGGCTGACACGTCTGTCACAAGCTCCGCGAGACAAAGCTGAGAATGGCACCACATTCCCCGGCAAGTTCTCCCTCCGGTTTACCCAAGGACCTTCGTGAAGTCACAGCTAAACACGGCACCGATCAAACGAGCTTCGCCCATTTTCTCTCCCCTCCCATCCCAAAAAGCCCATCACCGGCTCAGACAGACACTCCGTTATCCCAACGCTGCCTCCAGCATGACTCCGAACTGTTAATCATTGCCATGGGAAATCCTACGCTCATCTACACAAATTAGAATGTAATTTGTGTATCTAAACATCACAGCTCAGCTCACCCGCTCCGCCTGAGGAGCCGGGATACCGCCGGCACCCGCCAGTGAGCTCACATGGAATTACGACTCCGGAGGAAAGGGCGAATTACTCTCCTCAAATAACGGGAAATGGCTGCATAAAACCTGATTTCCTACGGAACAGCGTGGCAGTGGCAATGGGTGAAGCGATCCATCACAGGCAGGCTGAAGGTGGAGGAGCCCCTTGCTGGGTGCAGCCCACCTGTGGGACCAGCCTGGGCTCCAGTGGGAAGCAGCAGCTGCTGGAGGATCCTCTGGAGGGAACCGAAGCCTTGCAGGAAGGCACCGCAGAACTTCCTCCTCCTGTCACCCCGCTCCGCTCCCTGCCCCAGCTCCCCCGGGATCAGGGGGCTCTGAGGGGATGCGTTTAAAATGGGCCCTGTCTGGAGGGTGACTCGACAACTAAACCCTACAGCTTCCACAAACGGGGAAAACCCTCTGGAAGGGTGACAAGCCAGGGCTGGCCTTGTGGCTGTGCCTGCGGAAGGTGGGGTGAGCGGGATCCCTGCTCCCGGATGAGCTGGGGGGAGCGGGATCCCTGTTCCGAGGTGGGGTGGTGGCTGACATGGCATCCCCCCTCAGGGGCTGAGGGGACAGCAGAGCCGGGCTAAGGGGTGTCAGGGCAAGCCGGAGGAGAGCCGGGGCAGCCCAAAGGCTCCCCAGGGAGCTGCCGGGGCTGTGTGGCCCCAGGTGAGTCAGGGGGTCCCCGCTGCAGCCAGGCCGAGGGCGGTGACCAGCCCGAGCCGGGGACACCTCGCCTCAGGAGGCCCCGCAACGAGGGGCGCCCCATCCCGCACCCCCGATCCCCCTCACGCCGGCGGGGAACGGGCGGACCCCCGGCCCCTCAGGGACAGCGCGGAAGGGTCCCAGCCACCCGTGTGTCCCCTCGGCACC
>VWYP01003538.1:31414-59222 GCA_013400435.1 Pycnonotus jocosus
CCTTTGTCTGGGCCGCCCGGAGCCCCCCTGAGCCGCCGTTGCCGCCGCAGGAGCCATGGGCCGGGGGCCGCCGCGTTAGCAGCATCCCGGGGCCGGCGGGGACGCGGCGCTGGACATGGAGCCGGCGGCGCGGGCCAGCGGGGATATCCTGAGGCGGAACCCGCAGCAGGACTACGAGCTGATCCAGCGGGTGGGGAGCGGCACCTACGGCGACGTGTACAAGGTGAGCGGCGGGGGGGGGGGGGGCGCCTCTGGCAAAGCCGGAGGATTCTCACTTGTGTGGAAAAGGATTGACCGTGAGGGAGGTGAGGCCCTGGCATAGAGTGCCCAGAGAAGCTGTGGCCGCCCCATCCCTGGAAGTGTTCAAGGCCAGGTTGGACGGGGCTTGGAACATCCTGGGATAGCGAAAGATGTCCCTGCCCATAGCAAGGCGTTTGACTGAAGGAGATCTTTAAGGTTCCTTCCAACCCAAACCATTCTGATGGGATCTGTGCTTGCAGCACCAGAGAAGCTTCTCTCTTACCGCTGCCCTTCTTGGAGGTTTGGATTGGTGAATATCGCAGGCGATACTTCCCACGTTACTGCCCGAGGAGGTAGAGGATATCTCTTGGCTGTACCTGTTTGCAGAACGCATCCAGTTAAAGCACCTGATTAAAAGGGTGCCACTTTATCCCCGAGGTTAATAATAGCCCGTGAAAGGCAGAAGCAGATTAAAGCTCTTCAGAAGCTGGAACGGAGCTGCAGCACGAGGTAGAGTTAGAGCAGCACATCAAGCAGATGCTCTTGGAGTGGTGCATACGAAGAGGGACCCTGTCCATGGCAGGGAGTTGGAACTGGGTGATCTCTTAGGTCCATTCCAAGCCAAACATTCTGGGGTTCTGTAATTCCATATTGGTGCTCACATCACCAGAACCACAGGCATGGGGGACAGGAGATGCAGGCAGTGGTGAGTTCTTCTCGTATGAGCTCTGTCCTCGAACATCAGGGATGTTCCTCATACATCAGAATAGAATTCCCAGAGTCAGGGAGGCTCAGCAGCTTCCAGGGCTGGGTGAATTATAAAGAAAGCCTCAAAGTTTTCAACCTGTGCTTGGCAATGTGCGTGTTCAGCTGCACGGGGAGGGAGGCTGCGGGATGTTTTCCTTTGTAGTGCTGTTGAGCGTGTTTAAAATAGACCTGACACAGCCAAGCGTGCAAGGGAAGGTGTGTTACTGTGCCACATGAAAGGCAGCAGTAATTGCTCCTGCTGGGGGAGGGCCTTTTGCTAATGTTCAAATTGAAGTTTTATAGATGGATCCTGTTCCCACCACCCCTTTGAAATGGTTACTTATGACCTCAGGGAGTTATTTTTAAAAGTTTTCGTGGTGCATATTTACCTTCCTCTTTTATTTTTTTTTTCTCCCTCCTACAGTGCTGTGCACAGATCAGTCAACTTCTTTCCTAGGGATTCTAGCACTAAATCCTTTAAAAGAACATTTCAGCTGTCATAAATCTGGAACTCAGCACACCTTGAGCCGCTTTGTTCGTGTGTGCCTGCCCAGTGCAGGGCAGCACGACAAGAAATAACCAGGCAGCACGACAAGAAATAACTAGTTGCATTGCAGGGAAGTGTTTTTTGTGTCATCTCTTTGTGGAAAAAGAAATAACTCTGCTTCTCATTATCCTGGTAATTAGTGGAGAGCTGTGCTGACATGTCATCCAGCTTCCGCTTCCGGAGCTGGGTTGGATGCATGGCTCTGCTCCGTGCCATGTAAACACATCCATCCCCTTTAAACAAAAAAATCCACGGCTCTCTGTCCCCCTCCTCCACTCCTTGGGTTACGAAAAATGCGCTTTCTACTCCTCAGACGGTTTCAGATAAGGAATAAACCCAAACTTTCTCCTTGTGCAGCCTGGCAAAATTGAAATCAAAGTTTTTTGGCAGCCGTTTCAGGCGTTGTTATGAGTCCGAAATGAGTATAAAGTTAATGAGTTTAAAGTAGTTTGAGAGGCTGCATTTGTTTCTAGGTCACTGGTTTGCTCTTTGTTTTTGTAAAGGCCTGCAACAGGAACTGTATCAAGGGAATACTGAATCAGATGGCACTGCCTCTCATGACAAATATGCACAGCAAACTTATTTTTTAAAGTCATTGATGTTACGATAATTTTAGAAGTAAGGTAAACCCTTTTTTCTTGAAAGGACTTAATGTATAAACATTGTACTTTTATTTTTCTCTAGTCCCTGGTGAGTCTCAGTGCAGATGGCACATCTTGTGCTCGCTGAGGGCTGTCAGAAGTGTTTATTAAATGCATTTATTAGCGAATATCCAAGTGGTTTTTATGTTGCAGAGCTCGGGAAAGGTTTGCTAGAGAGTGCTCTTAAATTAAAATGGAATTTTCCCCTCACCTCTTCAAGTGGTTTCTCTGCTCCTTCACCAATAATGAGTCACCAGCGTCTCCAGCACAGTTGTTTTTGGGATGTCTAAGCCAGGCAGCCTCTCTGCTTGTGGGACATCTGCCTCTTCCTCAGATGCTTTTTTGGTGCTGGTGGTTAATGCTTTAAATTCTTCTTGGGGCATTTGGTAGCTTTTAGAGTAATTGGCTCTTTTTTGGGTGGTGAAGGTGGAGGTTAAGCAAATATTTCTCTTCTCTATTAGGTTACAGAAGCATATTTAAGGCTTTTCCAGAATTCTCCTTACTACCATGAAAGCTTTAAACAGAGATGTGTTTTCTTAGTGTTTGTGGGGTTTATTTCTCTTGTCTGTCACATGGCACACAATGGTTGATTGTAGGAATGCTCCTAAGTGCTGGATTGTTGATGTTGTTTTAATATCTTTTTTCCCCCAGAATGCGTTTCAGGGCTGGGGAGAAACCATCTGTAAATAAACTCTTGTCTATTCACAGCCTGTGTAAATAGATCCAAGTTTGGGTCTAGCAGTCTTGGAAGTAATTTCCATTACAATCCTGACTTGTTAGTTGTCTCATCCGTGGTGGGAAAGCTTTTCTTCTTTTTAATAGAGGATGTTAACATTAAACCAGTTCTGATCCATTGGAATAATTTATCCCTGACAGCATTGCACCGAGATATCTTGACTTGTGAAAAATATCTTGGCTTGTGAAAGAGGTTGTAATAACAAGGATGAGAACTGGAACTTGATGATATGCTGTTTAAAAATTAGTATTTTTATGTCCCCAGTGTCTCTCAAATCTAATCTGGCTTTCCTGTAAAGGTCTTCTCTCTGTGGTCATAAAAATGAAAATCTCAAAGCAGTGCTTAAAAATGACAGAAATTTGTTCTGTTTGCATTCAGAAGTTCTGAAATGCATCTGTTTCATGCTGAAATAGATGTTATGTGTGTGTGGTTAATGAAGAAACACACATTTGACTGGGGTCTTGGCACAGAAAATTTTAAAAAAGCTGCTGGAGACTGTAAATAAAATGAAACCTCCAGCAGTAGGAAGTGGCTGGTCAGATCCCATCCCAGGTAAATTCCCAATGTGGTCAGATGTTTGCCAGGATGGGTTTTCACACCAGCATGACCTGTGAGTGAACCTGCAGCTTTTCAGTAGCGCTTTGTGCTCCTAATTTGTTTAAGGCTGGTTTGATAACAAGGTCACACCATCAGCTGTAGGATCACAAGTTCCTGCAGCCCATGGTATTTTCTGGAAGCACTTGGGATAGCATAAGACTGGCCTGTTTTGCTTAACTTGTGGAATTTGGTTGCATCAGAACATCCAGTCGTTTGCTTGTGTGTAATTGTGGATCTCGGTGTCCTCATGGGGCTTTGGAAAACAGGAGTTGTGTTCGGGGATGATTTGCTGCTGCTCGTCCTTCCTGAGATTTCCTGAGTGGATTTTTTATTGGAGTGTTTGTTAATGGCTCTGAAGAGGTTTGGTGGAGAGATTTAGGGGAAATATTCAATATACAGTCAGTAGGATTTCTATTTGGAGAACTAAGATGCTGCATGGCTCGTTGACACCCTCTGTGAGGATATTCAGCAGTGGAAGGTGAAACCTTTGGGGTTCCATTTGAAATATTTTTAGTAGTTTTTCTTATTAAGGATTTGATCTTTGATGTGGGATGTTCCAAGGTGTTTGGCTTTAAATATTACATCCTGTCACTCATGTTTCTGTTTCTCAGGAACTGTAGTGACGGGACAAGGAATAGTGGGTTCAGAGTGAAAGAAGGAAAATGAAGGTTGGATACACAGAAAGAATTCTTATCTGGGAGGGTGGGGAGGCCCTGGAATAGAATTCCCAGAGAAGCTGTGGCTGCCCCTGGATCCCTGGAAGTGTCCAAGGCCAGGTTGGATGAGGTTTGGAGCAAGCTGGGATAGTGGAAGGTGTCCCTGCCATGACAGGGGGGTGGAATGGGATGAGCTTTAAGGTCCCTTCCAACCCAAACCATTCCCAGGGCTCAGCTTTTTGTGTTTCTCATTCCAAGCGCCCCAAACAGAGTTTGAACTGATCCTCTCTTCTGCAGAGGGGAACAAAAGGCTGGTTGATGTAAATGGATGTAAATTCATCCTTGTTGAATGCTGTTGTTTGGCAGCTGAGCTGGGAGCCCATGGATGTGCCGGGCCCGGCACCCTGGGCCGGATGAATAGCGGCATGTCTGTGCTCCCCGATGATCAAACATGACCTTGTGCAGCAATTCTAAAGCTGGCTTGTTTGGGCTTCTCCAAGCAGGATTGTGAGCAGTGCCACAGTGGCTTTCTTGAAAAGTAAGCACAAGGGACAAGGAATGCACCAAATTCATGGCAGAAGCTGCCTGTAAACAAGAGGCGCATTTTGATTGAGTATCGTGAAAATTTCATTCTTTCTGGAGTCAACTGCTCAGTCTCTCTTCTCTTGAGATTATTATCATTATTTTTTAATCTCCTGCACCAAATAAAGACAGAGAAACCTGCAGTGCTTTGCCACTTTTCCCTGCAGGAAAATAGTGAGCAATGAAATTGGATTGTGGCACACACATACTCTTTGCTCAAATGAAATTTAAAACAAGCAACAAAAAGATTTCTTTTACTTTCTTGGTGTTTCCTATTTTTTAAAGGTTGCCATAAATGTGTGACTCTGTCCAGTTTGAATCAGGCTTCAACCCTGCATGTGTGGTCACTGCTTTGTTCTCAGAGCTCTGAGTTCTTATTCCTGGTGCAGCCAAAGGCTGTTGAGAACCTGGATTTGATGTTTAGAAAATATTTCTCAATGTCATTCTAATCTCTCAGATAATGAAAATTTGTCAGTTGAAGTGTTTTACTGCTTAAGTCAACAGGTTAAGAACAGAGTTTTAAAGCTTTCTTTTGATACCAGAGAACAGTTATGACTGTGACAGCTTTTAATCACATATTCCCAACTTCATACAAATATGTTTTGGCAGCTGCAGACCAATTGGATTTGGCCATCCCTGACTCAGCACTTCTGTCCCTGGTGAATATACATTGCTTCCACATATAAACGACCATCAAGCATCTGTCATGTGGGGGATTCCACTCTTCCTCTGCAGATCAAAGCCCTCTGGTCAGCAGTGTTTGCTGTAGCCATGCCTGAACTCTGTGTGCTCTTCTTTTTCCGTAGAAATGATGTTTGGAATCACATCAAACCAGTGCTCTTGAGTTTTTTCTTATTGCTGTGGAGTTCCCCTTCTGGGGAATGTCATGCTTTTCTTTTAGGATGCAGTCAGTAGGATTTCTATTTGGAGAACTAAGATGTTGCATGGCTCATTGACACCCTCTGTGAGGATATTCAGCAGTGGAAGCTGAAACCTTTGGGGTTCCATTTGAAATATTTTTAGTAGTTTTTCTCAATAAGGATTTGATCTTTGATGTGGGATGTTCCAAGGTGTTTGGCTTTAAATATTACATCCTGTCACTCATGTTTCTGTTTCTCAGGAACTGTAGTGATGGGACAAGGAATAGTGGGTTCAGAGTGAAAGAAGGAAAATGAAGGTTGGATATACAGAAAGAATTCTTGTCTGGGAGGGTGGGGAGAATAGAATTCCCAGAGAAGCTATGGCTGCCCCTGGATCCCTGGAAGTGTCCAAGGCCAGGTTGGATGAGGTTTGGAGCAACCTGGGACAGTGGAAGCTGTCCCTGCCATGGCAAGGATGGAGCTGGATGATCTTTATGTCCCTTGCAACCCAAACCATTCTGGAATTCTGTGCTTTCTGCTAATGGGAAGTTACCTGGTGGGAGTAGTGTTCCCCCTATGGTTATTTCTCCCTGTCTCTTACTTTGAGGAGCAGGCAGTCTCCAAAATGTTAAAAATAAAGTCTCATTTCTTCTCAATGTGAGATATCCATTTAGAGGAAGCAAACAGTTCAATTCACACACCACCCACCCCCTCAACAACAGAGACCTGAGAGGGAAGAACAGATCAAAGATCAGAACATTTGCCTGCCAGGACCTCCCTCCTCTCTGCCTCCAGAAGATGCAACGGTCATTTTCACTGCCAACATTTGGAAAACCTGGAAAGCATCCAGGATTTCTGGGATGAGTGGCTGAGAGCCCCAGTTCTGTCAGAGAGGTGCGTGGTAGAAGCTCACAGATCATCCCTGTCAGAGGGAGCAGCTCTTCCTGTCAGCAAGGCCGTGACGGGGTTTGGCAGCGCGTTCCGCTGACACCAGCAAGTGTCCGTCCTCATCCCAGCTGGAAAAACAACCTTCCCTGCTACCTTGAGCCCTGTTTGGCACCTGCTGCCTGCTTGCAGCTGGGAGTGAAGAGGAGAGGCAGCATCAGCCCAAGGTGATTCCTGTTCAGAACCATGGGGACATCTCCATATTCATGAAGTTGTTCTGCTCAAGGCAATCTCCGATGCCTTGTGGTTGAGATTGCCAAGGCTTTTCCCAAGGACAGGGAGTGATAAGATAAAAGGGAATGGCTTCACACTGACAGAGGGCAGGGTTAGATGGGATATTAGGATTAAATTCTTGGCTAGGAGGGTGGGGAGGCTCTGGCACGGGGTGCCCAGAGAAGCTGTGGCTGCCCCTGGATGCTTGGAAGTGTCCAAGGCCAGGCTGGATAGGGCTTGGAGCAACTGATCTACTGGAAAGTGTCGCTGCCCATGGCAGGGGGTGGAATGAGGTGGTTGTTAAATTCCCTTCTAACCCAAACCGTTCTGGAATTCCATGACTTTCTCACACTTTGCCATTTCATTAGGTTTTCGGATTTAAAATTTTCCAAAGAAGCTACAAGAGTTCTTTCCTGGTTTCTGAAGGATTTCTAGCAGTAAGAGCACCCAGCATGGTTTGGTGGACACAGCCACCTTTGATTTGGGGAGTTACGCTGGTCCCAAATCCATTCTGGATTTCCAATAAAAAATCACATATGGAGGCTGGTTAAACCCTTCCTTCCTAGATGGACAAAAATTGGTGAGTTTGGCACAGAGAGGTTTCTGTTCTGCTCTTCAGGTTTCTAAATTCTTTCACCCAAGTGTTGGAGTGATTAATTTCCTCCAGCACGGTGGATCCAGTCTGCAAGGTCTTCCTCAGCCAAAGCTTACCTTTTTCCATGATGGATGGAAAACACCATGTGGAGAAGCTGCAGCTTGACCATGTCTTTGAAGCTCTTGAGTGAAACAGCATATGGGAGGCTGAATAGCAGAATTGCTTCCAGGATTGTCCTCTTCCAGTGCTTTCCCCTAATCCCTTATCCTGTGTGCTGCTCTATGTCTCTCCACTGACTTCTGTTCTCCTAAAGATAATAAAAAGATTATAAAAATATAGTCATGGCTACCCTCAGAACACCCCAGTCCTGGTGTCCAAAAACTGCTGCATTTACTGATCCTTCAAAATGGCATCTTTAATGCCAGATTTAATGTCTTGGCACGTTGGAATTACTCCTCCCCCAAGTGTATTTTTGTGTCTTCTGCATGAATATAGTGTCTAGGACGTTCGTGTTTTCCTAGAGATGAGGAAGATTTGGCTGGAGAAAGAATGTCTGAAAAAAGAAAGCTGAATGAACATATTTTCAGCTCAGTGTGAAAAAAGCTGGATTTGTAGTGTGTTTGAAATGTGAATTTTGAGATGTTCCAGAAAGGCAAGTGCCATTTTTCTTCTGAGTGAAGATGTTATTATAGGGGGGCTCTGTTGTCTTATTGATAAGAAATCATTGCTAAGATGATTTTTTTGGGTAGCTTTTTCTTGTGCACCATTAAAGACATAACTTCTTATATTTGAGGGAATGGTTCAGCCCAAAAAGCTGTATTTGTGATGATCCACCCAAAAAACCCCTGTGTTTTTGTCCTATTCTCAGCTCTGTGTGTGATTCTTTGCTGATCATTGCTGTTGAAGCAATAAAGAGTTGAGTTCAGTTTGCCTTAACTTGCTGTTTAACGTACAGACATGCAAGATCAGAGCTGGATTACAAACATCAGGCTCCCAAAGATGTTTGGGGGATTTAGTCATTAATCCCAAGGGATGATAAGTGGTAAAGTCTCTTGTACAGGCACAGAGATGTAAACATGGTAGGTAAAAAGAGTAAAGGTGGGGCCATACCATCTTTTATGGATGGATCTTTTCCTTGATAAAACTAAAAGAATTAAAATTTGACAGGAAGCAGTGCCTGCTGGGTGCTCATTGCTCTCAGTGATGGAACAGCTTCAGGTATTTGTGTTTTATTTATGAGGGGTTGGGAAACAGCAGCAGCTGAAATTTTGAAGCATTTGGTGTACAGTGAGCACAGGGAAGAGTATTTGATGTGTTCCTTGTAAATATTCACAGCCCAGACCCCAGGATGAGCAGTTTCTGATAAAACCATTTTGTTTTCTCAGGCATGTGTGTGATTAATTTTAAAGCCCTGGTTGAGCTCTGTTTCTTGGTTAATTATGAAGAGGTAGGAATAACTTCTGACTTAACACAGAGCCTTCTAAACTTTGCCAGACACTTCCTGTCCTGAGAGTCTTGTTTTTAAATTTGGCTCACAGTATCCAACAGGACAAAGGGAGTTCTGAGGTGGGATAAGGAGATCTCAATTTTTGGTTTCATGATCCATCAAGCAGCCGCCTGTCCAGGGCACACAAACGTGGATTTTTCCTTTTTCTCACTCTGTGGGTGTTGAGGTTTGTGTAAATCCTGCAGTGGGATGTCTTGAGTACAGACTGACTGTGCTGGCTGCAGGCAGCTCCAGGAGGGATGGAGGAGGAGGAGGAGGACAGGCTGTGGCTTTGCTCCATGACAGCATTCTGTGAAATTCCCCATCCCTGGAACTGTTCAAGGCCAGGTTGGAGGGAGCTTGGAGCAACCTTGTAGTGGAAGTGTCCCTGCTCACAGCAGGGGGGGTGGAAAGAGGTGGTGTTTGGGTGTTCCAACCCAAACCATTCCATGACTTTTGGAGTAACTTTCCCCTTTGTGCTTTGTTGTGCTTCCTCGAGCGGAGCCGAGGGAGATTTTTGGGAGCAGGGAAGCAGCCAGGCCGTGCAGAGAATCTCTACCACGATTTCCTCTGGCTCTCTGGAGCACATTCCACAGTGGTGTCTGGCTGGGGAAGGCTGGTCCATGGAAAATGCACACAGCTGCTGCAAGGAGAGCCTTGCATTCCTTGGGGATGGGAGCAGTGGGAGAGCAGAGAGCCTGGGATGGGAGGGATGGGCCTTGAGGGCTCCCCAGGGATCCAGCAAAGGTGAATTCAAAACCCTAGAGAAACACAATAAAGAAAATAAAATCTATGTAGACAAGAGAAAGATGGAAAATGTTCTCAAGCGTGTTAAAATCTAAAAATGCTTCTTTTAAAATTCCACTTAAGTCATCAGGTCAGATTTACCAGAATATTTTAATTGTGGACTAACACAGATTACTTGAGCAACATGGTTTTGGTTCATCTTTCAAAGTAAAGTGAGGAAGTCACTGGCCAAGTGCTTGAAATCAGGTGACTGAAGTGAAACTGGTGCTCGATCACTGGAGATGAAATTGTAGAAAAAGGTTTCTTATTTTCATGTGACATCTTGAAAAAGAGTCTTGTTTTCAGGTGACATCATTTACCTGAGTTAATCAGTTTAAATTAGGAAAACAATAATTTTTTAAAAAATCAGACCAATTTTTTCCCCTGTTCTGGCTAAAAATAAAAGTGTGAGAGGATGAGATAGCTTGCACGATTTTCAGTTATCATCTGCAACGAAATGTTAGCATATTTCCTCTTTACTTCATCAGCAGAAGTGCAAAACATATTTTATCTGTAACCTTTCTCATGTACCAGCACATTTAGAACTTCAATTTTTCCTCACTGAAAAAAACCTCCTGAAATGTCATTTCTGTTTATTCCAGCAGAATTCCAGGTTCTGGGTTTGAGTTTTCTCCTGAATTAGAAATACTGCTGATCACTATTTCATCACCATAAAATGAAGGCTTTAAATAAAGTAAATAAGTGCTTGGGTTTATTTTAGTAGAAACAGCTGTCTCAGTATCAGAAAGAAGCATCAAATCTTACCCATCTCCCACCCCAAGAAGGTGACAATTGATACAGTTCAGATGCAAACCAAAAAGCTTAATTGTAGAACAGAAAAAGAATCTTCTATTTTTAGCTAATTTTCCTGTAACTTCTTCAGTTGCACAACTTTTTAATTAATTCTCTTCTGGTCACTGGTTTATTTAACAATAAAGAGCAAAACCCTGACCTTTTCTTCATCACAAGGCAAATTTATGGCTTGTTTCTTTTTATTTTGTAATTGTGAGTTCATCTCTGAGGAGCTGAAAGTTTAAGGAGGTGATCACTGAGCAGCTTTGTTGGAGGTAGATTTTTCTGCTTAAATCTACATTTTCCACCTGAATCTCTCTAGATTCTATCAGATAAATTATGATAAGGAAAAGGAATTGATATGGATTTTTATCTTTGGTTTGGAGGGCTTGATAAAACAGTTGCAATCTCAAAATTCCATTTTTTTTTCCCCTTTAAAATGCCAATGGAGGCTCCTTAGTTTTGCCTTTCTGAGGAGCCACATCTCACTGTGTTAGCTCATATTTACAAAGCAGGAAAAAAATACCTTTTTCTTTGGTAAAGAAGTAAATTATGGTCTTAAGTGCTTTAGTTTTTAAATCTAAAAAAAAGTAACCCATCTTTTTCTTTCAGAAATTTGTTTTTCTCCTGCTTGCTAAGCCAGATTTTTTTTTGTCAGTTAAAAGAAGACGCAGATACTCTCTTTCAAATATTTTGATCTTTTCATTTTTTAGTTCTTTCATCTCTAAGGAATAAACAAATTCCCCTGCAGCTGATGAAATGTCTAATCTTTTAATGTCACTTGGGTTTCTACTCCACAGTACTGTGAGGGTTTTTTGGGTTTTTTTTTTGTTGCTGTCATGGTCTGTGCATTCAACATAGGAATACAATAAAATTGTTTTACATTTCTTCTCCCTATCTTCTGGTGAATATATCCTTTTAAAATCCATCTTGGTTTGTAGTTTAATGTATTTGAAGGTATATTTTCTCTTTTTTTTCTCTTTTCTTTTCCCTGTTTTATACCCTGGCCTGTAAAGCTGTTGGGCATCTGTTCATTTTTAAGTGTATCAGCAGCTCCATGGGCATTCTTTGATTTTCATGATCTTATGTTCAAAAATGTTTATTATTCCTCAGGAAAGTGAGTTATTTCTAGTAGCTTTTCAAACCACTGTAATGCACACAGTTGAAACTTGAAAAGGTTCTTTTCTGGTTTGGTTTTTTTCTCCAGCTGAGTCAAAACTGGGGCCTTTTTAATTTTGTTTTTTTTTTCCTCGTGTGGTATTTGTTTGTATCTTTTATGCTGCATTAGTTGCTAAATAGTACTTTTGTGGTCAGGGTCTGTTTCTAGCTTTAGCTTTTCAGTTTTACAAGGATGATGCCAAATATTTTGCAAAGGATGATCTGCCAAGAAAATTTCATAGGAGAAGAACCAACCTCTGCTTGGAAGCACATGGCCAAATTCTTTTGTTATTTTTTTCCCCCTAAATAAACGTTAAGATGTGCTTTGATCTTTGCTTTATTATTGTTATCTTTATTGCCCCAGGTCTTTGTCCTTCAATAATTATCACCAAGGATGAGAATTAAATGTTTTTAGTGGCTACTGAGACCTGTAAAACCCCTCTGCTTATCCAAATCCCCAGTCTGGTTTTCTGGAGAATAAAGGGAGTTGGCCTCCCATCATTAATGAGCTGTTAATCCCTTATTGCTTGAGTTAATTGGCCTTGAGTAAGAAAGTGTCAGAAGTTTCTGAGTGAAAGGTTCTCCTCCTCTCAATTTTCCCTGCCAGAGATAAACCATCTGAATTTCACCAATTGCCAGCAAAAGTAAATACATTTAAGCCTTATTTGCATTATAGCTGTGGTCAGGAGTGCCAGCGGTGGATCTGGTGGATTCCGGTTTTAATGTGGAATTTATTTAAATCCAGGGACTTCTGCGTGTTCTGAGTTCTGTCCTTTCAACAGGAGAAGCTGTAAATGTGGAAATTGGGAGTGACAGCTGGGAATTCTTCACCCAGCCTCGTGCTGCTGCATGTTCTGAGGCATGAGGACTGGCAGTATCCAACTGGAGAGCGCCCACAAAATCAATATTTGTCCTTCTACAATATTCAGCTCAGAGGTCCAAAGCGGTGGCTCTGTTGCAACTGCAGAATAAACTAGTAAAATTAGCGTGGAAATCTTCATTTTGGGTTTATCCCAAAAAGCAGTGACTGCTGGTTGTTAGGGACGATTCTCTTTTAGTGTCTCGAATCTATAAAGTCTCTGTTTGGGAAATAGTTTCTGAAAGCCTTTGTGCCTTCCACTATAAAGGAGTCTGGTACTGCTCTCCATCTCCAGAAATCCAGCTGGAACGTTACAGGGGAGAACAATTTCCTCTGGATCTTTCTGCTTCCTAAAAGTCAAAGAGCCCTGAAAATTAGGAATGGTGTTCAGGGGTCTTTTTCCAGCAGCAGAGAACAGCCAGATTTCTGCCAGAGGTGTGAGCAAACCTGCAGTGAGGAGTGCAGTGTCCCCATGGGCAGGGACAGCTGGAGCAGCACTCTGTGAGGAAAGCTGAGAGATTTGGGGTTGTTCAGCCTGGAGAAGAGAAGCATTGGGGTGGCTCAGTTGTGGCTTTTCAGGACCTGAAGGAGCCAACAAAAAGGTTGGAGAGACTTTGAGCGATGGCCAGGACAAAGGGGAATGGTTTGCCACTGCCAGAGGGAGGGGTTAGATGGGATTTTGGGAAGAAATTGTTGCCTTGTGAGGCTCTGGAACAGTTCTCCCAGAGAAGCTGTGGCTGACCCTGGATCCCTGGAATTGTCCAAGGCCAGGCTGGACGGGGCTTGGAGTAACCTGGGATAGTGGAAGGTGTCCCTGCCATGGCAAGGGGTGGAACTGGACAATCTTTAACATCTTCAAACCATTCTGGGGTTTTGTGATTCTATGACAGTTGTTTCACAGCCTGCCCAGTAAGACTGGCATTAACATTTGCCAGAGTTATCCAATTTTGGGCGTTTTTCTGAGCTTTCCTCCTTCATTGCTTTTACATTTTTAATCCATGCACAGATTTTCAGAGGTGAAAGAAAATATGTTCAGCATCTGTTACAGAGACACTCTCAGCACCAAGCAGGAGGGACTTGGTCTCATACTCTCTTCAGGTTTTCTTGGCATGGGGCTGTGGGAATTTTGTCTTCTATAAAGAGGGGTTAAACCCCCAAAGCAAGAACTGCAGCTGTGTGGGTTTGATACAGGCACCATGTAGGGAGTAGAATCCATGGATTGAATGTCATTATTAGGAGTCTTCTGAGGGTATTTTTGGGGTGTGCTGGTCCTGGGAGAGGAACCAACACATTTTACTCTCTCCAAAACTGGGAAGCAGAGGTGGAAGCTGCTATTTTCAGCTGGAGGACAGGTAATTCTTCCCCTTGACACCGTCCTGACACCAAGGTTTGGATCTGAGCAGATCTGGTTTAGTTCTGGCCTCTCTGCTGGGGTTAACCTGCAGATTTTCAATGCTGGTTTTTTTAGAGTTTTCAGAGAGTTTGGTTTCTTTCACAAAAGGACTTCCTTAATATACAGCACTGCAAAAAGCTGCGGTGTCCTCTTGTGAAGGATGGCAACTTTAAACTCACACAGTGCAGATGAACTCTTGTTGCTGTTAATCTGGGTTTTCTGGGTGGTTTTCTGGTTTCAACTGACATTTTAAGAGTCCTCAGCTCTACACTTGGGGTGTTAACCTGACCTGGTAAAGAGATTGTGTTTGAGAAGAGCAAACATCTCCTTTCCAGTCATTAAGAGTATGTTGCTGATGGTTGTTTTTTCCAGCTCTAGTTACAAAGCATTTTTTAAATCTGTCAGGTTTTGTAAATCACAAGTGTAAGCAAAATTGTATAGATAGTTGTAATAAACACTAGGGGACATTTATTGAAACGTCTGCATTAGGACACAATTCTAATTCTGTTAGAGTCTAGCAGATCACCATCCACCAAGAATTCCCACCAAGTTTTCATGGTTTTAGGGCAGCCCATAAAATGAGAGACATTTTTTGGGGTCACTTCAGCTGGGTGAGAGCTCTTGACAGTGGTAGATGTGAATTCAGAGACGTAGGAAGGTGAATTCACGGATCTGTTTGATGATGCTGTGAGATCTGGAAAGAAAAACGCAGCACAATTGGAATTTCCAGACCACGCAGAGCAGGTGAAGAGTTACAAAGTGTAAGAGGTCAAAAACTGGAAAGCAGAGGAGCTTGTCTCACTCACAGGGCAGGAGGTCAGGCACCTTTTGAAGGGATATTCAGTGTCTGGGGACAGGCAGGCAGCACTTGAGGCAGCAGGAGATCGTGGTCAGTGGTGAGTGAAGCTTGGCAAGGGGTGAATAAGCTGGAGAAGAACGGGAGGGCTGCCACAGGAGCTGCAATTATGATTCAATTAAATGAAGACACGCTCCAGCAAACAGCTCCTCTGCTGAATGGGGCCGTTGATCCAAGGCTGGAGATGAGACAGTGACGCTGGGGAGAGGAGAGGATTTCACCATGGAAATTGAAAATACTAATTTGGAGCCTGTGAGAGGGCTATTGCTGCATCAGTCTTCCCTTTCTCTTCCTCCTGCTTAGGAGAAAGTGGCAGGAAGGGGACGCTGAGCACAGATTCAAATGTCCAAAATTCCCCCATTTTTGACCAGTTCATGTGGCTCAGCACTGTGGACCCCCTGGGCTGGAACTTGGCTTACACTCTCAAAAACAACTGAAACACAAGTGCAGAGTGCATAACTGGTTCTGAAACCAGTTCTCTGTATTATTTCTGGTGGCTGGCTCCAGAAAATGTCCTCCCCAGAGTGTGTTTTCTCAGGTGTGGTGTTTGGGTGTGCGGTGGGAAGCGTCGCACACAGGGATTGCCACGGGTCTCACCTCGGCTTCCATTGTCTCACAGCAGCTGTTGGGGAAGAAAGTCAAGTCTCAGTGGGAAAACCCAATGATTTTTTTGTGTGTAATACTACAAAACTCTTCCAACTCTCCAAAATAGCCCTACTAAAACTGCTGGGGTGGGATGTGCTTGGTCACCACAGCAACACAATGGGATGTCCAAAAAAAAAAAAAAAAAAAAAAAGAGAACTTGTGTTTGTACTTTGTTTTGTTTTTTTTTGAAGACAGATTCCATGTGATGTTCTGCAGTGTTAGTATTCAGCTGCTAAAATATTCTGGAAGAGCTGTGCTCAGTGGGATGCTGTCATTCATCCTCTGTCAGGCTGTGGGACAGCTGAAGAGGTGACCAAAAGGCTGCTGCCAAACTCTTCTTTCTTAGTAAATAAACTCTGTAAATGACATTGAGCAAAATAAAATTTGCTCAATAAAATTTGCCTGTGGTTCACCTCATTCAAATGTGTTCTTGTTCTGATCCTGTTCTTGTGTGGCTCATGTTGGAGCTTTGCAATCCTTCTGCCAAAATCCTGTAGTTTTAGTTTTCATTCCATAGGGAATGTGATGTTCAGGTTTGAGTCTCATGAAATAAAATTAGGATCAGTACTAATAAAGGTCAAAAGCTCTGTCTTCTTTGAGAAAGTCTTACAGCAAATGTGTTGGGATTTTGGGATCTGCTTCTGTCATGTGGAACTGGACCCTATTGCTGATGGAGATGTGAACACCAACACTGAATCTTTCAGCCTTTAGTGTCAAATGAATTCTTAGGAGACTTTCTTATGTATTGAAGGATCAAGACCAGAAGAATTAAAGACAATAAGACATCTGAAGAGTTTTATCTTCCTTAAAACTGAAATATTAGATTTCAGAAGAGATCATCAAGGTTCATTATATAAGCATATCATCTTAATGGGGTAAATGCATATACATTATTATTTTCTTTGTCAGTAATAGTTCATGAGATACTGAACAGGTCTGGATTACTTTGCATGAAGTAACAGCTTCCTTTGTCTCTGATTGGTTTCAGCTAATTTTAAATTGAGTCTTGAAATACAGAGGAAATTTCAAGGGATGAGGAGGAGGCAGATCTTTTGCTGTTGGGCTCAGAAAACGTAAATAACATGAGTTGAAGAACTGTAATTTCTTTGCCTGTAGTTCCCCCTCTGCAGTGCAGAAGTGTATGAATGAGAATTGACTGATAGATCATTAACTAATTTTCCACATTAGGGACTTACATTTTTTGTCAAATATAATTTCTAGTCAAACTTCAGGTTTGATTCACAAAGCCGGTGATGTTGATGTGGTGCCTTCCTGTCTGAGACTTCCTTGGTAACTGCACAGTTCTTTTTTAAAAAATATTAGAATGATGCAGACTGCAGGGACTCGTGGGAAATGAGGATTTATTTAACTAACATGTCCCAGAGTGCTCTGAGGAATCCTGATCTGACAGTTTTCATATCTAGGTGTGTACACGGAGAACCAGTTCTTAGCCCTCGCCTTGTTGCATTTTTAATGAGAGCAGTAATTCATTATTGATCAAGTGTTCAGCTGGCAGGTGGGAGAGGGGAAGGTGGGGCTCTGTGTACCTGACAAAGCTGCTCCAAGCCGGGAGGAGGGAACAAAAGCCTCCGGTGACATTTGCAGGCGGGTGGCGTCTCCTGGGAAGCATTTTGGGTGATTTGCTGAGTGCTCACCATGCCAGTGTCTAGACTGGAGATCTAAACCCATTCCTTATCTCTGAGCATCCACATAAAGATTTTGAGGATCAAGGAATACTTGGGATTTTGCCTTTGGTTCTGGCAGGACAGGAGGCGATGATCACGTGTGGTCTCGGTGTCGTCAACTCAAGAATGTGTCTGGTGGAAGATGAAAGCTGTGGGACCAGAAAACACAGTGGCTCAGACAACTTGATCTGTTTAGGTCATAAATATCAACCCAGTGGGGAATTTAGTGTTCCAGCAGGCAGAGTGTGGTGCTTGAAACCCAAAATAGTCCATGTCCAAGCTATAGATTATATATGAGCTTAATGGTGATATTGGAAAGCAGCAGGACACGATTTAGTGCAGTTGTGTCGTGTGTGAGAGCTGAGAGCCAGGAACTGCAGTGATCCCCAGCCTGAACCTTGAGATCCCAGCCAAGCAGACCTTTGGCAGACTCCATCCATTCCTTCACTTGACAGTGGCAGTTACTGCTTGTATGGAAAAGGAATATTTGTGAGGAATACGATCCTTTTCGTGCTCCAGAAGTGAAGCCGATACTTTGGAAACGGTGCAGGCGACTTTATCTGAACAGCTGAGCTGCTCCTGGATAAAAGTTTGGATGGTGGAGCATCCCTGGCTTCCCTGAGGCAGAGTGTGTGTCCCTGCTGGAAACATCCCTGTTTCACATTGGTGTAACAGGGCCAGAGCAGTCCTAATCCTTTATCTCGCTGGGATCCACCTGCTCCTTCGGGATTTTTGAAGGACACCAAAGATTTTGCTGTGCTCTAAAAGCACCGTGGTGGGAAGGTGCTTTCAGAAGTGGTGAATGTTTCCTTTGTGGTTTGCAGATGACTCTGATTTGGTCTGCAGATGTTTGGGTCCTTTGTAGAGTTGTTGAGGTTCTCTTTGAGTTAAATTTCAGTCATATTTGTGTGCTTGGCCTGCATTTTGATACCCATCTCATGTCTTAGCACTGCAGGACTTTGAAAGGCCAATCATTTGGTTTGGTTTGGTTTGGTTTGGTTTGGTTTGATGTGGTTTGGTTTAGTGTGGTTTTTTCCCTGGGTGGACAGCCTTTCCCTATTTTGAAGCTTGACTAACTGTTGATAAAACTGAAGGGTTAATCCTTCAGGCTCTTGATTTTCTTTTTATTAAGATTTCTTGTCCATGCACAGGAGAAGAGTTTTCTGTAATGACTCCCTTCACAGGGTCAATTTTCCTTTACATCCTCATTTAAGTCCAAATTGATTTAACTTATCCAAGTTTTCCCTCCATTTCCTGTGATCCACCTCTTCACCAGATTTCAGCTATTTAGAAGATTTTGCATATTTGTTAGGGTAAGAATGAACAATTGGGATTAAACTCCTGTAACTCTTGGATGCTCAGCAATAATGCCTAATTAAATCAGATTGTGTGTCGTGAATAATGGTTTAGCTCTGGTGGTGGTACCTGAGTGATTCAGTTACTAGAAAGTGTTCGTGAAATCCCCTCTTAAAACTTTCCCTATCTGAGGTTCCTGTAGCATCTTCTCCCAGCACTGAATTCTCAGTTGAAATTTGGAGCATATCCAGAGAGGACAGTTCTATAAAGGCTTAATTGGAGCTGCTTCTTCTGAGGAGGAGGATTTTGGGGACCAGGGAAGGAGTTTTCAGAGTGAAGCTGTTGCAGGGAGCTGTGACTCATCCCTGCTGTCTCTGCAGTGCCTCTCCTGCCCCTCTCAGTTCCACTTTCGGGATACACTGAGGTTTAGCACCATGAGATGGGTGAGCCCCTGATACATCCTTGAGCGTCAGAAACTTCCCTTAAAAATGGTGTTTGAGAGGCTTGAACTCTCATTTCCAGGTTCAGGTTGGACATGAGAGGGAATTTCTTCCTCGAAAGGGTGATCAGGCAGTGGAAGGAGCTGTCAGGGAGGTTTGGAATCCCCATCCCTGGAGGTGTCCAGGGAATAACTGGATGAGGCTCTCAGTGCTCTGGGCTGGGTGACAAGGTGGTGACAGTCACAGGCTGGATGATCTTTGAGGGTTTTTCCAACCTCAGTGATTCTGTGATTTTGCTGGTAGATGTTTAAAGTCTGGCAAAGAACTGCCAGGAACACTTCACAATTCCAACCAGGCTGGTGCTGTGCTGATTCCAAACCCAGATTATCCTCACCCATGGTGCTCTCAGCTTTGCACTGTATTTGTATCAGACAAATTTTGCACAATCTGTAAAACTCTGCAATTTAAATTGCCTTTGAATTGCAATTAAATATATCTTAACTCTCTTGTTTCAGGCTAGAAATCTTCATACAGGAGAACTGGCTGCTGTAAAAATAATCAAATTAGAGCCTGGTAAGTTGCACATTCTTTCCTGTATTTTTGAATCACATTTTCATTTTTTCCATGTGTTTATTTTCACCCACTGTGAAGTTCTAGACAAAAGAAGTGTTTGGGGTTGTTTTGGGGAGTTTTTTTGTTTGTATTTTCAGTGGTTAGATGACAGGAAGCCCTGCAGGATGCACTACTGCTCTTGGCTGTGTGGGGCTCACTATTTCCTTGTTTGTTCTTATCTGCCTGATCAATTGCTGCATCAAGAGATGTTGCAATTACAACAGTCTTGTTAGTACAAAAAGAAGATTAGGGACAGATGGTAAATTGTGAGCTCTGAGCCAGTGAGGAGCTGGTGGGCTGTGGGAGCTGAAAGGGGGAAGGGATCAGGCAGTGATCCCAACTCCCACCAAAGGTGCACTGGGAAAACCAAAGCCCTGTGGTTCTAAATGTTTTTGGATGTGTCATCTTTTCTTGAAGCTGTGCTGAGGGAGGAGGATGGCTCCTACTGCCACTTCCCCATGGAGCTTCTGCCACTCCTCCTAAAAGCAGGAGACCCAGGGCATCTCCATGCTGCCCAGGAGATTTGCTGAGCTGAAGTTTATTGTGAGTCCTGCACAGAGAGTTGAAATCTGGAATTGTGTCCTGAGTGGAAATCGTAGAATCCAAGAATGGTTTGTGCTGGAAGGATCACAGAATCCCAGAATGATTGGTGTTGGAAGAGAACTTAAAGACCATCCAGGGCTGAAGGGCTTGAGGAGAAGGTTAATTTTTATTTCTGGTTGGTTCTGTGCAGAAAAAGAGATGGGTTTGAAGGCTGAAGGTAGAAAAAGCATGGGGAGACTCAGGGGAGAAGTGAACACCACTGCCTTTGGGTGACTCTGACTGCTCAGCGTCCTTGGCAGAGCAGGCATGGGTTTATTAGGTGGACTGCAGTGATAAGGTTAATTAATTAGGCAGTGGGAATCCCTCAAACCCTATTTGAAATGCTGTGGCCACAGTTTGGGGCAGTGGGGCTGTGGGGAGCAAACCACTCACCCCAGCAGGTCTGTGGTGAGGCACAGCAGTGCTTTAGTGACAAAAAAAGGACAGCAATAACCCACTGCTACCTTGGTGAGAAGCTTCCTCCAACCTTGTACTGCTGCAGCTGATCCAGATGAAGTGTACCTGGTTTTATTCTGAATTTGAAGAGCTGTTTTCAAAGCTGAAGTGGAGCAGAGGCCAAATCCTCTGTCGATAGAACTGAGGGAGGAGCAGCATTCTGCCTTTCCTTGGTGCTGCTTAAGCACTCCAGTGATAAATACAAGACTCTGGCCCCAAGTCTGAGCACCCCACTTTAATTAGCACTGATGACCGTGTCTTGTGTTTAATTATGTTGGTCTGATCACCACAGGGAAGCGATTTCTTCTAGTTTGTTTTGGGTTTTTTTAAGCCATCTTCTTTTAAATGTTGCCAACCTGATCTCCATCCATCTCATGTACACCCACAGCCTCTTGGCAGGGATTTTGTTGGGTGTTTGGTTTTTAAGAAGGATTCACAGCATTTATTTATTTACTTATTCCTTTTTAGTTCTCATGTTCAAAATACTCCAGATTTTTAAAGAACTTAATAACTGGCTGCTGCAAGCTTCAATTTTCTGACTAATTTTAAGGGGTTTGAGTAGGTTTTGAATATTGTAAGTTGCAGGGCACTATCAATTCCTGGACCAGGTCAGGAGCTGTTGGAATTACCTGTGGTGGTTTCCTGGGAAGTGCAGCCCCTCCAAACACCAGCACAAGTTCCTCTCACACAGTAGGGCACAGCTGGAATAAAATTAATAATAAATTCCCTAAGTTAGTCAGTGGAGAAATAGGCTTGGGAGTTACAGACAGCATCTTCTAGGGAAGAGGAGGAGGTGTCTCATTGATGGAAAAATAAGAGCTCCAAATTCAACACTTGGTTAATATCTAGATGGGAATTGGAAAGAAAAGACAAAAAACTGAAGCAGAGAGTGCTCCAGAGGGGGTGAGGAATGTGCTGAATGAAAGCTGAAGGAACTGCCCTCAGTAAAATGCAGGATTTGAGATTCAGGATATTGCTGGCATGGCAGGGCTGGCTCCTGGTTTGCTCCTGTTCTCCCTCATCTCCTGCAGGTAGTGAGTGAATACCCAAAGAGACTCCAGCTGAAAACAGATCCCAGCATGGATCTGCCTTTTATTTCACCAGCTCTTATCTTTGTCTCTTCTCCACACAAAGAAAACAAACTCAGCTTCGAAGGTTGCTGTCACTAATTTATTTGAGTTTGGGGCAGTTCTCTAGGTCTGCTCCCACAGTCACTTGGAGTCAAAATAGTGTTTTTCCCTGTTTTTTTTTTTTTTTTTTGGCATAGACTTTGGAGAGCATTAGGCAAAAGTATTATGGCACGCTAATGACATTTCCCAGCATTCCCTGAGCACAAATGCTTCAAATAACTTGGGAGCCAATTCTATTTCAGAAACTAATCCAACTGTACTCAGCAGCACAGCAGCCAAAACTGTCTGAAACACTAAAGCCTCTTCCTTCTATGGGTTTAGCAGATGAATCGAGAGGGGACTCAATACAAAGAGAGAACTATTTGCCAGTGCAGTTTGCAGCCACGGAACTTTCTCCTCCCTGGGAGAATATCATAAAAAAATATTTTTAAATATGCTAATGTCTATTTTAACTACTGCTGTCATGATAAATAATGCCCTGTGTTTAGAACCTTCTGCAAGGTTATAGAATAATCTCACTGCTGGGTTTTTCTTGGGTTTTTTTTTGGTCCAATGATTGCATTTTCCATTTGAGATCCCAGAAATAGCCAGTTACCTATTTCAAGTTGGATCTTAAACTGGACACGGAGCTGTAGGAGGCAGAGTCATCCAGAGGTGTGAGGTGCTGTGCTCGGTGCATTCCAAGCCAGATGTGCTTCATGAGGTGTGTGTTGAATCCCATGGCCCAGCCAGCTCAGGAAGGTGATTTTCCACACAGGAGCACAGCCACGGGGCTGAGTCAGGGTCAGAAGAGGGTCTGGGCTCTCTGCACCACGAGAGCAGCACTGGCAGCCCAGCCCTGGGGACTCAGGCAAGGCAGCCTCATTTTCCGCACAATGAATTCCCCAAGGATGACATGAGCTGTGGAGAAGAACCAGCCTGGGGCTGATTCAAACTAAGCCTGAGGCTGATTTAAACAGAGCCTGCTGGGCTTGAACTGTTGTTGGCAGCACCTGAGGTTGGAGAAATATGAAAATCACTCCTCATTACCACACAGACCTTCCATGCCTCGTGCTGTGCAGCCTGGTTGGGTTTGGGATCGTGTCTGGGGCCAAATGCCTGAGGTCCCAGTAGTTACAGAGCCATTAAAGCCTGGATGTGGCCTGTGTGTCCCATTCCATGTCCCAAGTGGTGCTGTCACAGCCTCAAAGCTGCTGAAGCCCACACAGAGCAAAGCAGAGGCAGTGTGGACTTCAAATCCAGAGTTAATTCGAATTCTAATTACATTCAACTTGTTGAAATGGGGTTAGATTTTATTTTGCATCCTTGTAATGAATTTATAACCCACTGTTCTTCTTAAGAAATGTGTGGATCCAGAGCAGGATCCAAGTAGTGCAAATTTTCACTTAAAACAGAGTTTCTGGGCTGGGGAAAATCAACAGAAGGGGTTGTGGTGGAGGAGGGAAGTGCTGCAAGTAGGGAAGAAGCTGGAAAGTCACACATTTTAGTTGGAAAGTAATGCAGAGCGTGACACTTGGGGTGAATTAGGAGAACACATCATTTGCCAGAATACATCAAGAAAAATAGCAATAGTGAAGGTGAAGATTAAAGTCTGAGCTGTACAACAGTGGGTAGGCAAGGCAAGGAGAGAGGACAAGAAACTGCTCAGAAAGAGGAATCCCAGAATCCCTGGATGGTTGAGGTTGGAAGGGACCTTAAAGATCATCCCAATCCAACCCCTGCCATGGGCAGAGACACCTCCCACTATCCCAGGTTGCTCCAAACCCTGTCCAACTGGCCTTGGACACTCCAGAGTTGGGACAGCTTCTCTGAGAAATAATCAATTATATATTGCTCATAAATTGGACCCAGGCAGGGCAGGAGAGAAATTGTTCTGGTGTTGGAATATTCACTCCAAACTCCGGTGTGCTCCTTGCTGTGGAGCTCATGGCTGCACATCACCATCAGAAATGTTTTGTATCAGCAGAGAGATGATGAGGACCATCAGTGGTTAGCAGTTGGCAGCTCCATGCCCAGCAGGAAAATCTGCTGGTTGGAAACATCTCTGTTTCCAAAAAGCTGCTTCCTGCTTGGAATCGAGTTTCTGGAGTTTCAAGTTTGGGGAATTGAAATTCTTTCTGTTCAGACTGCAGGTTTCCATGAGTCCTGTGAAAAGCAGTCTGGATAAAACAGCATAGAAAAAAACTCCTATAGAAGATATTGATAAAACAGGATGAAAGATCCTGCATTTTGGGAAAATGCCCTTTCATCAGCACAGCCTGAACCTTCCTGAGGGTCAGGAGAGTGGTTTGGAGTGAGGGATTGGGATCTGTTGAGCACAGGGATGTTGGGAAGTCAGCACAGACCTGACCTCTGGGAGAGCTGGGGGTGTTCACCTGGAGAAGAGAAGGCTCCAGGGAGAGCTCAGAGCTCCTGCCAGGCCCTAAAGGGGCTCCAGGAGAGCTGGAGAGGAGCTGTGGATGTTGCTGTGCTGTGGAGTTTGTGGACTGGGGCAAAGAGTTTTCATTCCTACAGGAATTCCTCTCCTTGTTTGGGAATTCAGGTTGTTGATGTAAGAAATGTTTGAGGAATGGTCCCAGCAGAGGCTGCAAGTGTATGATCCTGCTCTTGGTCCTTCAATGTCCCTTACAAGTGTCCCTCCAATCCTGTTGTTAAATGCCATCTCATTTTTAAATGACAAATGTTAATTATAGTATTAAAAATCCCAAATCTTTGTTATAGTATTAAAAATCCCAGGTCAAGCTGCCTGGAGAGGTTTGGGAGTCACATTTCCATGCCCATTGGCATGGTGAGGACTGTGAGGGCCTCTTCAAATGTGCCTCTGTCCCACCCTCTGGTGACACTGGGATGTCTCTGAGTGCCATCACTTCTCTCCTCCTGGCTGCCTGTCCCTCCCTCTGCTCCCACACAGCACCAGCCCCATGATGCAGCTCTGAAGATGTGATGCAGAACAAACCAATTTAAAACAAAACCGAGGAATTTCTCCCCCTGGACAGCAAAAGGATTCACAGCTCTTCCCAGGGATAGTTGTGACAAGTGACATTCCTGCAGGATGGGACCACTCAGAGCGGTGGAACACGTGAAAATATGTGCAGGAATAAACTTGACTAAAACCCACGAGGATCAGGAATGCCCAAAGACCCAGCAGTGCAGTGTGACAGGCACTGGAGCCATCAGAGCCTTCCTGTGCTGTAGGAACACCTGGCAGGATCTCTCTAATTCCAGCTCTGCATAGAATCCTAAAATCTTGGAATGGTTTGGGTTGGAACCTTAAATCCCATCCCATTCCACCCCTCTGCCATGGCAGGGACACCTTCCGCTGTCCCAGGGTGCTCCAAGCCCTGTCCAACCTGACCTTGGACATTTCCAGGGATCCAGGAGCAGCCACAGCTGCTCTGGGAATTCCAGCCCAGCCAGGAATTCCTTCCCAATCTCCCCTTTTCCAATCTGAAGCCATTCCCTGTGTCCTGTCCCTCCATCCCTTGTCCTCAGTCCCTCTCCAGCTCTCCTGAAGCCCCTTTAGGCTCTGAGCTCTCCCTGGAGCCTTCTCCTCTCCAGGTGAACACCCCCAGCTCTCCCAGCCTCTCACACAGGTGAGCTGTCCAAGTAGAATAATTCACAGCTCTCGATGTGCCACCAGTTTCCTTTATAATCTCCCATTTAAATACAGATTGATCATGAATTTACCAGCCCTTACCTTGCTCAGCCTCTGGGACAGGCTCAGATGTCACCCCCCAGGACAGGGCTGTGGCTTCCTGCTGTCCCCTCCCTTGCCAACTGGGGACAAGCAGCCACTTGTGCCATCCAAGGAGAATATTCCAGTGTGGGGCCATGGTTTGTCCTGCGTGTCCCCTCTCTGCAGAGGGAAAATTCCAGAGCAGAGGAGGCTGCAGTGACTCAGTCCCTGCTCGTGGGCCTTGCAGCATTCCCCTGATGGATGTTCCCAAAACTGCCCACATGTCAGCAGGCAAACCTCAATATTCCCAATTCCCTGTTATTCACCATCAAATCCCTGACAGCTAAACCAGATCTCTTTGTGTGGATATTTTGTCACCTTTGCTCTAATTTTTTTTTATCTTGCTGTTTCCCTCTCAGTGAAGTATTTTCTACAAATTCTATCTGGTTTTTTTTTTTCCCTGCTATCCAAAGATATTTAATTTTTGCCCTATTCCAGTCTCTCTTGCCAAGATTAATACTCCAGCTGCCTGGAAACTCTGAATTCGTTTGTTTTGTGTTCATTCTTGTCATCCTTGAGCAACTATACATCTTCTCTCCTATCTCTGTGTCTCATCTTTCAGAATAATTTCCTCCATGTTTTAGCCAAACTTTTCTCATGGATGACTTCTCTTCTTTCCATCTGTTTACTACTTCTCTGTCAGCTCCCTGTCTTCTTCCTTCTTTCTCTTTGAAATCCTTTTTTCCCCTTTTATCAGTTTTTTGCATGAATTCTTCATTTATGAATAGCAAATCATAAAATCATCTTTGCTGTCTCCCTCTACTACAGACAGGATCATTCCAAGTCATTCCTGGTGGGGTTTTGTTGAGTCTTTTCTTCTTTTTTTCCCCCATTTGTTGGAAATTTCACAGATTCCCATCCCTGATGTTACTCCAGTAGGAAAAACCTTTTCATCTTTTCAGGGAATGCAGGTTAAGGCAATTTAAACTCATTGCTAATTGTCCTATTATAAAACTGGAGACAGATTATCCCTTCTCTCCTCTTCCCTCTCTCTTTTATGTGCATGAAGGTTGTTATCTTTTCCCTGCCAGTCCTTTTCCAGCCCAAATCTCAGCATTTCCCTCAATTTTCCCCCATTAGTCACAGTTCCTCGAGCTGCCTTGGCTGGTGCCCGATCCATGCACGGTTCCAGCTGCTGCCTGCAAGGTTTTGCTGTTTTGGGGGATGCTTCTCATCCATGATTTTCACATGGCTCAGGATTCAGCTGTGCTGGAAGGCTGCAGGCTGACCTTTCAAGGGTTCTTTGATTTGAAGAGGCCACTGGGAGTTGGCATTGGATCCTCTGAGCTCATGGACAACGGGTCGTGGAGAAAGATGGAATTTTTTTTGGTGTGGGGTGGGAGGATTTTGCTTTCAACCTTGTTTAGATGTGACTTTCTTGAAAATAATTGAGTAGTTTGAAAATATCCAGCTGTTGTCTGTGAGAATTCAATGATTGCCTTTAGGAAGTTTGTTGGAGAAATGGGAGGAATGAATCCATGAGATTTAAGCTCAAATTAAAGAATTTTATCAAAATGAATGGGAGAGACTTTGAACAAGGGCTGGGAGGGCAAGGGGGAATGGCTTTGAACTGGGAGAGGGTAGATGTAATTTGGATATTGGGAAGGAATTCCTGACTGGGAGGCTAAGGAGGGGCTGGGCTGGAATTCCCAGAGAAGCTGTGGGTGCCCTGGATCCCTGGAAGTGTCCAAGGCCAGCATGGACAGGGCTTGGAGCAACCTGGGATAGTGGAAGGTGTCCCTGCCATGGCAGGGGTGGATTGGGATGGGATTTAAGTTCTCTTCCAACTCAACTCATTCCATGATTCTCTAAACTCAGGAATCCTTCACCCACAGTGATCATTTATAAGCAGGATGTGTGAATCCAAACAAAGTTGGAGCTGCAAGGCAACCCCTAAACCAAGCCCAGTGTGAAATCTGTGCTAAATCGATGGAAGTTGTGTTGCCTTTTCTCTTTCTCATTGGTTAAAAAAAATGCTACTGATGTTTATAAAAAGCCTCTTGACATTTGAAACTCCTCTACTACTGTTTTCCTGCCCCAGTGAAGTGTTTCTCCATTTAATTCAACATCAAGAAGCCCTCGAGGATTTACTGAAATCAGTCAGGGCTGGATTCTTGTGAGTGGGTTCCCTTTTACCTTTGTATTTTGTAGTTATTTTCTTAAATAAAAGCCTGGCAGTCAGTGAGACACAAAAGTTGTGATAATTTCTTTTATAACACCCTGGTACTTCTTTTACCAGTGACATTGTTCTCAGGGAAGCTGCCTCAAAGCTCAACAAATAGAAACATCTATTTCAAAAGAGGTTATTAAAAATATTAGCTGTGCTGCTACTTCAATAAACACACGAAGAATTCAATTTACAGCAGTGCTTGAGTCCTCTTGGACTTGTCAAAATCATCTAAATTAAAGGGAGCAGGATAAAGCACTTGGTGTTTGCTGGGTTGGACATCCCTGACTTTGATAGAGGAGGGGAATTTTACTGGGGAAACTTTAAACAAAAGTAAACATCTCAGAATAATTTGGGTTGCAAGAATCAT